>ML783476.1:1208538-1268255 GCA_009831015.1 Picea engelmannii | reverse complement strand
TTATTTCTCTTAAGGAAAAAAGCTCTTGCACGCCCAAGCGACCTCTCATGGCAGGAGAAAAGAAAGATGATGGGACAAGAGATCCTTTAAAACTGTTGATTGAGGAAGCCCTCATGCAACTGAGGAATGAGATGATGGATAGTTTCGTGAAAATACTTCGACGAATACCAACAGGTGATGCATCTTCTTCGAGCGGAGTCGTCGCCCCTTTCAAGGTACAAATAAACCTCGATATTCATATATTTGAAGGTCAGATAGACACATATGTTGTAGATAAGTGGTTGAATCTACTAGAAGGGTATTTTTCGGTCCATAAATTTTCGAAAAGAAAAAATATTACTTTTGCGCTCCTCAAAGCCGTTCCCCATGTTAAATATTGGTGGGAAAATTTCTGTGAGCAAAAGGAAATAGAGGAACCCTCATTATTTAAAGTCACAAACACCTGGGAATCCTTCAGGGATGCTATTAAGGAAAAATACTACCCCGGAAGTTATGATGACTTGTATACTAAATGGACCACACTGCAGCAAGAAAGAGACCAAGCAGTGCTAGATTTGACAAATATCTTCCATACCTTGTGCACCAAGCTGGGTATCAAATATTCAAAGTGACATATGGTGCTCAAGTATCGCGATGCTCTGCATAGATACATCCAGACCGAAATGGAATTTCTTGACATCTCATCCTTGGGCACGACCTACCGATATGTCATAAAAATCGAGCAGAAGATCAAACAAAAGACACGACAATTTGGGCTTGGAAACCCCTCACAAAAAAATCCAGGAAAGGGTAGCCCCAACCCACACAACAAAGGACAGAGAAAATATGGACAATATCAAGACAACTAGTCCAAGCCACAAGCAAATAAGGGCATCGGAAAGACAAAGAAAGATATCGGGAAGTGGTGCTACTTCCATAAGAGCCCTTGGCATAACATTGTTGATTGTCGCTCAAAGAAGTCACTGGTGGCCGAAGTGAAAGCCTCTGAATCAGATGTGGATTATGACTCTAAACCAGAACCATAAAGGGGAAGATAGATCATTGATGTGGAACCCAATGCCACCATTTCTACCACCAAGCTCCAACCTCGTGAATGAGACGAGATAAAATAAGGAGAGTGCCTATTCCATTCACACATGTGGGTAAAAGGCACCCTTCTACACTTCATCATTGATAGCGGTAGCTAGAAGAACCTCATCTCAGCAGAGGTCATCAAGCAGCTAGCCCTGCTGACAATGCAACACCCACAACCCTACACCATTGGATGGCTCCACCAAGGAAGCGATCTCTATGTCAGCCAACAGTGCCAACTATCGTACGACATCAAGCCCTTCAAAGATGAGGTATTGTGTGATGTTTCTCCTCTTGAAGTTTGTGATGTTCTTTTGGGGAAACCTTATTTATGGAAACATCATGCTGTATATGAGTCTAGGCCTCGTAGTGTTATTATTACTTTGAACAAGAAATTGTACAGGATACTCGAGGCAGTCCCACCTAGTGGTATTTCCTTGATCTCTGCTAAGTAATGTAGGAAGGTCATCTCTCAGATGGTAAAGTTTGTCTTCTTCGTGATTCTCTCTCAGAATAACCAAAAGATCATAGCCACATACAGGGTCTCTGCGACTGACCTCTCCACACAGTAGAAGAAAGTAGATAAGGTCGTGGAAGAATACTATGATATCTTATCCTCACCTATCGGGGTACCACTGCACTGCCTGGTCAAGCACCCCATCGATCTGATCCCCGATGAACTGCTACCCAATAGGCCAATCTATCTACGCTCTCTATTAGAGAATGAGGAGATCAAGTGACAAATCCAAGAACTACTCCACAAGGGGCACATCCATCCCAACTCATCACCTTGCAGGAGCCCAATCATGTTGGTACAAAATATAGATGGAGCTTGGTGACTCTGCATTGATTACTAGGCTCTGAATAAAATCATAGTCAGAAAACGATACCCAATTCCATGAATCAATGACCTCCTTGATCAACTCATAGGGGCCAAATAATTTAGTAATATTAATCCGAAGTCTGGCTACCACTAGGTCCCCATAGAACAGACAGATGTATGGAAGACCACCTTCAAGTCAAAGGAAGGCCTTTTTGAATGGTTGGTCATGCCCTTTGGTTTGACAAATGCTCCGACCACTTTAATGAGGATGATGGACAATATCTTACAACCATTCACCAATAATTTTGTAGTGGTGTATCTGGATGACATTCTCATTTAGAACAAAACTTGGGCTGAACACTTGCATTATATTCAACAGGTTCTTCACACCCTACGACAACACAAGCTATACACCAACTTGGAAAAATGCTCCATCATGGACAAGGTCCATTAGCTGGGCTACATCATTGATCAACATGGCATACATGTGGATCCAACCAAGATCCGATTCATCCATGACTAGCCATCCCCAACCACACTCACTGAGATTCAGAGCTTCTTAGGCCTTTCCAATTTCTACCACAGGTTTGTGTTGGGATTCTTCCATATTGCATCGTCCCTCAGTGAAATAACCAGGGGTGGTGGTAAGGAGAAATTTGCGTGGGTCTGGTCCCAACAACAAGCGTTCGATGATTTGAAGCAGCACTTGTTCTCATCCCTAATAATTTCAGTACCAGACCTGCAACAAACCTTTGAGATCGAGATAGATTCTTTAGACTATGCTATGGGTGTCGTTCTCACTCAGCACGACCACCTCATGGCCTATCATAGTGAGACACTATCTGATGCTATCCGTAAGTACCCTACTTACGACAAAGAAATGTACTCCATTGTGAAAGCTTGCCACCAGTGGAGACATTACATTCTTGGGAAGGAGACAGTCATCCACACTGATCATAAGCCATTGCAGTTCACACAGACACAAGGAAAATTGCAGAATGACCACCATCAAAAGTGGTCCACATACTTGCTGCAATTCCATCTCAACATCAAGTATAAAATAGGAAGCACCAATTGTGTTGCTGATTGCCTCAATAGACTGCTAGTCGTGGAACTCACCACAGTGTTAGACTCTTGCAACCATGAGACCTCTGGATGCCCCCAAATCTATGAGACAGACCTAGACTTCGCCACCACCTACCAAATGTTGGGTGCAAACATAGTTGTTGATAATTTCCATCTTCATTATGGGTTGCTGTGTCGTCTGGGCCATATCTCTGTTCCATCAAGTGAGTGAGCGAAGCTGATCTGGGAAGCCCACTACAATAGGGTGGCAGGACACTTTGGCGTAAAAAAGACAGTGGTGATGCTACATAAAAAATTTTGCTGGTTGAAACTTCGACAAGAGGTCAACAAGTATATCAGGTCTTGCACTACTGACCTACTCCTGAAAGGCCATTGGAATCCATATCAATGGACTACATGTTGGGCCTCCCATCCACCAAGCGGGGAAATAACTGTGTTTTTGTGGTTGTTCATCGCTTTTCTAAGATGGCGATTCTGGTTGCCTGCAAGAAGAGAATCACAACAGAGACCACTGCCAAGCTCGTCTTTGAACGAGTCTAGGTACATTTTGGACTCCCACAAACCATTGTCTCAGATCGGGACAGTCGATTTAGCATCACATTCTGGTTGAGCCTCTAGTCACTGCTGGACACCAAGCTCACCAAATTCACGACCTTCCACCCCCAAATGATGGCCAAACTGAGGTCCTAAATTGAATGATTGTGCATATCCTTCACATGTATAATTTAAAGAACCCTCGCACATGGGATGAGATCCTTTCCTATGTCCAGTATAAATACAATTGAGCCCTGCATAGCTCAACTAACCACAACCCTTTTCAGGTGGGGTTGGGATTCCAACCATTGGGTCCCATAGATGTTGCACTTCCCCTTGAGGTCACCTCGAATGACTCATATCTTGCTCCAACTAAAGCTGACAAAGCCACATGGTTCATTGAGCGGATCCAACACATCCACCAACAGGTTCAGGATATCCTACAGAAGTCCAATGACAAGTACAAACAAAGCTATGATCAAGATCGGGTGCCACATAAGTTTCAGGTGGGCGACAAAGTTTGGTTGCATTTGCAGAAAGAACATCTTACAGGACCCCATATGAATCTTCACCCACTCCATTATGGGCCATAAACTATCACCAAGGCTGTGGTGGATAATTATTTTGAGCTCAACATTCCTCCTTTCCTTGGCCTGCACCCAATGTTCAATGTGGATCTCCTTCGCCCTTATTTCCCACCATTATTGGACACCTCAGAAGTAGTAGAAAAGCTGACACCAATAGAGCTCAACCCCTACTGCATACAACATGCATCCAATGATTATATTTTGGACACATAGATTAATGGCGCTCGACAAAAAAGCATCCATCTTTATCGAATCGTCAAAGCAGGGCAACTCCTACACCAAGGCAAGTGGTTCACCCGTGGCCAAATGCAGCAGGAATTTCCTCATCTGATGGGGGACCTCAATGCAATGGAGGCCATTGCTTCCTAAGGAGGGAGGATTTATCTAGGTGGATATCGGTGGCTACCCACCTTTTCCAACTGGCTCAAAATAGTTTTCTGACAATTTTGGTATTTTACTATTTTTAGCAGTTTTCACTTTCGGAGCCGTTTTGAGGCCCTAAACGATGTTTTTTTTGGGAAAATAAGTTTGAAATAAGCAAGTTGCTTCAATATTTCACCTAAAATTAATCTCCTCGATGATACCTTTCCAACATGATATCATACGCCTAAAACAAAGATCGTATGCAAAAGTTACGACCCTGGGAAGTTGATGTACTAACTTACCCAAACGGGGCCCACATGACTTTTGGAACTTCATCTCCTAGGGTTAGGTTTTTGGATGTCTAGGGGTTTTGGAATTACTGGTTATGGTAAAAATTCCTTCATATCCTCATTGTAATGATCTTCTTGTGAATGAGCACAACCGTCACATCTCTTCTAAGAGATAAGCCGCCACCATTCCAACAAGCTTGTTTCTGTTGCATTTTACAGTTTCAGCTTATTTCAATATTGAATAGAAAACCAATTTTACTGTATCTCTGTTATTCTGTGTTAAGAACCTATTAATAATCTATATTCATTTCATTCTTCTCATAAAATCCATATCAGTGGTATCAGAGCGGTCTGCTCCTTGTCATCTTAATGCATGTCCCCAACGAGGTCAGAGTACAAAGAGTTGGGTCCTTAGCTTGTTTCTCTTGAGGAAAAAATCTCTTGCATGACCAAGTGACCTTTCATGGTAGTAGAAAAGAAATATGATGGGACATGAGATCCTTTCAAACTGTGGATTGAGGAATCCCTCACGCAACATAGGAACGAGATGATGGATAGTTTCGTGCAAATCCTTCGGCGGCTACCAACAGGTGACACATCTTCTTCGAGCGGAGGCACTGCCTCTTTCAAGGTAACTTTGATATTCATATATTTGAAGGTCAGATAGACGTAGATGCTATAGACAAGTGGTTGAATATTCTATAAGGGTAATTTTTTGTCCATAACTTTTCGAATAGAGAAAATATTACTTTTGCACTCCTCAAAGTCGTTCCCCATGTCAAATATTTGTGAGAAACTTTCTGTGAGCAAAAGGAAACAAAGGAACCCTCATTATTTACAGTTACAGCCACCTGAGAATTCTTCAGTGATGGTATTAAGGAACAATACTACCATGTTGGAAGTTTTGATGACTTGTATACTAAATTGACCACACTGCGGTAAGAAAGAGATCAAGTAGTGCCAGATTTCACAAATATCTTCCATACCTTACACACCAAGCTGGGTATCAAAGATTCAGAGAGACATCTAGTGCTCAAGTACTGCATAGATACATCCATACCGAAATGTAATTTCTGTACATCTCATCCTTGGGCATGGCCTACCGATATAATGTCAAAATCGAGCAGAAGCTCAAACAAAAGACACAACAATTTGGGCCTGGGAACCCCTCACAACAGAAGCCAGGAAAGGGTGGCCCCAACACACAAAACAAAGGGTAGAGAAAATATGGATAGTATAAGGACAACCAATCCAAGCTGCAAGCAAAGAAGGACACCGGAAAGATAAAGAAAGATACCGAGAAGTGGTGCGACTTCCATAAGATCCCTTGGCATAACACTATTGATTGTCGCTCAAAGCAGTCGTTGGTGGCTGAAGTGAAAACCTATGAATCATATGTATATTCTGACTCTAAGACAAAACCGGAAAAGGGAAGATAGATCATTGACATGGAACCCACTGCCACCATTGCTACCACCAAGCTCTATCCTGGTGAACCAGACGAGACAGAAGAAGGAGAGTGCCTCTTCCATTCACATATGTGGGTAAAAGGCACCCCGCTGCACTTCATCGTTAGTAGTGGTAGCCATAAGAACCTAATCTTAGTATAGGTCATCAAGCGGCTAGCCCTGCCGACAATGTCTCACCCACAACCCTACAACATTGGATGTCTCCACCAGGGAATCAATCTCCACATCAACCAACAGTGATGACTGTCATATGACATCAAGCCCTTCAAAGACGAGGTATTGTGTGATGTTTCTCCTCTCGAAGTTTGTGATGTTCTTTTGGGCCAACCTTATTTATGGAAATGTCATTCTGTATATGAGTCTAGGCCATGTAGTTTTATTATTACTTTGAACAGGAAATTGTATAGAATACCCGAGGCAGTCCCACCTAGTGGTATTTCCTTGATCTCTACTAAGTAATGCAGGAAGGTCATCTCTAAGATGGGGAATTTTGTCTTCTTCGTGATTTGCTCTTAGAATAAGCAAAAGATCATAGCCACATCCAGGGTCTCTGCGGCTGACCTCTCCACACAATAGAAGCAAGTAGATAAAGTCGTGGAAGAATACTCAGATATATTCTCCTCACCTACCGGGGTACCTTTGCATTACCTGGTCAAGCACCCCATCGATTTGACCCTCGATGCACCGCTTCCAAATGGGCCAGTCTATTTGTGCTCTCTGTTAGAGAATGAGTAGATCAAGTGACAAATCCAAGAACTTCTCCACAAGGGGCACATCCATCCCATCTCATCACCTTGCGGTATCCCAATCATTCTAGTACAGAAGAAAAATGGAACGTAGTGACTTTTCATTGATTACCGGGCTCTGAATAAAATCACAGTCAGAAACTAGTACCCGATTCCCCAAATACTTCAGTAATATTGATCTGAAGTCTAGCTACCACCAGGTCCCGATATAACAAACAAATGTATGGAAGACCGCCTTCAAGTCAAAGGAAGGCCTTTTTGAATGGTTGGTCATGCCCTTTGGTTTGACAAATGCTTCGACCACTTTCATGAGGATGATGGACGATATCCTGTGACCATTCACCAATACTTTTGTAGTGGTGTGTTTGGATGACATTCTCATTTACAACAAGACTTGGGCCGAACACTTGCAACATATTCAATGGGTTCTGCACACCCTGTGACAACACAAACTATATGTAAACTTAGAAAAATGCTCCTTCGGCATGGACATGGTCCATTACCTAGGCTACATCATTGATCAACATGGTGTACATGTGGATCCAACCAAAATCCAAGTCATCCATGACTGGCTAGCCCCAACCACACTCACTGAGCTTCAGAGCTTCATAGACCTTGCCAATTTCTACTGCAGGTTCATGTTGGGATTCTCCCATATTGCATGGGCCCTTAGCCAAATAAGCAGGGGTGGTGGTAAGGTGAAATTTGCATGGGGCCGGTCCCAACAACAAGAATTCAATGATTTGAAGAATCACTTGTTCTCATCCCCAATACTTTAACTACCAGATCTGTAGCAACCCTTTGAGATCGAGAAAAATGCTTCAGACTATGCTATGGGTGTCGTTCTCACTCAGCATGACCACCCCGTGGCCTATCATAGTGAGACACTATCCAATGCTATTCATAAGTACCCTACTTATGACAAAGAAATGTATTCCATTGTGCAAGCCTACCGCCAGTGGATACATTACATTCTTGGGAAGGAGACAGTCATCCACACTGATCATAAGCCACTGCAGTTCATGCAGACACAAGGAAAATTGCAGAATGACCACCATCAAAATTGGTCCACATACTTGTAGCAAGTCCACCTCAACATCAAGTATAAAACATGAAGCATCAATCACGTCACTCATTTCCTCAGTAGACCACCAGTCATGGCACTCACCACAGTGCTAGACTCTTGCAGCCATGAGACCTCTGGATGGCCCAAAATCTACGAGATAGACCTGGACTTCGCCACCACCTACCAAATGTTGGGTGAAAACGTAGTTGTCGATAATTTCCATCTTCAGGATGGGTTGCTGTGTCGTCTGGGCCATATCTATGTTCCATCAAGCGAGTGAGTGAAGCTAATATGGGAAGCCCACTACAGTTGGGTGGCAGGACACTTCGGCATTGAAAAGACAATGACGATGCTATGAAAACATTTCTACTGGACGAAACTTTGATAGGAGGTCAGCAAGTATATCAGGTCCTGCACTACCTGCACTATTCCCAAACCAACCACTAAGAAATAGGGCCTGTACACCCCTCTTCCTACGCATGATAGGCCATGGGAATCCATCTCAATGGACTACATGTCGGGCCTCCCGTCCACCAAGTGGGGAAATGATTGTGTTTTTGTGGTTGTTGATCGCTTTTCTAAGATGGCGATTCTAGTTTCCTGCAAGAAGAGAATCATAGCACAGGCCACTACCAAGCTCTTCTTTGAATGAGTCTGGGTACATTTTGGACTCCCACAAAACATTGTCTTAGATAAGGACAATCGATTTCTCAACACATTTTGGTCGAGCCTCTAGTCATTGCTGGACACCAAGCTCACCAAATCCATGACATTCCACCCCCAGACAGATGGCCAAACATCGTAAATCGAATGATTGTGCATATCCTTCACATGTATAATTCAAAGAACCCTCACACATGGGATGAGATCCTTCCCTATGTCCAACATAGCTACAACCCAACCCTGCATAGTTTAACCGACCACAACCCCTTTTAGGTGGGGTTGGGATTCCAACCATTGGGTCCCATAGATGTTGCACTTCCCCTTGCGGTCACCTCGAACGACTCATATCCTGCTCCAACTGAAGCTGACAAAGCCACCCGATTCATTGAGTGGATCAAGCACATCATCCAACAGGTTCAGGATATCCTACAGAAGTCCAATGACAAGTACAAACAATGCCATGATCAACATCGGGTGCCACATAAGTTTCAGGTGGGCGACAAAGTTTGGTTGCACTTGTAGAAAGAATGCCTTACATGGCCCCATAAAAAGCTTCTCCCACTCTGTTATGGGTCGTACACCATCACCAAGGTCATGGGGGATAATTCTTTTGAGCTCAACATTCCTCCTTTCCTTGGCCTACACCCAGTGTTCAATGTGGATCTCCTTTGCCCTTATTTCCCACCATTATTGGACACCTCAGTAGTAGTAGAACAATTGACACCAAAAGAGCTCAACCCAAACTGCATACAATAGACATCCAATGATCAGATTGTGGACACACAGATCAAGGGCACTTGACAACAAAGGATCCATCTTTATCGAGTCATCAAAGCAGGGCAACTCCTGCACAAAGGCAAGTGGTTCACCTGAGGCCAAATTCAACAGAAATTTCCTCATATGATGGGGGAACTCAATGCAATGGAGACAATTTATTACTAAGGAGGGAGGATTGATCCAGGTATATATCGGTGGCCAACCACCTTTTCCAACTGGCTCAAAATAGTTTTTTGGCAATTTTGGTAATTTACTATTTTTAGCAGTTTTCACTTCCAGAGATGTTTTAAGGCCCTAAATGATGTTGTTTGGGAAAACAGGTTTGCAATATGAAAGTTCCTTTGATGTTGTGCCTAAAATTAATCTCCTTGATGATACCTTTCCAATGGGATATCATACGCCTAAAACAAATATCATATGCAAAAGTTACGACCCCAGGAAGTTGATGTACTAACTTACCTAAACGAGGCTCACATGACTTTTGGCGCTTCATCTCCTAGGGTTAGGTTTTTGGAATTCCTGCTTATGGTGAAAAGGCCTTCAGAGCCTTATTGTAATTATCTTCTTGCAAATGAGCACAACCGTCACATCTCTTCTCAGAGATAAGCTGCCACCATTCCAACAAGCTTGTTTCCGCTACATTTTATAGTTTCAACTTATTTCATTATTGAATAGAAAACCAGTTTTACTGTATCTCTGTTATTCTATGTTAAGCACCTATTAATAATCTGTATTCATTTTGTTCTACTCATAAAATCCATATCATCTATACCCAACACTCATTCCCATATCCCTATCTTCCTTAGAGACACTCAATTTCGGCTACCAACGTATCCAAGTCAAATGTTGGTCCATTCAATGTGACCCTAGATTGCTACCATCACACAACAAATCCTCAAGTGTCGTTACATTCCTTTTCCAGGATCAATTTCTTCTTGAAACAAAAACAACTCTATGGTGCCTACACATGCTTGCAAGGCACATCATGGAGTCCTCAAGAATTCCTCTATGGCCAATGACCTCCATGCACCAATCTTTGACACAACTCCACGATGGGGTTCTTAGAATATAATAACAGAAAAAATAATTAGGTTGTGGCTGCTTTAGTATCAACCAATTATCCTTCTTGTCTTTTTTGGTGTACTTGTTTGCTGCTATCTCTCCTTGGAAAAATTGGTGTCACATGGACTGAAGATTCAGGAAGCTCTTCATCTTCTTCAATCTTCACATTCCACAACCTTCTCTTGGCTGTGTGGTTTATGGGGTGAAGCTCTAGGTGAAGTCACAAACACTTCACTTCTCAATGTCCAATCAAATTGCAATGGTGGAAAAAGTTCACTTGGGTGCTACAAGGATTTCTTGTCATACTCCTCTCCATGTGCCTCTGTGTATGTTTTTGGATTGGAGAAGCCTTCTTTCCATTCAACTTTTGGAAACAGTCAAGACTATAGAACATGTCTTGCTTCTTCCAGTAGAATACCTCTCAATTTCCTTTATTTCTACAATGTGAGCCTGCATCTCCATACCAAAACATTTCTATGGTATGGCCTCTCTTCTTGCATTAGTGACACATAATAAATTTCTTGTTTGACTTAGACCCATTGGTATTCTTCTTCTTCTTTCAGTTGCTGATTGGTTTTTTGCTTTATCTGAGTGCAGGTGTGGGATGATTTTGCAAACTCTCCTCATCATTTCTCTCCTTCAATCTTCCACAAGGATGAGGTGTGGCGATATGACACCTTCACTCACTATTGTTTCTGTTAGAAAAACATGATCGCAGAGCAATAAAATAAAAAAATGTAGAAATAAAACACAAAAGATACACAATACAATAGAGACACAGATATACGTGGTTCACCTAGTGTGGGCTACATCCACCAAAGAAATTTCCAGGTCATTCCTTTTTATTATCCAACATAATGAAGGGATACAACCTATAGCACACCCACTGTGACTTCCTCTTCTTTCTCTCACAATATCCTCTCTTAGAACACAATATTTGCTATCACACACAACCGCAATACAACGCTCTCATACAAAATGGGATTTTTTTTTGGGAGAAAACCCTAACATAAATTCTACCATCAGATCTACGACCTTATAGGAATACCTGCATATAAATCAAAAAGACAATCAGGCTCCAAAACCAACAATTTCTCCTTCTCCTGATGAGTAAGCTAACTCAAGCATGTTGGTTCCCTTCACAAAAATTCTTTTCTTCATGGTGATGGAGTTTTTACTTCTACCATCAAAACCTAGGCCTTCACTCTTGGCTTAGGGTTTGACTACAATGGGGATCAAGATTCCTTGTCTCCTCTTTCATAGATCTTGTCCATCATAGCCCATTTTATTTAGCAGTTTAGAGACAATACCCCTAGTATGCTTCTCAAATTCATTGAGTTGCTCTTCAGAGGTGTCAATGGAAGGTGAGCTTACCAAGGTAGCCTCAGTCATGGTGTTAGCATCTGCAGTGGCAATGGAAGGTTTCCTTGCTCCTCTATTCTCTTGGACATATGCTTGAAGCCTTTCAAATGCCTTCTCCTTCTCTACCAAATCTTGTTCCAACTACATCATCATCTGCGTGAACCTATCCTGTTTCCAGTTGTCCATCTTGTTATAACCCTAAATTGCACCATACATGCATACCTAGCATCAGGCCATCTTACTTGCTATTTTTTCCAAGCCATTACTGAGAAAATCTTATTAAAAAACATATTTTTGAAGATGTACGTGCCTTGCACCAGTACTGCCCACGTACACACACTTGTTGCACCACTACAACTCACATACGTATGCTAGATGCACCATTACAGCATGCGTATACTCACAAAATATATAAAAATTAAAAAGTTGCAAGGAATTCATTGAGATTACGGGCTATTGGGTAGTTTCCCAACCGTCCCACCGCCTATAGCGAACCACCCAACCGAATAACCATCCTTTTGTCATATAAAAGGAGGTGTTGGGGTCTCATTGAAAATATAAGCATAAAAACAGTGGAACTCTGCCCATTTCACTTTCCCCCCTTGCCCCAAGAATTTGCAGCCACATTGTGAGTTTTGAGCCAGAATTCCCTATTCTTGCCTTTTTCCTCCATTTCAAGCCTAATCCATTACCTAGAGAGAGATGAAGAGAAGAAATATACGTGGAAGCGTAGTTGGATCTTGGTGAAGAGGATCCTGGACCAGGTTCGAGGAGCAGTCACCGATCTCATTGTAAGTAACTTTGTGAGATTAATAAAAAGGAATACTTTTTTTGTCCCGAATATGATGTGTTCAATCTTTATGTTTGATTTATATTTGATTATGACATCTAACCCACTAATTCATATATAAGATGCATGTTCGTAGTTTTTTTTTTTTTTCTGTTTATGAATGCAGGTCGGCCTTGGGAGGAGACTTGTAGTCAAGGAACAATCAAACACAAAAGGATCGACCCTAGATGCAAAGTTTAAGGTAGAGTTACCGGATTTTTTTACCTTGTGTTTTATGCATGAATGTGGGGTGTATTTGGGGTAGTTGTTAAAAAGTAGGAGACTTTATACGATTAGCTTTTCCTACATGTTGAACCCTAATGTAGTCCATAGGGGGATTTTCCTTCTTTAGAAGAATTGGCGACCATACTGGGGAAGCCTCTAGGGTTTTTATGGGATATCGTTTTGGGTGTTTTACCTGGTTTTGATTACCTTTTTGAGTTTTCTGTAAGTTTCTATGTCTTTAATGGATTCTGGTCTACCACACCAGTACTCCTTGCCTTGTCAGCCTTGACTATTAGTTTTCTTTTTGAGAAGTTAGAGAGGTATACGCAGCTTGAAGTGGGTTTTCACATTTACATACACGCCCTAGCTTTGGACAACCCACGTACATACGCATGCTACTTAAGTGTCAGTAGCATGCCCATGTCAAGAAAGTCTTTCTTCAAGAAGAGGTAGTCAACCTCTTCCCTGATTGAAGTCATACTTCTCAGGGGTTTTCTTGATCTAGTCCTGGTATCTGTTGTGACATTCTTTAGCCTGGGTTTGACATCAGTTATCTTATTTCTTTATCAAGATTTCTTGTGTTTTATTAGTAAGGGTTTGAGACGATTTTGTGAGTATTTTATGATCAGTTTGTTTAGTATTGTCAATGACTCCCTGCGATCCGCAATAGAACTGAAGTCAGTTTTTGGTGTTGTCTTGTCCTCACTTTTTCCATTTCACTTTCTTTAGAAGAAAAGAAAAATAAGTTATTTCAAGTTTCTTATTTTGAAGCATAAAAAAAAAATAAAAAAAAAAATATTTCATTTCTTTGTTTGGTAAGTAGTTAGGTTAGTTGTCTTTGATTATCAGGAGAAAGAGTGATTTCTTAAGTTCTTTACTGAATGCTCAAAACACTTAAGTAGCTCGCAGTCAAGTGAAATCTTGTTTTGGGTTTTTATTTTAAAAGATCTTAGAAAAAGTAGTTATGAAAAGTTGGTTAAAGAGTGTAAATTTGCAAATCTTTATTTTTAAAAAATAAGTAGTTTTCTTTCAGTTTCATTTAATGCTCTTCTCTTTCGTCTCTTCAAAATACACCACTAGTTTCATTTCTGTTTACTTGACTTTAAGACAAACCACTTAAAATTAACACTTAATTAAAATTTATTAGACTTTATGTTTGTAGGGTCCATCAACTAGTCTAGGCTAGATCCTTGATTTAGGTTGGAGAGGAAACTCTTCAAGCCTATAAAAAAAACATATGAGTCTGTGCTAGGGAGTGTAAAAAGTCCAGTAAATATGAAAGTTATCTGGGACCCCCCTCTAACACAGGGGCTAAACATGAGGTCGCATGCAGAAAGGTAGCAGAGATAACCCCTCCAAAGCCAGACCAAGCATAGTGGGGAACACATATAGATGACTTGTCTTGGGATTCCGTTGATCGCATTTTCCATAGAGTTTCATGGGTCTTGAATCCATTTGAGGTCCTCAGTTGGCTTCTAGAAAACTTGATTTCGATATCCTCGATAAGCTTTGGGCTTGATACCCTGCTCATTGTGATCCACTCGACTGTCGACTGTACCTGCCTGGTGATTGTTCACATGCTAGCAACCTAGTTGCCTTTATTTTAGTGACTTACACAGGTGACTGCGGGGGTATACCGCAGTACCTAGGACATACATAGGGCCATTCTTTATAGAGTATACTCAGAGGGTGCTTCTGTATTCGAGTTGCACTTGCACCGATAAGTTTCTCTAGTGTTGGCTGGTCTAACTATTCTTCCAACTAGCTAGTGATTTGATTGCTTTATCTCTTATGAACTCTTTCTAGTGTGTGCTGGTTTTCAACGTTAGTATAATCCCTAGTGTGTCATTGATATTCTCACAAAGTGGAAGATCAAGATATCCTCTGGTTGAATTGGATCCACCCCCGTCATTGCGACGATGAAGACTTGACCAACAAGGGTCATTTGAGGTGACTGGGCCGTAGGAAACTATACCCGAGACATCCCCGAGAGAAGAAATCTTGCATCCAGAGGAGCCTGTTGTTTCTGACCTTGGAGCGAAAGATCTCAGGCTGTATAACCCTCTAATCACTAACTTGTTAGCACCCATAGTGGTACAAGTTGTCCCTCTAAGGGTAAATCATTGCGAGCGCCAAATAGTCTTTCAAGCAACGAATGAAGCAAACACTACTACTTCATCAGGGAGTCCTCACACTCCCTCTACGACTACCACTATAGGGGGCGTTCCACCTCCTAACCCACCTTTTCCAGTCTATACCACCATGGTATCGACCTCCTCTACTTCAGGAAGTGGTCCAATTCTGTCTATGGCGACGATCACTGCTCCGTTCACCCAGAGTGCGACAAGCCCTCCATTCTCATACGGGATGCCTAACTTTGATACGAACTCTATTTTGTCCCACTCCACCCTATAGACCTTGGGTCTGGGGGAAGTGATATCTAACAATCCTCTTCAAGGGTCCATGGGGGGAACCTCAACCCCCTATAATTCTTTCCCTTACAGTGGGGGTCATATACCTCCAACATCCCCCTCGCTAGCTGGTGATCCCCAACAACCCACCTAGCCAAACATGAACCACAACTTGTTTAGAGTAGGTAGTCAAGGAATTTCTTCCAACACCACGTCAGTGGGTTCTTTTCCATTCTCTTTGTTTGACGTGTTTGGTAACAACACATTCTAATCAGTTTTCATCTCGGCTGGGGGAAACCCTAGTTTTGGATCACAAAATTCTGTGCAGGGTACTATTCCTGCACAGGGAGAAAACACCTCTCAAGGACCCTGGAATCCATGGCAGGGATCAATCCCCTCATTAGGGATGCTGACCGGGGGCAACCCCTTCCATGGCCAGTGGAACCCCGGGCAAGGCTTAGTACCTATGCCCGTCGGATTGGCATGGGGAAACCCTTTCCAGAACCTTTGGAACACAAAGTCGGGAGAAATCCCTTCTCAGCCCTCAACCTCCAATTACAAGAGTCAATCGATGACATCTCAACAAGCGCAGTATCCGTACACTGGCCATGCCCATGGTTTTTACCAGAACCTTGGTCAACAACCTAACTTTTCCTGGAAACCTGGTGCCAACCAAATTCTAGGCTCCTTTCCTCCTATACATACTTAACAAGCCAAGCTACCTTTTCTGGAAATGTTGCATTTGCTAGACTTGTCAAGATTTTTAAATGACCCAATCTATCACAATCCGCATTGGCCTCCTATGCCGACTAAGTTTCCCTCAAACATTCCAAAGTTCAAAGGTAAGCCCAATGAAGATCTAGGTGATCATGTGACCACATTTCACCTATGGTGCTCATCCAACTCATTGAGAGACGACTCCATCCAGTTGCGTCTGTTTCAAAGCACTCTTATCGGGAGTACCACGAAATGGTACATAGATCTTGACCGCTTAAGATACTCTACTTTTGGTGAATTGGAAATGGTTTTTCTAAACCATTTTCAATTACCTGTGAGATACGATGCCCACACTGAGTTGCTGACCAACTTTGAGCAAAAAAAGGCTGACCATATCTCAGATCACATCTGAGAATGGAAAGATCGGAGGAGTTTGATAAAAGTACCAGTTCCACCAACATTCCCGTTGGAGTAGTTCCTTAAGTCTTTAGTACACCAGTTATCCAAAGACGTTGCAACGCCGAGAGTATTTTTTGAGGAAGAAGCGATAATGAGAGCTCAACAACTAGAATGAATATACTCTCAATCTGGTTTACTTTACGATTTTTTTCCAAATGCACCGTGGTCCATTCTTGATAAGACCAGATAGAAGTCTGGACCACATGCTGATGGTATTGTTGGTTCATCACAAGTGAATCCCATTGATCAACTGTCGAATCAATTGCAATAGTTGTCAATACAACAGACATTGGCCAACCAAACCACTGGTTCGATTGCTCCACCTACTCAAATGTCAGATGTACATAGTGTGCAATCAACAAACCTGAAGGTCAACCAACATGTTGACAGAAAGAAGAAACAATGAAAGAAGGGTAAGGGGGATAAGAAACCCACCAATAATGCTGGCATGGGCAACACATAGAAAATAAAGTCGAAGTATCTATGTAACCTTTGCACGGAAGACCATCTGACTCACCTGTGCCCTTGGCTTACAGAGGCCCAAAAGTTACTAGTGCAACAACAACCTGCTGTGTTAACGAGACCATTTCCACATGGGAAAAATTTAACTCAAGAGCGAACGCAGATGGGGGTAGTCAGGGACACCCTTCGTCGTCTAGTAATCCCTCAACCTCAAATGTTTATATGTTGAAAGGTGATGCCCACATAGTGACTAGGACACATGATTACAGAATGCCAAACACTTCTGATAAGGGTAAAGAAGCTGAAAACCCATCTATTCCTCTCCAGATCGAGAAGACATTGGGCAAAACAATGACATGCATCCTGAAAGGAGCGTTCAATAAAGCTTCCCAAAATCCAAATGCGAGGGCCACCTAGAACTATTTTGTGGTGGAAGATTTGTCACAAACCCCATTGATCAGTTGTCTTTCTCTCATCGTGACCCTTCATCGGGGGCATCCACAGTCCCGATGATTGATAATCCATAGCTTGGCATCATCAATATAGGTGTTGGTGTGTGCCTACCTTTGATGGCTACTTTCGATTACCCACCTTCGTCCGATGATGTCAAGTTCATATCTGCTATCCCCGACCAGCCTAAGGCTGAAATCTTTCAAGTGTTGTCATTCCGTATGAATTACTTTAATGATCCGTGGACTCTTCCTTCCCCATATTAAATGATGGAAGGGAAAAGGAATCATGGCATGGCCATTCCTTTGTCCGTGACAGAGGTTGCATACTCTATAGTCCAACAAGCTTCCACTGACCTTGATCTGACTCTCGCGTAAGAGTTAGATCCAGTTTTTGAGCCTACACGGGCTCAAGGTTAACTCGCCACTACTGATTCCTTATACTTGGTCTTGCCCTCTAACGAGGAAATTATAGAGGCATTAACTAGTCTAGACAAACCCTGGGATGATCTCCATCACAGATCTTATTTTCTCCTAGAGTTAGGAAGAATTGAGGCTGGTGAATTCGTGTTGACTATAACTGGAGATAGCTCTTGTCCTATTAATCCTTTGGCTATGCACACAGTTTATGCCCAAGGTAATATGGAAACCATCACTAAGACAATACCCATCGATATCTCTAGAACCCTTGGTGTCATGGAGAATGTCTTCATCAGAGCGGACTACTCCCCCAAGTAGATTCGAATCTACACTGATTTATTTAAAGAATTCTGTGACGTTTTTGTGTGGTCTTATGAGGAAATGATAGGTATAGATCCAAGAATTGTCGAACATGAAATAAAGACTTACCCTGATGCCAAGCCAGTCTGACAGAAGCTTCACTCGGTTAATCCTTGGAAAGAAACAATTATTAAGGCTGAAGTAGAGAAACTACTCAAAGCTAGTTTTATCTACCCCGTTCAGTTGACTCAATGGGTGTCAAATCCCATTCCGGTCAACAAAAAGTAGGGAACGATTCGCGTATGTATGAAATTACGTGATTTGAATAAGGCTTGTCAAAAGGATAATTTCCCCACCCCATTCATTGACCAGGTCGTTGATGAATGTGCAAGCTGTGAGGTCTTTTCTTTCATGGATAGTTTTTCAGGATACAATCAGATATAGATTAAGCCCGAAGACCAGCATAAAACAACTTTTATTTGTCCATAGGGTACATTTTATTATCGGAATATGCCTTTTGGCCTGAAGAATGTTGGAGCTACTTTTCAACGAGCCATGTCTTTTTCATTTCACAATCTCAAACACATAGTCAGGGCCTATCTCGATGATTTAGAATCACAATATCGTAAGAGAGTTGATCATCCCACACACCTTCGACTTATCTTTGAGCGATGTCGCTACTATAGGATTCACTTAGATCCTAACAAATGCAATTTTTGCATGACGTCGGGTCATCGTTTAGGTTTTATAGTTTCGACAACAAGGATCATGGTCGATCCTCTAAAGGTTGAGGCGATAATTCAATTTCCTCCCCCATGCATAGTCCCTTAGCTTTAGAGTTTACAGGGAAAAGTTAATTTTCTTCGGCGTTTTATAAAAAACTATGCCAAGATCACTAAAGGGTTTATGCATTTACTAAAGAAGAGAATCCCTTTCCATTGGGATGAAGCCCCTCAACACTCATTCAAAGCGTTGAAATGCGCCCTGACGTCCATCCCTCTACTTCGACCACCCAATTATAATAAATATTTCTTATTGTATTTGGCCGTGGCAGAGTTGACCATCAGTATGGTCTTGGTTCAAGAGGATGATATACTTGAAGAACATGTGATTTATTACCTGAGCCAAGGCCTGGTTGGACTAGAACTCAACTACTCCCATGTTGAAAAGCTTGCATTGGAAACAATACATGCTATCCAATGGTTCTGTCATTATATCCTGTTTCGCAAGACCATTGTCATTTCCATTGTGAATCCGTTCCAATACGTATTGACACGACGTGTAATCGGTGGAAATATCAGTATATGGATTGTTATCCTCCAATAATTTGACTTGGATTTATTTTCTGTGAAATCTAAGAAGTCATTAGTCTTTGCAGAACTTATCTTGAAACTTTTAGTCGAGTCAGGTAATGTTGCACCCGAAGAATCATCGATTAAAGGAGATATTTTTCTTATTTCATCTTCTGACCCTTGGTATGGAGATATACTAGTCTATCTCTAGAATTTGAAGTGCCCTTCCTTTTCTTCTTGTGATGAGCATCGACGTATATGCCATCAGGAAAAAAACTATCTCATACTCGAGGACACTTTATATCGTCGAGGTGTAGATTTCATCCTTTTTCGGTGTCTCACTCATGAAGAAGAAGAACTCGTTCTTAATGACTGCCACACTGGAGCATGTGGTGGTCATTTGCTTGGGTTGGAAACAACCCAAAATATTCTACAAGCCAATTACTTTTGGCTGACGTTAATCAAGAATTACGTTGAATCCGTCAGGAAGTGTCACCCGTGTCAGATATTTTCTTGGAAGATGAGGGCACACCCCGCTCGTATGTTTCCCGTCATTACAGTTGGCCCCTTCACTAAGTGGGGGATTTATTATACTACATTCCACCCCGCTTCAGCTAGGGGGCACCATTATATCATCATAGCAGTATAATACTTCACAAAGTGGGTCGAAGCTATGCCAACGTTCAAAGATGATGGTGAGACAACAACTCTCTTTTTGTTCAATCAGATAATAGAAAGGTTTGGCATCCCGAGGGAGTTTGTCACTGACCATGGAAATCAATTTCAGAACAAAATAATGTCTGATTTAACATAAAATATTGGGTTGAGGAAAGATCATTCATCACCCTACTACTCACAAGCGAATGGTCAAGTGGAAGCTATGAATAAGTCCCTCAAAACTATTCTGCAGCGAATGATCAATTCAACCAAGTCAAATTGGAATTTGATGTTGTACTCAGCATTTTGGGCCTACTAAACGTCTGTAAAGACTGCAACCAATTTCTCACCTTTTCAACTCATTTACAGGTTGGAAGCAGTCTTGCCAATAGAGTTCCAGATCCCATCTCTAAAGTTGGCAGTACAGTTAATTCCAAACACTTCACTGTTTGAGGAATTCTTATTATATCTTGAGAAACTCGATGAGCAGTGTCGTGACACAACCTTGGCTAACGAGGCTCACAAGAAAAAATTTAAGTGTCAATATGATCGGTTTGTTTGTCCTCGGATTTTCTCTGAAGGCGACCTTGTCCTAGTCTATGACCAAGATAAGGATCCCCTGGGGGCAGGCAAGTTCAAACCCATGTGGTTCAAACCTTTCATTGTGAAGGAGGTATTAAATAAGAGCGTTTATCATCTAGTTGACTTCGAAGGGAAATATTTGGTGGAGACTAGAAATGGGCTCTACCTCAAGAAGTATTACTCGTAGGTGGGTCGCTTTGGGTGACTTCTTGTATATATGTATAGTTCTTATACATTTTAGTTTTTTTTATTTTTGTTTTATGGACGTGTCATTTTTGATGTCATCATTTTAGCTGTGGCAGATGTCAAGTGAATTAGAGGTGTTCATTGGGTTCGTGGACGACGCTAGTCGACACACTCGGAGGCTTGCTTCCGCAGCTTGGGTGATCTTCACACCTCAAGGCTAGTTGCTATCTTCTGGAGGTATATATTTAGGTGACACCACAAATAATGTCGCCGAGTACAACACAGTGATAGAGTTGCTTCGTGATTCTTTGTCGCATGGTATCTCTCACCTCCGAGTCTACTTATATGCACAGTCCCAGTTAAACGAGGTTTACCACATTTATGATCCTACTCTACACCGATGATTCCTCAGGGTACTTCTCATAGAATGATTCTTTGATTACATTACACATATACATGTTCCTAGGATATTGAATCAAATCACAGATACTCTAGCTAATCATGTATTAGATTGGCATATTGCACACACATAAAGGAGAACAGACATACACATGTGCATACATTGTAAAAATGTGATCCATAAGACATAAAAAGATGTAAATATGCATATATATGTGTGTGTATATATATATATCAAAATTTTCATAGTACATAGGTGGACACAAGCGCCTCAAAAAATAATATGTCTGGTATACATTGCGGGGATTATGCCCTCAAAAATATAAAAAAAAGAGTGCCCTTGGCACATAAGTGGTCCACCCTAAGATCAGAACGGGGACTATTGGCCCTACCATAGTGAGCGACGACGTTTACCAAACACCAGAAAAGATGGACCCAGGTCTATGGCACCCCAACTACATGAGGCTGCATCGATGGTAGGAGATCCTCGATCTCGACCATGGGCACTATATGAGTGAGCATCGTGAGGTTCTTCTCCACCTGTATCAACACTCTCTCAGCCTCTCCAGCTGGACGTCCCCTTGCTGCTGCTGCTGCTGGTCCTGCGGCCATTGCTGGTGCTGCCTTTGGTCGAGGATGCCACCTTCTCCTCACAAAATCTACTGGACGCACTGGTCCCACATCTGTACATAATAGATACATCTGATACACATAAAAATGATATATATATAAAGAAACTAAAAATGAAATAAGATTTAAAAATAAAAAAACAAAATAAAAAAACGTACCCATCTCTCCTCGCTCAGCTTCGAGAGGTAAGGGCATGTCCGGATCTCAGGAAAAGTTGATCCTTACATAGGGGTAGTCCTATATCACTTGAATCTGCAGTGCCCACCAGTAAAAAAAGGTGTCATCGAAGGACTCTATGGTCCTTCCTCACCCCTGTCGCGACAACAATGATGCCCATCTACACATTACTGGGAGTGAGGACACATGCCCCTGCTCTATCTCTCGTGGACTGAGACTGGGTACTCTCTTGAAGAAGAATGAGCACATAATAGTCCCAAACCCAAAGTTCTTGTTGTTCCACCCATGACACTTGGTAAGTTGTCTCTTCATGCAGTCTAGCATGGTCATACTCCAATCAAAGATTCATGCATTCAAGCACTGCACTGCACAATGCATGTGCGCCCAGGAGGCCTGATGTAAAGCCATGGATCCAGTGATCCGCCCAATGAGTAAGACTATCAATTTTAGTTCTAGGTTCGTGATCTTGTGGAGAGTCACCTAAGAACCTTATTTCTTAGTGCCAGCCTCGCAATGATGTTCAATCAACTCAACAATGTTGTGAGGCCCGGGGGGAAAAGCGCATAAGTTGACTGGTTCACCTCTCCTCGAGAGGCCAGCCAAAAATTAAATGTCTTCAATCATTGGAGTCAATGACTGCCCATCAAGCATAAACTCCTCAACATCAGGATGCCAATAATCTACCAAGGCATTCAACAGCTTGGGTTGTGCCCTCATGAATGGACACTGGAAGAAATTCCAGAACTTGCATTGTCTCAATGCGGCCATAGCTGGAGGGTCCTCATCTACCAAGATATCTATATCCTCATGCTCCCTCTCTCTCCAGTGGACACACTTCCTGTCAATGACAAGTTCAAAGGGGATTTAGATCTTGCATTTCCTTTTTTCTTTATCTTTTTGAGGGTGTACACGGAATGTAGTGAGAACAATCGCATATGCATGCAGGAATAATGTTTTCTGCCAGCGGGAATATGCAAGTTGTCCTTGGATAGCCCACATACATGCAAGGCAACCCCTTTTTAAGAGTGTGCCCCCATAAAAAAAACTAAAACTAATGCAAGAAAGAAGTATTGAAATACAGGAGGAGCTAGTTTGTACTTACTTGATCCGAGCGGAAGTTCGTTTCATCCTCTGAAGCTCCTAGAATCAACTCTTTTAGAAAAGGGGTGTTTTTGGCTTTTTGGTCAATTCTCAAATTGAAATGGTGATAATGAGTTGCCAACGTCTATTTATAGACTTCGTTGTCCCTTTTTGTCATTTTTTGGACCCTTTTGTTGTTTTTTCTGGCTTGAAAATCATTTAACATGGTTCTTGAGTTTCTCATTGGATGTCACAATACACTTCACTTTTGGTTTGGAAAAGTTTTTGGGAGATGGGTCACTTTTAAAGGTCCTTTGGTAAAAAGTCATTTTTTCAAATTTGTTCATTTAAGTTAGGATTATAGCTCCAATTTTTTCATCTTGTTGTCTTTTCCTCTTTGCCATAGGATTGATCCCACCGAATTGCGACACAGAACCATCATTTCTTCTTTAGAAGTGTCGTAATTTAGTGGTAGAGCCTACCTCTACATGGATGCCCTAGGTATATCCTGGTTTCATTTTGGTGTCCATGACGTCATTAATGACTTTAGTCTCGAGAGTCCTTGTTAGTCTTGTCCTGATTATGAGTTCGAGCCTTATACGTCTGATATGTTATCACTCTTGACCTCACCCTCGGGACTCCCAGAAAACGAGTTTTATTTTAAGCCCTTTTCATACTCTTTAAACATGAAAAGATTGTTGAGCGATCTTATTGTCCTTCATGCTCGCCTAACTAAAAATTGAAGGCATGTCTATCCGACAGTAGTTTACCCCTTTTTCGTTTTGGATGGTCATTTTTACGAATAAAGGTACGCTCTAGGAACTTTGGTTCGCTAGAAGAGTATTCTCAGGTATAAGTTTAACCCTTTTTTGGGCCTGAGGGAATAAATTTGCGAAAAACGAAACCCCACAGAGTCCATAGTTAAGCTCTTTTCAGACTCCCTAAAATTGAAAATATTTCCAAGTGACCTTGTTCCTTCACACTCGTTAAACTGGTCCAGAAGAACATCCCCTACAGAGTCCATAGTTAAGCTCTTTTCATAATCCTTTAAATTGAAAAGATCATTGAGTGACCTTGTTCTTTCACACTCGTTAATTTGTTTAGAAAAACATCTACTGGCATGAGTTTACCCCTTTTCCAGCTTGTAGATTAAGGAGGAAAAAGTTACACCTCGAGAGATTCATCTCGTTGGGAGAGTTCTCCTCAACAAATTTAACTTTTTTAGGCTAAGGAGACTAAATCTAGAAAAAGGCAGCGAGTCCATAGTTAAGATCTTTTCAGACTCCTTAAAATTGAAAATATTGTTGAGTGATCTTGTCTTTGTCACACTCGTTAAAATGGTTTTGAATAGACATATTTTCGGTGCTAGTTTACCCCTTTTTCGAATCAACTAGACTACCTTAAAAAAAGGTACCCCAGTGGAGTCTTATTTTGTGCTTTTTCAGACTCTCTAAAAATGAAAAAACATCGATCTTACCTTCTCTGGGATCATTTAAAATTACATTGAAAGACATTATCATCGTGTCCTATTAATCGTATTTGCATTTCTGTGTATTTGTCCTAATGCCAACTCCATGTTGCTCTCAACTGAACCTTTGAAGCATGCCTTATACGCAAGCCTTGTATCACTTTGCCTTTGCGTCTTAACACCTTGACCTATGGAGGAATTTTCCCGAGTGTCCTTTCCTTACACATGTCTCCTTCCTCTGAGAATTAGTGTGTTCCTTGCGCTTGGAACTAGTATGATTGCGACACTCATTCCTCCTTTGTAACATATCATTCTTTTATTCCTTTTCAAGCTTTTCAAAATATTGAAAAAGACAAAAAAATAAAATATACCCCAAAAAGAGGATGGAAAAAATATTTTCTTTTTATGGCAGCACAATGAGTCACCCTTGGACATAGCACATCCTTTCATTTGTTCGTCAATCTTTGGGATTTAATATGACCTTAGGAAGCTATTCTTGCTACATAGAGTTGTGTCCTTCTCCATTTGGTTATTCTTCCAAACACATGGAGAGTTTGCGTTGCCTACTGCATCATGAACTTATGTCAATGTCATGCTGCATGAGTCTATTCATCTGTCGTGCTATTTTCCAAAGGAAGTTTTACCCAACTTGAGTCAGCCTTTCTACATTTTTTCTCTTGCCCTCATGCCCGACCATCCCAAAATTCCAATCAAGTCTTTGCTCGAAATCACTAAAGTTCTCTGCTTGATCACTGAGATCCTCTTGCCTGTTCCCCGACAAGCCATCAAAGACCTATGCGTAGTGAATTCATACACTCACATTACACTCCTACCTGAGTTTTTAAGATCTTGAAGTTGTTGCTTAAGCTCTGAAGGCCTCATATCCAACCATTAGGCGTCATTGGCTTCTTAAAGATGGATACTATACATGTATATATTTGATTTTGAGATGTAGATCTTGTATGTATTGCTCACAACAACACTTTGTATAGTTATATGACATGGATTTGTAGTGTATTTGATTGGAAACCATGATTTATTTCATCTTGAGCATGGGTATGCCTGCCTCGGTGAGATAATTATTATTTTTGCAGATGACACCTCCCGAACTTTGGTCTATGGCTCACTCGCTTCGTACATTGGTGAAGATTTGTAACGGCCATCATATTCTCTTCTGACCTCACACATTAGGGGTAATCTATTATAACCCTAAATTGCACCATACAAACATACCTGGCATCAGGCCATCTGACTTGCTATTTTTTCCAAGCCATTACTTAGCATCTCTTCCTAAAAACCATATTTTTGAAGATGTACGAGCCCTGCACCAGTACTACCCATGTACACACACGTTTTTCACCACTACAACTCATGTATGTATGCTAGCTGCACCATTACAACATGCGTATACTCACAAAATTTGTAAAAATTAAAAATTTGCAAGGAATTCATTGAGATTACGGGATATTGGGTAGTTTCCCAACTGTCCCACCACCTATAGCCCATCACCCAACCGAATAACCATCATTTTTTCATATAAAAGGAGGTGTTGGGGTCTCATTCAAAATCTAATCATAAGAACAATGAAATTCTTCCCATTTCACTTTTCCCCCTTGCCCCAAGAATTTGTAGCCACATTGTGAGTTTTGAGCCAGAATTCCCTATTCTTTCCTTTTTCCTCCATTGCAAGCCTAATCCATTCCCTAGAGAGAGCTGAAGAGGAGAAAGATATGTGGAAGCGTAGTTGGAGCTTGGTGAAGAGGAACCCAGACCAGGTTCGAGGAGTAGTCGCCAATCTCATTGTAAGTAACTTTGTGAGATTAATAAAAAGGAATACTTTTTCTGTCCTGAATATGATGTGTTCAATCTTTATGTTTGATTTATATTGGATTATGACATCTAACCCACTAATTCATATATAATATGCATGTTCGTAGTTCTTTGTTTTTCTGTTTATGAATACAAGTTGGCCCTGGGAGGAGTCTTGTAGTCAAGAAACAACCGAACGTAAAAGGATCAACACCAGACGCAGAGTTTAAGGTAGAGTTACTAGATCTTTTTACCTTGTGTTTTATGCATGAATGTGGGGTGTATTTGGGGTAGTTGTTAAAAAGTAGCAGACTTTAGACAGTTAGCTCTATCTACATGTTGAACCAAGGTACATGAGCTATGCTTTGTGATTTTCCCAATATGTTCTGACTGCTATGAGGGAATCTTGGCATTTTCAAATTTTTTTGTTGAGAAATTGAAGTTATTGGGCATAGGTATCCATTTTCTTCTCCAACTCTTCCATCTTATGGTTAAACATCTTAACCTGTGCTTTCAAGCTCTTATTCTCTTCTCAAATCTTGTCATTGTTGGCCCTTAAGTCCTCCAACTTATATCTGATTTATTTTCCCATGTTGCGGTATGCATTGTTTTGTTCACAATATTGGAAGCAATGTCTTGATCAAGGATGTAAATACCCTGATACCATCTGATCCGTAATCGAGGGGCTCATAGTCCACTCATTTCACCAACACAGATACCTATGTGTAATTTGATTTATGGAATCTATCTCAATTCTGTCTCTAAGTTGTGCATAAGGTTCTTGTCTCCTAGAGGCTCATTCTTCTACCCTGCACTCATCAATAGTTGGTAATGGAAGGTTGACAAATGAAATATATTATACAAAACAATTGAGAAACTCAACTTTGTAGTTGTTCCATATGGAAATGGTCTTTTCTTGATCATGACTGAAATTTTCTTATAAGAACACTTTGAGCATGAATATCAAATGGCGTTCATAAATTAGGTTGGTTTATGGTCTCTGCTAAGTGGCTTGCAACATAATAAGAGGGAATCCAACTCTTTACATTCCATCCATTAATTAAATATACACTAGGTTAATAATCCAATTCCTAGTATGACTCAATCTCAAAGCTTTAATAGAATATGCCTTGATTTACTCCCTGTAATGAAATCTTGAAGGTTAGGTTCCAGATGGCATCTCTCATGCACTAAAGTATTATAATAGTCTGTGCAATCATTTAAACCAAGTCATCTACATTCGATATGGCCAACTCACTTTCTCGGAAACGTACCATACTGCTAGCATAGGATTCAATGTCCAAGTTAGGTTTTTAATATGTGTGGACAGTATGGAGAAAGACCAACACTCCTCAGAGATATCCAACCAACACTTAAACTATGTACAAGTGGTGGCTAGAGCTAGAGAGGTATACAGACTCCAATGAAATGTTGGTAAAATTTTTAGTATTTTGGAGGTGAATTGGATATGCTGGTAAAAGTTTTTAATGTGAGAGAGGCGAATTTGATATGTTGACAAATGTTTTAATATTCCAGAGGTGAATTGGATATGCTAGTAAATGTTTTCAATGTGCCAAAGATGAATTTGATCCGCTGACAAATGTTTTAATATGCTAGAGGTGAATTGGATATGTTGGTAAATGTTTTTAACATGCAATAGGTGATTTTGAAAACATGGCCAACACCACACAACCAACAAAGGAATTTTGGTTTTTCCTATATGTTACACTATGTGTTTGATGGATCAAAAATTAGGGTTAGGTTTTTCTGTATGGTTTCCAACAAGTTAGATTCTATGTTCTCTCCAAACACTGGATTATAACCAAACCTGTAGCTAACAATCAAAGCAATGAGTGGGTGTTATTGATCGCTAAGGTTTGACATGGGTGAAAATATACAACATTACCAAGTCTTAGGTACATGGTGTAGCAAAGGAATCAAGATTAAACATCCAATAGCTAGGGTTCAGTCCGGATTCATTTCAGATCACTCTTTCTCAACACTCTACTATAGTTTTCCTCCCATCTTGCTAACTTTAAAAAATTATCTTTTTCCTACTCAAAAATCCTCTTCTCCCATGCTTTTTTGAATCTTACTCTTCTCCCAAGGATGATTACACTCAACCCATGCTATTATAACTGAGTAAGATGACTTTCTCACCCAACCTATTACATGAATTCAATGATTGAGTGTTTAATAAGTCAAAGGGATAAATGGATAAATGACAAACTTATTAATGAACATGGATTAAGACTCAAGGCATATGGAAACCCCTCAAACCCCCATTAATCCCCTTCTCTTGCAGAATCTTAACCGCCCATTACTCTGGTCCTTACCCATATATAATCGATGGTGTATTCCATTTTATTATTTTCAATGTACAATGTTTACATATTACATCGGTTGCCCATGACCATTCATAATACTTACAAGTATATCATGTTACAATCCCCTCCCCCCTACAATTTTCAATGTCCTCAGTGCACATCATCATACAAGTGTTCATGTACATACATACAAAATATTACATCACAATGCTCGATACTTTCACAATTTAATGACTCCTGCAACAATTCCAACTAGTAATGTCTCATTCCCCCCAACCTACACAACCCAAGGAAGTGTATCCCCTTCTCTGCATTACAGTCCCTTAGGTTTTCCCACTCCCCTTCAAGGACTCCACCATAGGATGGAAATGAAGTGTCAGATTTGTTTCCCCAAGAACTCCAACTGCATCAAAATGGAGTCTTTGTACACTTATGTACAAATATACATTCATATTTCCTAAAACATCTGCAAGAAGTTGCGAATATTGTTCCCACATGGCATCCTTGTGCTCCCAAGTGGTGTCTTCAAAACTGTAGTAGGTCCATTACACCTTTACCATGTCGATGGCTTAATCCTTGAGTACTTTGACTTTCCAGTCCAAGATGCACACTAGCTCTGTCCAAAAGTTCCCTTCATGCTCCACCTGGATCACAGTCCAATCAATCACATGGTTAGGATCAAGCATATACTTTTTTAATAAAGACACATGAAAAAATTATGAACTCTCCTGGATGCAAGAATTGCAAGCATGTATGCAATTGGGCCCATCCTCTCTATATCTTTAAATTAATCACAATATCTTGTTGCCAACTTTGGAAAACTTCCCAATATCAAAAAGCTCCTTTTTCCCTTTACTTTTGGAAACACATGCTCGCCCACTCTAAATTCTTTGTCTGCCTTTCCTTTGTCGGCATAACTTTTCCACCTGTCTTGTGTAGTCTTTAAATTATACTTTATCTTTACCATTTTCTCTTCCATTTATCTTAGCAATTTTGGCCCAATAATGGCTATGTCTACTGGATTATCCCAACTCACTGGTGTGTTGCATTTTCTGCCATATAAGGATTCAAACGAGCTCATATTCAACATTGCTTGATACCCATTGTTGTAATCGAACTCATCCAAATGAAGATAGTATTCCCACTTGGAAGGCTAATCCATTACATGCATTCTTAACATATCTTCAATTATTTATTTGACCCTCTCTATTTTCCCATCTGGTTTTGGTGTTGGTTGTGGAGCCCGATTATCTTCCTATTTCATAGGTCTTTGTTTTTTAGTCATGTTTATACCCCATGAAAAATATACCACCCTCCACACGGGGGGGGTTGTATGGGGGGCTTTCCCCCCCTGTGTGTCTGGGGGAAAGAGGGTCCCCGAAGGAAACATTTCCTTATAAATGTATATTGTGATTTCATAGTAAATCTGGACCATTCATTATAAGGTCACAGATCTGACGATAGAAGTTATGTTAGGGTTTTTTTTCCATAGAAGGCAACCCTCTTTTATGAGGGGAACGTATTGTGACTATGCATCATTGTGAATATTGTATTATGAGAGAGGAGACGATGAGAGAAAGAAGAGAAAGTTACAACGGGTGTGTTGTAGGTTGTATCCCTTCATTTTGATGGATAATAATAAAGGAAGGACCTGACAATTTATCTGGTGGATGTAGCCCACACTGGGTGAACCACATATATTTGTGTTTCTATTGTTTTGTGTATCTTCTGTGTTTTATTTCCACATTTATTTTATTTTATTGTTCCATGATCTTGTTTTTATTTCAGAGTGAAAGGTAACTCGCAGAAAAAGAGAGTTCCTAGTTCGAGTGGGAATAATGGAGAAAAATGGAAAGTTTAGGGTCAAGAAATATAACAACCAAAAATACCAGTTATGGAAGATGCAGATGGAAGATTATTTATATCAGAAGGATATATTCCTACCATTGGGTGGAATAACAAAGAAGCTGATGATCATGAAGGAAGAAGAATGGGAGGTTCTTGACAAAAAGGCACTAGGAATGATACGACTGAGTTTGGCAGCATTTGTGGCTTTTGATATTTCGAAAGAAAAGATGATGAAGGAGATGATGGATGCATTGGATAAACTGTATGAAAAACCCTCAACGTCCAATAAGGTATTTCTATCAAAGATATTATTTAATATGAAGATGTCAGATGCTGGGTCTATTGTAGATCATTTAAATGAATTTAATACAATTACTAATCAACTAAGTTTTGTAAAAGTGGACTTTGATGATGAGGTCATGGCTCTTCTAATCTTGTGCTCATTGCTAGAAAGCTGAAATGACTTGGTCATGGCTGTAAGTAACTATATCTCTGGTTCAAAAACTTTAAAATTTGATGATTCTGTTGGTGTTATCCTTAGCGAGGAAATGCGATGGAAAAGAACAAGTGTGACATCAGGTAATGCGTTAAACATGGAGAATAGGGGAAGGAAAAAGGATAGAGGAAAGGGATTAGGGAACCGCGGGAATTATAGAAAGAGAAGATCCAAATACAGATTGGGAAAGATAAAGTGTTGTAATTGTAGGAAGAAAGGACATCTGAAGAAATATTGCAGAGCTCCAAAGTAATAAAGAGATGGACAACAGGAAAAAAATCAGGAAGCAAATGTAACAGGTGATGTGTTACAAGATGCTTTGATTCTTTCTGTAGATAATATTTCTGAGCCTTGGGTAGTATATTCAGGGGCTTCATTTCATGCCACACCCCATATGAAACATTTTATAGATTATGTTCAAGGTAATTTTGGATAGGTTCATTTGCGTGATGATGCACCATGCAAAATTATTGGAATGGGAAAGGTAAAAATAAAAAAAAGGAATGTAAACCAATGGTTGTTGAAAGAGGTAAGGCATGTTACAGATCTAATGATCCAGAATATTTTCGGCACGAAATGAAAGCGGAGATATAATAAAGAAATGCACACAGATATCGAAGATATTCAATAATATAACATAAATGTATCAGAGATGCAACCATAAACACATATATAAAGTAATACATGATTTCTATTAATGAAATAAATGTACAAAGATTGTAAAAATACAGAGTGAAAGACTCGTTAGAATGGTGGCAGCTTATCTCTGAGAAGAGATGTGACGACTACTTGCATTCACAAGAAGATGATTACAATGAGGCTCTGAATGCCCTTTTACAATAAACCAGAATGCCAAAAACCCTAGACATCCAAAAAACCTAACCCTAGGAGATGAAGCGCCAAAAGTCACGTGGGCCCCGTTTGGGTAAGGTAGTACATCAACTTTTCGGGGTTGTAACTTTTGCATACAATATCCATTTTAGGCGTATGATAGCCCATTGGAAAGGTATCATTGAGGAGATTTATTTTGGGGGCTCAATCATGCCTTTGCCTATAATTGTGAAGCTAGATCCAGAAAAACATTCATTTAGGCCCTCAAAATGGCCCTGGAAGTTTAAAACTGCTAAAAATAGTAAATTATCAAAATTGCCAGAAAACTATTTTGAGCTAGTTGGAAAAGGTGGGTGGCCACCGATATCCACCTAGAACAATCCTTCCTCCTTAGGAAGCAATGGTCTCCATTGCGTTTAGTGCCCGGGGGAGAGGGAAAAGCGTTTGCTGAATCTACATCTTGATGAACTACTTGCCTTGTTGGAGAAGTTGCACTGCTTAGCTTGTTGAAGGTTGTCACAAGCATGTGGCTGGAAGGGTTGGACCTTTTTAACCAGTCTGGGTACATGAGATGCCTGTGTGTAGAAGGAATATTTTCACTTTGCTACAACCTTGCCGACCTGCTTCTATTGGATAGAAGGTGCTTGGGGTGAGACTATAGTGGTTGCAGTGTCCTTCTGTTCCCCTTTTGAATAGATTGTGATGAAGCTAAATTTTGCAGTATAAAATACTACCTTGCAGCACTATTTAGGTGGAACAATAGTTGGAACTACCTCTGGTATTATGTATATATGACCCCCGAAAGTAACAATGACACTACGGGGTCAAGACTCATAAACATTATGGCGTCTCCACATGTATGGTTGGCCCAAGAGAACATCACAGCCATCCAGTTGGGAAACATCACATAATACCTCATCCTTGAAGGGTTGGATGCCATATGATAATCGACACTACTGGCTGACACAAAGATCTTGTCCTTGGCGAAGCCACCTGATGTTGTATGGTTGAGGGTGTGGTGTTGTCGACAATCCCAACTGTTTGATGACCTCTGCTGAGATGAGGGTCTTCTAGCTTCCGCTATTAATAATAAAATGAAGCAAGGTCCCCTTCACCCACATCTGTGAATGAAAAAAACACTCCCTCTCTTCAGGCTCTGTTGGTTCTTCTGGTTTGAATTGCTACGGTCGTGACAATAGCAGTGGGGTTTGTGTCAATGATCTGTCTTTTACCTATATTTTCAGAATCAGATTCAAAATCAGGGTTCAGATCCTTATCTTTGATCTTGGCCACCAATGACTGTTTTGAGCGACATTCATCGGTGTTGTGCCAGGGGATTTTTTGGAAATCACACCATTTTTCGGTGTCCTTCTTTGTCTTCCCGTGACCCTTCTTTTCCTGTGGCTTGGACTATTTTTCGGGAGATTGTTTTTTAGGGACATCTTTGTCATACTTTGGTTTTTGCGTATTTGCAGACCCGAAATCCCATTTTCTCTGGTGCTTAAATTTCTTCTTTATTTTAACATCACATCGATAAGCAACACCGAGTGATGAGATGTCCAAAAAATCCATTTTAGTTTGGTTGTATCTGTGTAGAGCCCCACGGTATTTTAGAACCAAATGTTATTCAGAGTCTTTGATACCCAGCTTGGTGTGGAAGGTATGGAAGGTATTGGTGAACTATGGAACTACTTGGACCCTCTCTTGCCGCAGTGTGGTCCATTTCATGTACTGGTCCTCATAGTTTCCAACAGGGCAATACTATTCCTTTATTGCATCCACAAAACAATTCCAAGTGGGCTCGGCCCCATATATTACAGAATCCTCTGAGGAAATTTGATCCCAGTAAGTTTCCCACCAATGTTTGACATGGGGGATAACTTTAAGGAGTGTGAAGGTGATCTTTTCCCTGTCGAAAAAATGGTGAACAAAGAAATAACTGTCTATAAGACTTAACCATTTGTCTAGGGCATTCGCATCTATCTGACCTTCAAATATGGGAATATCAAAATTAACCTGTACCTTGAAAGGAGAGTTTCTTCCAAAGTGGTTTGTTTGATGTAGATGCACCTATTTCTATCGACAGGCATTGAAGGATGTGGGAAAAATTATCCATCATTTTGTCCCTCTGTCGCGTGAGAACTTTCTCAAGCAATAGGTTGATAGGATCGTCTTCTTCGTCATTTTTATTTTCTTCCACCATTGAGGGTTTCTTGGGTGTATGAGAGCAATTTTCCTCAAGAGAGACAAACTCGATACCCAAATTTCTATACTCGGACCTCGTCGGGGACATGCACTGAAAAAAAACGATCAAGAACAACCTGCTCTGATACCACTGATCCGAAATATTTTAGACACGAAATGAGAGCAGAGATATAATAAATAAATGCACAGAGATATTGAAGATATTTAATAATATAACATAAATGTATAATAGATGCAACCATAAACACATATATACAGTAATACACAATTTCTATTAATGAAATAAATGTACAGAGACTGTAAAAATACAGAGTGAAAGACTCGCTAGAATGGTGGCAACTTATCTCTGAGAAGAGATATGACGGCTACTCGCATTCACAAGAAGATGATTACAATGAGGCTTTGAAGGCATTTTTACAATAAACTGGAATGCCAAAAACCCTAGACATCCAAAAACCTAACCCTAGGATATGAAGTTCCAAAAGTCACGTGGGCCACGTTTGGGTAAGTAAGTACATCAACTTCCCGGGGTTGTAACTTTTGCATACGATCTCCGTTTTATACGTATGATAGCCCGTTGGAAAGGTATCATTGAGGAGATTAATTTTGGGCACTCAATCATGCTTTCAGATATCATTGAGAATATATATCCATAAAAACCTTCATTTAGGCCCTCAAAATGGCCCCAGAAGTTTAAAACTACTAAAAATAATAAATTGCCAAAATTGCCAGAAAATTGTTTTGAGCTAGTTGGAAAAGGTGGGTGGCCACCGATATCCACCTATATCAATCCTCCCTCCTTAGGAGGCAATGGTATCCATTGCGTTGAGTGCCTGGGGGAGAGGGAAAAGAATTTGCTGAATCTGCATCTTGATGAGTTGCTTGCCTTGCAAGAGAAGTTGTGTTTCTTAACTTGTTGAAGGTTGTCACGAACATGTGGGTGGAAGGGTTGGAACTTTTTAACGAGTCTAGCTACATGATATTCCTATGTGTAGAAGGAATCTTTGTGCTTTTCTACAACCTTGTTGACCTACTTCTATTGGATAGAAGGTGGTTGGGGTGAGGCTGTAGTGGTTGTAGTGTCCTTTTGTTCCCGTTTTGAACATATTGTGATGAAGATGAATTTTGTAGTATGAGATACTACCTTGCAACACTATTTAGGTGGAACAATATTTGGAACTACCTCCAATATTCTCTAGAGATGACCACCCAAAGTAACAATGACACTATGGGGTCTAGACTCATAAACATCATGGCGACTCCACATGTATGGTTGGCCCAAGAGGACATCATAGACATACAGTGGGGAAACATCACATAATACCTCATCCTTGAAGGGTTGGATGCCATATGATAATTGACATTGTTGGCTAACACAAAGATCTCGTCCTTGGCGAAGCCACTCGATGTTGTATGGTTGCGGGTGTGGTGTTGTTGACAATCCCAACTATTTGACGACCTCTGCTAAGATGAGGTTCTTCTAGCTTCTGCTATCAACAATAAAATGAAGCGAGGGGGTCCTATTCACCCACATCTATGAATGAAAAAGGTGCTCCCCCTCTTCAGGATTTGTTGGTTTTTCTGGTTGAATTGTTGCGGTCATGACAATAGCAGTGGGGTCTGTATCAATGATTTGTCTTTTACCAGTATTTTCATAATCATATTCTGAATCATTGTTCAGCTCCTTATCTTTGATCTCAGCCACCAATGACTATTTTGAGTGACATTCATCGATGTTGTGCCAGGGGATTTTGTGGAAATCACACCATTTTCCAGTGTCCTTCTTTGTCTTCACGTGACCCTTCTTTTCTTGTGGCTTGGACTAGTTTTTGGGAGACTGTTTGTTAGGGTCGTCTTTATCATACTTTGGTTGTTATGTATTTGTAGATATGAACTCCTGTTTGTTCTGGTGCCTACATTTCTGCTCCATTTTAATGGCATATCGATAAGAAGCACCGAGTGATGAGATGTCCAAAAAATCCATTTCAGTTTGAATGTATCTGTGTAGAGCCCCATGGTATTTTAGAATCAAATGTCATTCGAAGTCTTTGATACCTAGCTTGGTACACAAGGTATGGAAGGTATTGGTGAACTCCAGAACTTCTTGGCCCCTCTCTTGCTATAGTGTGCTCCATCTCATGTACTGGTCCTCGTAGTTGCCAACAAGGTAATACTGTTCCTTTACCGCATCCAAAAAAAAATCCCAAGTGGGCTCGAGCCCATATATTCTAGAATCCTCTATGGAACGTTTCTCCCAGTAAGTTTCCTATCAATGTTTGACATGTGAGAGAGAGACTTAAGGAGTGCGAAGGTGATATTTTCTCTGTCGAAAAATGGTGAACAAAGAAATAACCATCTAGTAGACTTAACCATTTTTCTAGGGCATCCACATCTATCGGACCTTCAAATATGGGAATATCAAAATTAACCTGTACCTTGAAAGGAGAGGTTCTTCCAAAGTGGTTGTTTGATGAAGATTCACCTGTTTCTATCGACATACATTGAAGGATGTGGGAAAAATTCTCCATCATTGTGTCCCTCTGTTGTGTGAGAGCTTGCTCAAGCAACAAATTGATAGGATCATCTGCTCCGTCGTTTTTCTTTTCTTCCACCATTGAGGGTTTCTTGGGTGTACGAGAGTGATTTTCCTCATGCGAGACAAGCTCGAGACCCAACTTGATATACTTGGACCTCGTTGGGGACATGCACTGAAAAAAAAATGATCAAGAACAACCTGCTATGATACAACTGATCTAGAATATTTTTGGCACGAAATGAGAGCAAAGATATAATAAAGAAATGCACGGAGATATCGAAGATATTCAATATATAACAAAAATGTATCAGATATGCCACCATAAACACAGATATATAGTAATACATGATTTCTATTGATGAAATAAATGTACAGAGACTGTAAAAATACAGAGTGAAAGACTCGCTAGAATGGTGGTAGCTTATCTCTGAGAAGAGATGTGACGGCTACTCGCATTCACAAGAAGATGATTGCAATGAGGCTCTGAAAGAATTTTTACAATAAAATAGAATGAAAAAAACCCCAGGCATCAAAAAACCTAACCCTAGGAGATGAAGCTTCAAAATTCAGATGGGCCTCGTTTGGGTAAGTTAGTACATCAATTTCCCTGGGTTGTAACTTTTGCATACGATCTCCGTTTTAGGTGTATGATAGCCCGTTGGAAAGGTATAATCAAGGAAATTCATTTTAGAGGATCAATCATTCCTTTGGCCTTCATTGAGAATATATATCCAAAAAAAACTTCATTTAGTCCCTCAAAATGGCCCCGAAAGTTTAAAACTGCTAAAAATAGTAAATTGCCAAAATTGCCAGAAAACTATTTTGAGCTAGTTGGAAAAGGTGGGTGGCCACCGATATCCACCTATATCAATCCTCCCTCCTTAGGAAGAAATGGTATCCATTGCGTTGAGTGCCCGGGGAGAGGGAAAAGCGTTTGCTAAATCTGCATCTTGATGAGCTGCTTGCCTTGTTGGAGAAGTTGCGTTGCTTAGCTTGTTGAAGGTTTTCACGAACATGTGGCTAGAAGGGTTGGACCTTTTTAACTAGTCTGGCTACATGAGATGCCTGTGTGCAAAAGGAATATTTTCACTTTGCTACAACCTTGTTGACCTGATTCTGTTGGATAGAAGGTGATTGGGGTGAGGCTGTAGTGGTTGCAGTGTCCTTCTATTCCCCTTTTGAACAAATTGTGATAAAGCTGAATTTTGTAGTATGAGATACTAACTTGCATCACTGTTTAGGTGGAACAATAGTTGGAACTACCTCTGGTATTCTGTAGAGATGACCCCCCAAAGTAAAAATGACACTACAGGGTCGAGACTCATAAACAACATGGTGTCTCCACATGTATGGTTGGCCCAAGAGGACATCATAGACATCCAGTGGGGAAACATCACATAATACCTCATCCTTGAAGGGTTGGATGTTGTATGATAATCGACACTATTGGATGAAATAGACATCTCGTCCTTGGTGAAGCCACCCGATGTTGTATGGTTGCAGGTGTGGTGTTGTCAAAAATCCCAACTGTTTGACGACCTCTGCTGAGATGAGGTTCTTATGGATTCCACTATCAACAATAAAATGCAGCGGGGTCCCCTTCACCCACATCTGTGAATGAAAAAGGCACTCCCCCTCTTCAGGATCTGTTGGTTCTTCTGTTTGAATTGTTGCGGTCGCGACAATAGTAGTGGGGTCTACATCAATGATCTGTCTTTTACCAGTATTCTTAGAATCAGATTCTAAATTAGGGTTCGACTCCTTATCTTTGATCTCAACCACCAATGACTATTTTGAGCGACATTCATCGGTGTTGTGCCAGGGGATTTTATGGAAATCACACCATTTTCCAGTGGCCTTCTTTGTCTTCCCGTGACTCTTCTTTTCCTGTGGCTTGGACTGGTTTTTGGGAGACTGTTTGTTAGGTCCGTATTTTTCATACTTTGGTTGTTGCGAATTTGCAGAATTGAACTCCTGTTTGTTCTGGTGCTTAAATTTCTGCTTGATTTTAACAACATATCAATATGCAAGACCGAGTGATGAGATGTCCAGAAAATCCATTTCAGTTTGGATGTATCTGTGTAGAGCCCCACAGTATTTCAGAACCAAATGTTGTTTAGAGTTTTTGATACCCATCTTGGTGCACAAGGTATGGAAGGTATTGGTGAACTCCATAACTGCTTGGCCCCTCTCTTGCCATAGGGTGGTGCATCTCATGTACTGGTCCTTGTAGTTGCCAACAGGGTAACACTGTTCCTTTACCGCATCCACAAAAAAATCCCAAGTGGGCTTGACCCCATATATTCCATAATCCTCTGTGGAACGTTGCTCCCAGTAAGTTTCCCACCAATGTTTGACATGGGGGAGATATTTAAGGAGTGTGAAGGTGATCTTTTCCCTGTCGGAAAAAGGGTGAACAGAGAAATAACCGTCTAGCAGACTTAACCATTTGTCTAGGGCATCCACATCTATCTGACCTTCAAATATGGGAATATCAAAATTAACCTGTACCTTTAAAGGAGAGGTGATTCCAAAGTGTTTGTTTGATGAATATGCACCTGTTGCTATCAACAGGCATTGAAGGACGTGGGAAAAATTCTCCATCATTTCGTCCCTCTGTCGCGTGAGAGCTTGCTCAAGAAATAGATTGATAAGATCGTCTACTCCATCATTTTTCTTTTCTTCCACCATTGAGGGTTTCTTGGGTGTGAGAGAGAGATTTTCCTCAAGAGATACAAGCTCAAGAACCAACTTTCTATACTCAGACCTCGTCGGGGACATGCACTTAAAAAAAAGATCAAGAATAGCCTGCTCTGATACCACTGATCCAGAATATTTTCGGCACGAAATGAGAGCGAAGATATAATAAAGAAATGCATAGAGATATCAAAGATATTCAATAATATAAAATAAATGTATCGGAGATGCAACCATAAACACATATACAATAATACACGATTTCTATTAATGAAATAAATGTACAGAGACTATAAAAATACATAGTGAAAGACTCGCTAGAATGGTGGTAGCTTATCTCTAAGAAGAGATGTGACAGATAATCGCATTAGTAAGAAGATGATTACAATGAGGCTCTGAAGGCCTTTTTACAATAAAACATAATGCCCAAAACCCTAGACATCCAAAAACCTAACCCTAGGAGATGAAGCACCAAAAGTCATGTGGGCCCTGTTTGGGTAAGTTAGTACATCAACTTCTCGTGGTCGTAACTTTTACATACGATCTCCATTTTAGGTGTATGACAGCCTGTTGGAAAGGTATCATCGAGGAGATTCATTTTGGGGGCTCAATCATGCCTTCGTCTATCATTGAGAAGCTAGATCCATAAAAACCTTCATTTAGGCCCTCAAAATGGCCCTAAAAGTTTAAAACTACTAAAAATAGTAAATTGCCAAAATTGTCAGAAAACTATTTTGAGCCAGTTGGAAAAGATGGGTGACCACTGATCTCCACCTGGATCAATCCTCCCTCCTTATAGAGCAATGGTATCCATTGTGTTGAGTTCCTGGGGGAGAGGGAAAAGCGTTTGTTGAATCTGCATCTTGATGAGCTGCTTGCCTTGTTGGAGAAGTTGCACTGCTTAGCTTGTTGAAGGTTGCCACATGCATGTGTCTGGAAGGGTTGGACCTTTTTAACCAGTTTGGATACATTACATGAGATGCCTGTGTGTAGAAGGAATATTTTCTCTTTTCTACAACCTTGTCAACTTGCTTCTGTTGGATATAAGGTGGTTGGGGTGAGGCTGTAGTGGTTGTAGTGTCCTTCTGTTCCCCTTTTAAATAGATTGCGATGAAGCTGAATTTTGCAGTATGAGATCCTACCTTACGACACTGTTTAGGTGGAACAATAGTTGGAACTACCTCTGGTATTTTGTAGAGATGACCCCCCAAAGTAACAATGAAACTACGGGGTCGAGACTCATAAACATCATGGCGTATCCACATGTATGGTTGGATGCTGTATAATAATTGACACTGTTGACTGACATAGAGATCTCATCCTTGGCGAAGCCACCCGATGTTGTATGGTTGTGGGTGTGGTGTTGTCAACAATACCAACTGTTTGACAACCTCTACTAAGATGAGGTTCTTCTGGCTTCCACTATCAACAATAAAATGTAGTGGGGTCTTGTTCACCGATATCTGTGAATGAAAAAGGTGCTCCCCCTCTTCAGGCTCTGTTGGTTCTTCTGGTTGAATTGTTGTGGTTGTGACAATAGTAGTGGGGTCTGCGTCAATGATCTATCTTTTACCAGTATTTTCAGAATCAGATTCTGAATCAAGGTTCGACTCCTTATCTTTTATCTCGGCCACCAATGACTATTTTGAGAGAATTCATCAGTGTTGTGCTAGGGGATTTTGTGGAAATCGCACCATTTTCTGGTGTCCTTCTTTGTCTTCCGGTGACCGTTATTTTCCTATGGCTTGGACTGGTTTTCAGGAGACTGTTTGTTAGGGTCGTCTTTTTCATACTTTGGTTGTTGCGGATTTGAAAACTCGAACTCCCGTTTGTTCTGGTGCTTAAATTTCTGCTCGATTTTAATAGCATATCGATAAGCAACACCGAGTGATGAGCTGTCCAGAAAATCCATTTTAGTTTGGATGCATCTGTGTAGATCCCCACAGTATTTCAGAACCAAATGTCATTCAGAGTCTTTGATACCTAGCTTGGTGCGAAAGGTATGGAAGGTATTGGTGAAATCCAGAACTGCTTGACCCCTCTCTTGCTGCACTGTGGTCCATCTCATGTATTGTTCCTCGTAGTTTCCAACAGGGTAATACTGCTCCTTTACCGCATCTACAAAAAAATCCCAAGTGGGATCGACCTGAAATATTCCAGACTCCTCTATGGAATGTTTCTCCCAGTAAGTTTCCCACCAATGTTTGACATGGGGGAGATCTTTAAGGAATGCGAAGGTGATCTTTTCCCTGTTGAAAAAATGGTGAACATAGAAATAACCATCTAGCAGACTTAACCATTTGTCTAGGGCATCCGCATCTATCTGACCTTCAAATATGGGAATATCAAAATTAACCTATACCTTGAAAGGAGAGGTGCTTCCAAAGTGGTTGTTTGATGAATATGCACCTGTTTCTATCGGTAGGAATTTAAGGATGTGGGAAAAATTATTCATCATTTCCTCCCTCTGTCGTGTGAGAGATTGCTAAAGAAACAAAATGATAGGATCGTTTGCTCCGTCGTTTTTCTTTTCTTCCACCATTGAGGGTTTCTTGGGTGTGCAAGAGAGATTTTCCTCAAGAGAGACAATATCGAGACCCAACTTTCTATACTCGGACCTCGTTGGGGACATGCACTGAAAAAAATGATCAAGAACAGCCTGCTCTGATACCACCGATCCAGAATATTTTCAACACGAAATGAGAGTGGAGATATAATAAAGTAATGCACAAAGATATCGAAGATATTCAATAATATAACATAAATGTATCAGAGATGAAACCATAAACATAGATATATAGTAATACACGATTTATATTAATGAAATAAATGTACAGAGACCATAAAAATACAGAGTGAAAGACTCGCTAGAATGGTGGCAGCTTATTTCTGAGAAGAGATGTGACGATTACTCACATTCACAAGAAGATGATTACAATGAGGCTCTGAAGGCATTTTTACAATAAACCGGAATGCAAAAAACTCTAGACATCCAAAAACCTAACCCTAGGAGATGAAGTGCCAAAAGTCATGTGGGCCCTGTTTGGGTAAGTTAATACATCAACTTCCCAGGGTTGTAACGTTTGCACACGATCTCTGTTTTAGGCGTATGATAGCCTGTTGGAAAGGTATCTCCGAGGAGATTCATTTTGGGGGATCAATCATGTATGCAACTATCATTGAGAATCTAGATCCATAAAAAACTTCATTTAGGCCCTCAAAATGGCCCCAGAAGTTTAAAACTGCTAAAAATAGTAAATTGCCAAAATTGCCAGAAAACTGTTTTGAGCTAGTTGGAAAAGGTGGGTGGCCACGGATATCCACCTGGATCATCTAAGGAAAAATATGATTTCAACAAGGAATTTGGCAAGTGAAGGTTTTATATCTATATTTACAAATAAGGCATGGAAGGTCACCAAAGGATCACTGGTGATAACAAAAGGAGAGAAGCTAGGTACATTGTATTTATGTACTGGTAATACTGATTCTTCTATCTCTTTAGATTTTATAGGAGTAGATACAAGACTGTGACATCATAGGCTTGGAAACATGAGTGAGAAGGGGATATAGATACTTCAAAAAATATTTTTTTTTCCAGATCTTAAACAAATCGATTTGGATTTCTGAGCACTGTGTTTATGGAAAAAAGAAGAGAGTTAGATTTCTTAGAGTTAGAAAAGAAAAGAAGAGTGAAAGGTTAGATCTTGTGCATATAGATGTATGGGGACCATATCAGGTATCATATCTTGGTGGATCTCATTATTATGTTACTTTTATTGATGATGCAACTAGAAAAACTTGGGTTTATTGCATTCAGAAAAAATTTGATGTTTTTGATACTTTTAAGAAATGAAAATATTTGGTTGAGAATGAGACATGAAAAAGGTTGAAGTGTCTTAGATTAGAAAATGGAGGTGAATATTGCAACCAGGATTTTGATGATTAATGTTCATACCATGGTATTCGTAGAGAGAAAATAGTTCTAGGAACACCACAAGAAAATGGTGTGTTAGAAAGGATGAACATGACAATCATGGAGCGTGTAAGGAGTATGAGATTGCATGCTGGGTTTCCCTTACATTTATGGGAAGATGTTGTAGATATTGTTGTTTACTTAATAAACATAGGACCTTCAATCTCTTTGGATGGTGGAATTATAGAGGAGGCATGGACAGGTAAAAAGGTAAACTATTCTTTTTTGAATACTTTTGGTTGTGAAGCAGTGGTCCATATTGATAAAGAAAATAGAACAAAGCTTGAGGAAAAATCCAAGAAGTGTACCTTTATTGGATATGGTTTTAATGATTTTGGTTATCACTTATGGGATTATGAAAATCACAAAATCATTAGGAGTAGAGATTTCATATTCAATGAGAAGGTCATGTACAAAGATCAGTTGTAGGGAAGGAAACATGAAAAAGAAAAACTAGAATACACAGTGCTTGAAGAGATCACTGAAAAAGAAATTCCAAAGGTACCATAAAATCAAAATGTACAACAACAAGAGCAATGGGTACCTCAAACTCCTACAAGTGTTGTTAGAATATCTACCAGGTTAGGTAAACCCCCTGAACGATACTCTCCTTCATTGTATTATTTATTGTTGACTGATTTTGGTGAACCAAAATGTTATGAAGAGGTAATGTAGGTAGACACCAAAAAGAAGTGGGATCAAGGCATGCAAGAGGAAATGGATTCCTTTGTAAATAACTAGGCTTGGGATTTGGTTCAGTTGCCTGCAAGAAAAAGAGCATTGCAGAATAAATAGGTTTACAAGTTCAAGGAAGAAGATGGAGGAAAATAGCGGTACAAGGCTAGATTTGTTGTAAAGGGGTTTTCACAAAAGAAAGGTATATATTTGATGAAATATTTTCTTTTGTTGTTAAAATGACTTCAATTAGGACTATTTTAAGTATTGTGGTAGTAGAATATTTGCATCTTGAACAATTAGATGTAAAAACAACTTTTTCTCAATGGGGATTTGAAGAGATTTATATGCAACAACCACGAGGTCAAAGGGAAGGAGAATTTGATATGAAGGGTGAAGAAGAGCTTGTATGGCCTAACTCAAGCTCCAAGACAATGGCATTTGAAGTTTGACAGGTTTATGACAGAACAAGGTTATAGTAGATGTCATTCTGATCACTATGTTTATTTTAAAAGGATACAAAATGGAAGCTATATTATCTTGTTATTGTATGTATATGACATGCTTGTTGCAGGGTCTAATATGCATGATATAGATGTTCTCAAGAAGAAATTAGCTAATTCATTTGCGATGAAGGATTTGGGTGCTGCAAAGAAAATCCTTGGTATGAGAATAACAAGAGATAGAAAAAATCGCAAATGACATTGTCTCAGGGTGAGTACATAGAGAAGGTGTTGGAGAGGTTTAGAATGCAAAATGTAAAACTAGTTAGTACACCTCTGGCCAACGATTTCAAATTAACTAAGGAAATGTGTCCCAAGACACATGAGGAGATAGAATACATGTCTAAGGTCCCTTATTCATCAACATTTGGCAGCTTAATGTATGGGATAGTTTGCACAAGATCAGATATTGCACATGCAATGGGAGTTGTAAGAAGGTATATGAACAATCCAGGTAAAGAACATTGGGAGTAAATAAAGTGGATTCTTGGGTATTTGAGAGTAATTCTGCTGATGCATTATGTTTTGGCGGTTCATACACTGTTCTACAAGGATATGTTGATTCAGATATGGAAGGTGATAAAGATAGTAGGAGGAGCACCACGGGGTATGTTTTTACTGTAGGTGGAACAAGAGTAAGTTGGATTTAAAAACTACAAAAGGTTGTTTCACTTTCAACAACAAAAGCAAAGTATGTTGCTGCTACAGAGGTTAGTAAAGAAATGATTTGGTTACAGAGGTTTATGGAGGAATTGGGAAAAAATTAGGAGAATAACATTTTGTACTGTGATAGTGAGAGTTCCATTCATCTTGCAAAGAACTCAACCTTCCATTCGAAGAATAAGAATATATAGCTCAAGTATCATTTCATATGATTCGTCTTGGAAGATGGACATTTGAAGTTGGAAAAGATACATACTAGCCAAGATCCTGCAGGCATGTTAACAAAGGGAGTAACCAGGGAGAAACTAAGTTCCTGCTCAATTTCAGTTGCTATTCAAGCATGGAGGTGAACATGAGAAATTTCCCAAGTCCAAGGTGGAGTATAGTTCAATAGGTACAACAACAATGAAGTTGTTTTGATCAATCTCCAAGTGGGAGATTGTTGGTTGTGGAACTTGATTATCTTCCTGTTTCAGAGGTCTTTGTTTTTCATCCATGTTTATACCTCATGAAGACTGTACACCCCTCCACACGGGGGGGATTTCCCACCCTGCAGGGTCTGGGGGAAAGAAAGGGTTCGAGGGCGAAGCCCCCGAAGGAAAAATTTCCTTGTAAATGTATATTGTAATTTCATAGTAAATATGGACAATTTATTATAAGGTCGTAGATATGATAGTAGAAGTTGTGTTAGGGTTTTTTTCCCTAGAAGGAAACCCTCTTTTATGAGGAAAATGTATTGTGGCTATGCATCATTACAAATATTGTATTCTGAGAGAGGAGACTATGAGAGAAAGAAGATGAAGTAACATTGGGTGTGTTGTAGGTTGTATCCCTTCATTTTGCGGGATAATATTAAAGCAAGGACTTGGAATTTTATCTAGTGGATGTAGCCAACACTAGGTGAACCACATATATCTGTTTCTCGATTGTATTGTGTATCTTCTGTGTTTTATTTCCACATTTTATTTTATTTTATTGTTCTGCGATCCTGTTTTTCTAACATTTGGATGATACATTGTGTTGAAATTCAGATTTGTCCCAAATCCTTTCCAAAAATTGGAAGTTAACATGGAATCCATGTTAGACACTATTTCCTTAGGCACACCATATATCCTCGCAATTTCTTTCATATAAATTTATGTAATGTTGGTTGCCTTGTGCATCATTTTGATTGTAATAAAATGTGTAGCCTTTGTATGTTTGTCCACCACAACTATGATGCAATCATGTTTCCTTGTTGTCCTAGGTAATTAATGAAATCTATGGTAATGAATTCCCATTTCCACTTTGGAATGTGCAATGGTTGTAGAAATCTCATTGGATTTATGTGCTCAACATTTACATTTTGACATTCCATGCATCTAACAATGAAATCAACTAAATATTTCTTCATTCCATGCCAATAATATTGGCCTCTTACAATTTCAATGGTTTTCTAGTACCCTGAATGTCCAACGTATGAAACATTGTGCATATATTTTAAAACTGAATTTCTCAACTCCTGAGAATTAGGAACATAAACTTTGTTCTTGTACAAGAGGATATCATCCTCTTCTAGGTTGTAATCTTTAAATTTCTGATATACATTACTTTGGAGTAAAATTTCTTTAACTTGTACATAATGTTGGTCTATTGTCACAACTTATGAAATTTTACTTTTCAAATATGAACTGTACATACTAATGGTTGTAGCATGCATTTCATGCACCCTTCTGTTGAGTGCATTAACCACTTTATTCTCTTTCCCCTTAATGTGATTTATATCAAAATCATACTTGTTGGAGTTACTTCACACACACCTATGATTTATTTTTCCTAAGTTTTTTCCTTGTTTATTAGTCATGATTAGTCATTATCCATTCTCCTATATTTTAGGGGAGAATATTCCACCTAGAGAATATTCTCTTTCAATTGACACTTCAATTTGACTAGTTGAGTTGAGTTTAGAGGTTGCATTGGTTTTGTCACCATGAAACATTGGGATTATCACCAACTAATGAACACTTTCCTTGGAATCATCACCAAACTAGCACATTACCCTTGATTCCCTGAGTTAACTCCTCACTACTCTTTGTTCATTCAGTTAACTGAATACTAGTTGACTAGTTAACTCAACTAGGTGGCAGTTCACTCTCGTAACTGCCTGAGAGACTAGAATAGATGAAAGTTCATTCCCATAACTACTAGTGTGTGTCCATATCACTCTATACCACCACTATGGCACATTGGTTCTCCTCCAGTGTGCACTCAATGAGTTATACATAGTATATCATGTGTAAATTATTCATTATTCATAACGGTTAATGAGAATTCTGTCATTCTTTCTCTCCTTCTTCTTCTTTCTCAAATTCTCTTTGAAAATGTGTGTATCATTGTTTATATAGATATATTATATGCAGGTTCAACACATTTACATGGTATCATATCCGATGAACTACTAATCAAAAGCTACACCAATTTTTTTTTTAGGTACAAAATATTGAAGACATCGAAAAGATGGATTTCCAAAAAGAATTCATTCTTACACCTTACAACTAATTTGCATGGAAGGATAAAATAGCCATACATCTCTGAAACAGAGGGTTGTACAGGTTAAACTTGAATACAGATACATAATCGACATCATCCATAGAAAAATCCAAGTACTTAAATCACATGGATGAGGCACTCAGAACATTTTGCAGTCTTATTTCTCCCCATCTCTTTTTTCACATATCTTCCTGTAAGACTCCCAATGAATATTGGAGCACCTTGGAAGGGATCTTTGGAAAATAGGATGAGATGAGGGGACACTTGATGGAGGTGGATCTGCTCACATCGGATCCAAAAATCTTCGACAATATCCAAGATTTCTTTACAAAATTCAAGGATTTACTGTCGCAACTCAAATCTTGCAGGGTTGATAAATCGAAGGAGGATAAAGAAATGATTCTCACCATTCTCTCCAATCTTGGTCCTGAAATTTTTGTATTCATATCCACATTCCATTTTGTCAGATTCACCTCCAGAGCCACCTGGAAGATGCCTTCTGTTCAGGACTTTATCGAATCCCTGACACAAGAGCAAACCAAGCTCATCAACATGGGCACAATCAAATGCCCAAGGTCGTAGGCACTCACTGTGCATGATGGAAGAAAAAAATATCATAAATCTAAAGATAAATAAAAACAAAAATTTCATGCACATCCTAAGAAGGAAGGGTACAGAAAACCCTTCATCGATGCCTCTGGATCCAAAGGGGAAAAGGGAAGAAAATGGGAGAAATGCACGTACTATCATAAAGGATTCCATTCGGAATCTGCATTCATGCAAAAAAAAAAAATATTTTATGTTTCAAATACTTCAGCAAAACAACCTTGGAGATCGCATCCCTGAGGGTGCCAAGAAGAAGAAGCCACAAGATCTGAATTCCAAGAAAGACAATTCTAGCCATGCCTTGATTGCCATCAACTCCTCTCCCAATGCTTGGATCATAGATTAAGGAGCATCACATCACATGGATGCCTCAAAAGAAGTATATTATTCTTTATATGCATGCAAAGGTACTCCTATTCTGATGGGAGACAACTCTTTTGTCGAAGTCACCAACAAAGGAAGGAATGAACTCACCAACATAAGCTTCAAGAATGTGTTGCGTGCTCCCAAACTTTATGTCAAACTTCTTTCTGTGTATCAGATGATGAATTATGACACTGGAAAGAAATTCATATTCACACCAAATTCCGTGGACATCTACGACATGCAAACCAACTCCAGGGTTGCAACCGATGAGGTAAATCATCAGTCTAGATTGTATACTTTTTCTGAATTCATTGAACTTGATTCGAATTTACTACTTACTCATGCTGATGAAAGTAGTAGGATATGGCATGAAAGGTTTGGACATTTGAATTTCAGATACATGCAACAAATTAGTAAGAAAACATTGGTTGATGGTCTACCAGACATCCATTTCTCCAAGGGAGTATGTGAGGGATGTGTTCTCGAAAAACACCCTCAAGAGAAATTAGAGAAAGGAAAGTCTTAGAGAGATTCTACACCTTTAGATATAATCCATAGTGACCTTATGGGTCCTTTTACGCATCCATCCATCAACAAAGTGAGGTTTTTTCTCATTTTTGTTGATGATTTCTCATGTTTTACTTGGATCTACTTTCTCAGGAAAAAATTCGAGGTCTTTCAACACCTCAAAGATTTCAAAGCCCTGGTTGAGACACATTCCAGAAAGAAGATAAATTCCTCTGAACTGATAACGGGGAAGAGTATGTAAATCATGAGATCCATAATATTTTCCATGAGATAGGTATTCAGTTGCAACACACAGTTCTCTATACTCCGTAGCAAAATAGAGTTGCTGAGAAAAAAAATAGATGTATAAAGGAGATGGCATCTTGCATGCTGCATGCAAAGTCACTACGACAGATACTATGGGACGAAGCACTTAATTATGCAATATACATCCAAAACATATCTCCCCATATATCTGTCAAGGATAATACCCCTTATGAGGCTTGGAGTGGCCTCAAACCGGAAGTGACCCACTTTCGCATTTTTGGTTCACGTGCATGGGCCCAAATTCCCTCTAAAAAGAGGAAGGCAATTGATCCATAGAGAACTAAGTGTATTTTTGTTGGATACCCCAACAATGTGAAGGGATATAGGCTTATTGATCTTTCTTCAGACCGAATCATCATTGAGAGCAGTGTAAAATTCAAGGAAAGTGTCTCGCATGCACCTCAATAACTGCATGTAGACACCTTCATTCTTCCACCTGTTTGAGATGATTAGAATGCACATGATGACTCTTCTTCAGATGAGAGATATGATTCATAGGACTCAGATGATTCAAATTAGGAGTCACTATAGTCATATTCTAACTCAAAGAATCTAGATGCAGTTGCAGAGACTTAGCAGAGGCCTAAGTTAGCACAGACTACTCTTGAGGATGCACGTGATCTCCTTGGTGATCCAACCGATACTAGGAGGAATCAATATGATTTTGAGGAGCCTTCCTTCGGGGAGGAAACTTGTCATATACATATGGGTCTACAAGAATAAGAGCGCATCAGATGGATAGATTAGCAGATACAAAGCCAAGCTTGTTTCCAAATGCTTTCAACATGTTCATGTTATTGACTATGATGAGACCTTCGCTCCAGTAGCAAATATGGATTCCATACAATTGGCACTTTCCAATATGGAAGCCATGGGATGGGAAGTCCATCAGATTCATTTCTTCACGGTGATATCTCTGAGGAGATCTACATGGAGAAACCCCAGGGATTTATGCAGGACTCATCTTTGGTCTGTCGACTGAAGAAGTCCCTTTATGGATTTAAGAAATATCCGAGGGCATGGTATGCCAAGATGGACTCCTACCTATTGTCACAAAACTTTGTACGTTGTAAATCAGACCCGAATGTCTACATGCTCAGGATGGATGATTCACTTCTACTTTTAGTTCTGTATGTTGATGATTTGTTGATCACTGATTGCCCGAATTCAACGATTTTGCAGTCAAGAGGATTCTACATTACAGGTTTTTGATGACGAACATGGGTCCTCTACACTTATTCTTTGGACTCAAGATCAGTCAGGATGCATCAAGCATCAAACTATCTCAGGCCAAGTATGCACGAGATCTCCTTGAGAGATTTCACATGACAGACTGCAAGTCTACTTCGACTCCTTTCCTATCAAGATTCAAACTTGAGGATGTCGGGGAGACTCTACTGGTTGAAAACACATGATACATACAACTAGTGGGGAGCTTGTTGTATCTCACACACTCCAGACCAGACCTCTCCTATGCAGTTGGCACAATTTACAGGTTCATGTAGGAGCCACATGAGCTACATTGGAAGGCTACAAAGCGTATCCTTTGATACATACATGGAACCATCACCTTTGGGATTCATTATGCAACAGAATCTACATTAGATCTCATCGGGTTTACTGATTCTGACTGGGCTAGCGATAGCACTGATCGCAAGTCCACATCTGGTTACTCACTCAGTCTTGGTTCCAGGCCTATCTGTTGGTTGAGTAAGAAGAAAGCTACCATTTCTCTATCTTCAACCGAGGTAAAGTCCAAAGGGGTAGTTAACATAACCATTCAAGCTATGTGGCTACAACATTTTCTCACTGAGTTGGGCATTCAATTTCATTAGCCGATCATCATCTAGTGTGACAACAAGAGCACTTTGAAGTTCTGCAGAGATCCAATTCAGAGGTAGCGGATGAAGCACAACGAGATCCACATGCACTACATCTGGGACTTAGTACACTAGGGGATCATCAACCTACAATTCTGTCCTTCAACAGAACATATGACATACATCTTCACCAAGACCTTGACTGAGCATAAGTTCCATTCTCTGCGAAGTCATCTTGGGGTGAAGGATACAATTGCCTAACAATTGTAGTTCTTCTTTTTACATACATTTTACCCTGACGAGGGATTTTTCCCATGAGGTTTTCCCTCTTTCCTCACTTTATTTCAGTGTATCTTTTGTATTTGGGTACCTAACATGGCCTTGTTGCCGGGACCCATTCTTTATTTTCACCATAGTGATGTTCATGGGGGGTGTTGGAGTTACTTCACACACACCTATGATTTATTTTTCCTAAGGTTTTTCCTTTTTAATTAGTCATAATTAGTCATTATCCATTCTCCTATATTTTAGGGGAGAATATTCCACCTGGAGAATATTCTCTTTCAGTTGACACTTCAGTTTGACTAGTTGAGTTGAGTTTAGATTCTGCATTGGTTTTGTCACCATGCAACATTGGGATCATCACCAACTAATGTGCACTTTCCTTGGGATCATCACTAGACTGGCGCATTACCCTTGATTCCCTGAGTTAACTCCTCACTACTCTTTGTTCAGTTAGTTAACTGAAGACTAGTTCACTAGTTAACTCAACTAGGTGGTAGTTTACTCTTGTAACTGCTCGAGAGACTAGATTAGGTGGAAGTTCACTCCTGTAACTGCTGGTGTGTGTCCAAATCACTCTATACCACCACTATGGTGCATTGGTTCTCCTCCAGTTCACACTCATTGAGTTATATAGAGTATATCATGTGTAAATTATTCATTATTCATAACGGCTAATGAGAATTGTTTCATTCTTTCTCTCATTCTTCTTATTTTTCAAATTCTCTCTGCAAATGTGTGTATCATTGATTATCTAGATCTATTCTTTGTAGGTTCAACACATTTACAATACTCACTAAGGAATTCCAACCATCTGGTTTGTATGGCATTTAATGTTAGTTGTCCAAACAAATATTTTATACCACTATATGGTATGTTCTCAGCTCAAATTTTTTTCCCATGAGATAATGCCTCCACATTTTCAGTGCATGAACAATTGCTTCCAACTCCAATTCATGTGTGGCATATTTCCTCTCATGCTCCTTCAAAGTTCTTGATTTATAACAAATTACATGCCCATTTTGTGTAAGGACTCCACCAAGTTCTTCCTTGCATGCATCGATGCACAAAACAAAATCCTCATCTAGATATGCAATCTTTAAAATAGGTGCTATGGTTAATAAATCTTTTAAGTGGTGGAAACTCTCTTCACACTTGGTAGTCCATTCAAATTTTATTCGTTTCTTTTATAAGGAGGTGATCGAGTGTGAAATCTTGGAGAAACCTGCAAAGAATCTCTTGCAATAAACATCTGGACCCATAAATGATCTAAAATCCTAAATATTCTTTGGTACTGACCAACCTCTGATTGATTCAATCTTTTTGGGATCCATTTCTATGCCATCCACTAAGACAATGTGGCATAAATAGTTGATATTCTTCTCATAAAAAATGTAGTTCCTCAACTTGGAATTCAATTGGTGCTCTCTCAACACTTGTAGCACCATCCTCAAATGTTGCTCACGCTCCTCTGTCTTGGAGTAGATAAGAATATCATCCTAGAAGAAGATAACAATTTTTTCCAAGTTATCCCTAAAACTCCATTCACTAGACACATAAAAGTAGTGGGTGCATTTGTCAACCCAAATGGAACCACTACAAACTCATAATGATCATACCTTGTACGAAAGGCTATCTTGCTAGTATATTCTTCTCAAATTCTTACTTGATGATAAATTGATCTCAAGTCAATCTTGGAAAATATCTTTGCTCCCTTCAATTGATCAAAATTATCATCAATCCTTGGAAAAGGGTACTTTTTCTTTATGGTAACCTTATTTAGTTATCTAAAGTCAGTACATAAACTCAGAGTTCCATTCTTTTTCTTAAAAAAAAACACTGGGGCACCCGAAGGTGAAACACTTGGGTGTATGTACCGCTTCTTCAACAACTCTTGTAGTTGCATCTACAACTCTTTTAGGGTGTGCACATTTTTTATGGAGTCTTGGACATTGGGGAAACATCAGGCATCAAATCAATAGAGAATTCAATGTATCCCTTTGGTGGAAATCACAACAATTCCCCAAACACATCTTCATACTCTTTTAGAACCGAGTTGTCTTAAATATTTGGCTCCTTATCCTTGGTTGGTTCTTCCATACATGATGCATATATTTGGCATGATTTTCTAATAGTTATTTTTAGCTACAATGCTGAAATATCTCTGACATATATAGATCTTGGAATACCTTGAACTATCTTTGAACTCCCTTCCTCATCAACACATGCAAAAGACTTGTGTTAGTAGTCTAGGAAAACATGATGCTTGACCAACCAATCCTTACCAATCAACAATCATAGGACCCAAGTGGTATGATGTTCAAATATGCTTTAGTGATGACTCCATTCATGTTCACTGGGAAATCCCTGACCAACTCATTGATTCTTTTCTTGGTTCTAGTGGCTAGATGAACCAACCACAACTTCTCATTCTTACATCTCTTTACTTTAAATATGTCAACCATATTAAGATCTATATATCTATGACTAGCTCCAAAATCAATCAAAATAACTATGGGTTGATTATCAATCTTACCTTCTACCTCAATCATGTGGGATTGATAGTTTGATTGTATATTGTACAAGGATGCATAAATCCTTGGCACACTCCTTACCACGTCTTCCACTATATCAACGTCTTGAAGGTTATGCATAGTCCTCTTCCTATATCATTTACAAGGACAATATTTATACATGTGGTCTCCCTTGCATCCCCAACACTTTATGGGTTGTTGTCTCAACCTTTTTCCCATGGAATCTATCATATTGGGATCATTTTGTGCTTATTTCCCTTGCTTATATGACTGTGAAATATTCCTAAATAAAGGTGGCTTGAATCCTTTCTTCCTATGATTCATCTTGCCTTTCTTTTTGTCATCGCAAGATCTTTGAAAATTTGTCGTTGCCTTAATCTGCTCATACAAATATTTATCTTTTCTCATGGTTTCTTCCAAATTCTTGGGCTCATAAAACTGAATTTTATCCTTGTAGAATGATGTTAGTCCACTTAGAAATATTTGAAGTTTAACCTTCTCATCCCTGATGAAATCTACATACCTCAGAAGCTCCAAGAATTTCTTCTCATAATCTTCCATGGTTATTCTTCCTAAGATCAAATAATTCTTTTATTTTCTTATCATAATAGTTAGCTGACAAGTATTTTTGTTGGAATTATTTCTTGAAATGTTTCCAAGAAATTCTCTTCTCCTCAAAATGCTTGACTTTCTTCAATTGGTCCCACCACATGGAAGATTTCCCCTGAAGATGATATATGGAAATATTCTCTTGGTTCCAGTGGCTAGTTGAACCATCCACAACTTCTCATGCTTACATCTCTTTAATTTAAATATGTCAACCATATTAGGATCTATATAGCTACGACTAGCTCCAAAATCAATAAAATATCTATGGGATGATTATCAATCTTAACTTCTACCTCAATCATGTGGGATTGATAGTCTAATTATATATTGTATAAGGCTGCATAAACACTTGACACGATCCTACCCACGTCTTCCATTGTATCAACTTCTTGAAGGTTATGCATAGTCCTCATCTTATCTCCTTTACAAGAACAATCTTTATACATATGTCCCCCTTTGCATCCCCAACACTTTATGGGTTGTTGTCTCGACCTTTTTACCAAGGAATCTATCATATTGGGCTCATTTTATGCTTATTTCCCTTGCTTATATAACTGTGAACTATTCCTAAAGAAAGGTGGCTTGAATACTTCTTCCTATGATCCATATTTCCTTTCTTTTTTCATCCCAAGATCTTTGAAAATTTGTCCTTGCCTTACTCTGCTCATACAAATACTTAGATTTTCTCATGGATTCTTCCAAAGTCTTGGGCTCATCAGAATGAATTTTGTCCTTGTAGAATGATGGTAGTCCACTTAGAAATATTTGAATTTTAACCTTCTCATCCTTGATGAAATTCACATACCTTAGAAGCTCCAAGAATTTCTTCTCATACTCTTCCATGGTCATTCTTCCTAATTTAAGCTCAAATAATTCTTTTATTTTCTTGTCATAATAGTTAGCTGAAAAGTATTTTTGTTGGAAGTGTTTCTTGAAATGCTTCCAAGAAATTCTCTTGAATATGCATGACTTTCTTCAATTGGTCCCACCACATGGAAATTTTCCCCGAAAGATGATATATGGAAATATTCTCTTCCATGTTTGATGGATAATTGTGTAGTTGGAAATATTTTCTCATGCCCAACAACCAGGCTTCAACTTCTTCACCCTTCCTATGCTCTCCATCAAATGTGGGTGGCTTGAGTCTCCTGAGCTCTTCTTGCAAACTATCTAACTCAGGCCTTCTCCTTTTACGTTTAACATACTATCTAACTCGGGCCTTCTCCTTTGACGTTTGACATACTATCTAACTTGGGCCTTCTCCTTTGACGTTTGACATGGGATCTACTTGGGTTACTCTCTAATTTTGAAAATCCAGGTTCTCTTATGACTAGACGTCTAAGTCAATGGTGATGCCTATTGACACTTATTGAGTGTCTCATACCTTTGCGGTAATCCATTTTATCATGAGATATGTGCTCTTCTGCATGACCTACATTGGCTACATGTCTTATGCTGGACTCCTTGTTGATTTGTTTTTGTAGGTTATTCAAAATCTGTAGCAGTTTACAATTAATTTGATTCTTCTCCTCTTGAGATGTTATCAACTTTTCATTATCTTCTCTATAGCTTTGCACTTAACTCTGCAAGATCTCCATCAACTCTACATGCTCCACTATGCTTCTATGTCCATTGGACTATGTTTATGCATTTCCCAGGATGATATTTAATCTTCTGATTTCATTTGCATGGCTGTAAGAACATTTTTCATAATCCATATCTTTAGTCCTTATTTCTAAAACTGATTTATGTACATCTTGTACCTCTATTTCTACAAAATGTGCATGCAACAATTACGGTTAGAATTATGCATATTGTAAAATATTCATTAATTAGGCTATAGGTCATTCTTAATCTCAATTTATGAAGAGTACAGACGCACTAAACCAAATTTTGACTCTTTATAAAAATTCTCCTTTGAATCGTCTTTCCAACAACTATACTATACAAGCAATTTAATTGAAAGGCAATATTTTTCCCTTTCTAACAAAAATTATGTCATTAATTATAAAAACGTTTATATCGAGCACACATAAGATTTATGCTTGTGAATACATAACAACTTTCAGATCTGGAATCTGATGCTCCAATCAAATTCTGTATAAATATGTGTTGGAAGATTGGTTGTTGTCATTGATGTCAACCCTAGTCATGGGTTTTGGACCGAAGTATTGATGAAGGTATTTGGACATGAAGGAAAATGCACATGTAGATACAAGACCCATGGATGGATAGTATACATCATGTTGTTTCTGGTGGTATGTGGCATGCCACGTGGATCCTCATGGTTGAGGAGAAATGATTTTTTGAAGATGACAAAGTTAATTGAAGAAGGAAGTACATGTAGGCCCTGAAGATAATTAAAGAAAAGAATTACAAAATAAGAAATTGTCAGGTCGGCCCTAATGTTAAAAGGAAGTGACATAAATGGTATAAATAAATATCATTATACATTTATTTGAAACACAAGTCAAATTTCAGAGGAAATCAGAAGTAAATAAGGCTGGATTTTAAGGGAGGATGAAGTGTTTTGGTGATGTGTTCTAAGAAGACATATCAAGGTACATGTGGTAAAAAGTTTAGCTCTTGATTCACTATAATTATGGAGATACACTCTGTGGAAGATAGGGTTTTTGACCAGTCCTTAAGCTAGTCAATAAACAAGTGTTCCGTTTAAAACAATCATAACTTCTTCATAGAGAATCCAAATGAAGTGGGACAAATTGAATTTGAAAGAGTACGGACTTTAGTTTCTTGTGTGCGAGTTTCAGAATTTGATGTGAAATATTGAGCGCGGGGAATTCTGTGCAAGTTCGGTCTCCTGAATAAACCAGAATTGAACAAAGTCTGCCATTCTCTCTATATCTTGTTTTTGGGTGGAAGGAAGGGGCAAGGATGGAGAGTTAAATCCTCTCTTGATATTGAAATACTGTATATTCCTCTTGGAGGTTTATCCCTCCCTTTACATTTGGAAGCTGTAGCTACCTTTGGAAGTCATTACTTCCCTTGAACAATAACTATTGATTATTTCTCATATATTGTGCATGGTGTATTGTGGTGTATTGGTGTAACTCTTATACTATTGTTCATTTATCATTGGATATAGTTGAATGGTTTAATTATAAGTTGATTTTTTTTTTTTTTTTACTTGATATTGATTCACCCCCCTCTCAGTATCAACAATTGGTATCAGAGCAGGTTGCCTTCAGAACAGTTTAACCATTGGGAGGAAAATCTTGAGCAGAGATGGATGACCATGAGCACATTTCAAATGGGATTCAAAAATTTGATGGAAGAAATTATGCATACTGGAGTGATAAAGTGAAAAATTACCTAACGGCTTTGGGAGTAGACATTTGGTACTCAGTTGTAAATGGATATGTAATCCCAAATAATGCTCCAACCAATCCAAATGAGAAGAAGCTTATGAGTTTTAATTCAAAAGCCAGACATGTTATTCTAGTAGCATTGGCACCAACCATTGCTAGCAAATTGATGGGCTGCAACACTGCTAAAGAGGTATGGGACAAACTCAAGAGTATCTATGAAGGTGATCCAAAAGTTAAGTAGGTCAAGCTTCAACGACACAGAGCAGAATTTGAAAATTTGAAGATGAATGAAAAGGAAGATATTGCAACCTATCTTCTTAGAGTTGATGAAGTTGTTAATGCTATCATAGGACTAGGTGAAGAGCTCGATGAATCGTTGGTTGTACAAAAAGTGTTGAGATCAATTCTATTGAAGTATGATGCTAAGGTCTCCGTCATTGAAGAAACTAGGGACTTGACCAAAATGACAATGGATGAATTACATGGGTCTCTTATAGCATATGAAATGAGAATAGGTACAGAAATTGACCAGCCAAACAATGAAGCAGCCTTTAAATCCATAAAGAAGACAAAAGACAAGGATAACAACCTTGATGAAGAAATAGAAAATTTTGTAAGAAGGTTTCAGAAGGGAAGTGGAAGATAGAAAGGTAAGTCTCCTCTCAAATTCTTTAATTGTGGTAGAATAAGACATATTCTTGAAAACTGCTACTATAAAAAGAGAAGTCTCAACAATAAAAAGAGCTTCTACTCCAAGGATGATGACATCTCCTCAGATGAGAGTGATGAAGAAGATAATGATGGAGGAGAATTCCTCTTCATAACCCAAGAAACCCAGTATGATGATCACAAGAATTCTAAAGAAGAAGAAATCATTTGTGAAGAAGATTCAGATGAAGAAACAAACCTTGATTCATTTTGGGGATACAAAGACAATGCATAAAGTGAACAATAAGATGAAAATCTTGAAAAGTTGAAGCATGTTGAAAATGAAAATAGCAAGCTTAGAAACACAAACATAATACTAAAAGGTGAATTGAGTAGTTGTGAAGAAGAGAATTACAAGCTTGAAAAGACCATTAATAGCTTGAAGGAACAATTAGAAGATTATGAGAAATTGAAAGAAAAATTGGATCACAGAAAAGGGGAGATACTATTGACAACAAAAAAGTTGAAGAAGTTCGAAAAAAGCACTTTAAAATTAGATGAGATCCTTAGCAATCAAAAATATCCAAATGACAAGATAGGACTAGGATACAATGACATTTTGAAGACAACAAAACAAGAGAAGGAAGATGAAAATGATGAAACCAACACTCCAGAACAAGTTGAACAACAAGATAGAAGACTAGAATTCAGAAGGAATAAGACATCATGAAGATCCTCTCCCATAAGGTATGAAAGAAATCATTATGAAGGAAACTACAGAAGAATAGATCGTGAACCCAGATGGACCACACCACAAAGAAGATCACTTACTCCCAGGTATCAAAATTTCTTTCTTGGACATTTTTATACTTGTGGAAATTTTGGACACAAGGCAATCAATTGTAGAATCAATGAAAGGAATAACTATGCAAGCTACATGAATGGTGAAAATAGT
>ML783476.1:1167941-1208488 GCA_009831015.1 Picea engelmannii | reverse complement strand
TAGACCTATCAACATAAATTATATTCCATTTGACCCATTAATGGATCCAAATTTTGTATGTTACAAGTGCAATAATCTTGGTCATAAAGCACGAGATTGCAAAGAGATGAAGGAAGATAATCATATGCCAAATGTATGTATACCAACTACAACATGGAAAAGGAAAGAAATTCCACACAATGAAAACTGTCAAATAACATTTGTCGCTAAAGAATGCAAAGAAGAAGATGAATGGTTCATAGACAATGGGTGCTCATCTCATATGACCGGAGATCAAAGCAAATTTTCCAGCTTGAAGAAAAAGGGTGGAAATGTTAGATTTGGAGATGACTCATCTACTAAAATACTTTTAAAAGGAATTGTAAAGCTTGGAAGTGAAAATGTAAAAGCAAGAAAAGTTCTATTGGTTGAAGATTTGAAGCATAATCTCCTCAGTGTTAGTAAAATGTGTGATCAAGGATACACTCTTACATTTGACTCCTGAAAATGTAAAATCAGAGAAAATAACTCAGGAAGATTGGTTGCAACTGCAACAAGAAGACCGAACAACATATACATCCTAGACATGAAGAAGAGAGAGAATATACAAGCCACAGAAAAGGATTCCAAGGAAGAAAATGTCCCAAATACCAAAAATAAGGATGAAGTATTATTGAGTGCCACATGTTCAGGGGGAGCAGCCCCAAAGAAGAGAGTTACCTTTTTCCATTAAACTCAGGGGGATAAGCCCTACCCTTTGCCATTGATGTCAAAGGGGGAGAGAAATAGGGGGAGCATGAGTGTTTCCATCAATGACAAAGGGGGAGATTGTTGGAAGATTGGTTGTTGTCATTGATGTCAACCCTAGTCATGGGTTTTGGACCGCAATATTGATGAAGGTGTTTGGACATGAAGAAAAATGTACATGTAGATACAAGACCCATGGATGGATAATATACCTCATGTTGTTTCCATTGGTATGTGGCACGACACGTGGATCCTCATGGTTGAGGAGAAATGAATTTTTGAAGGTGACAAAGTGAATTGAAGAAGGAAGTACATGTAGGCCCTGAAGATAATTAAAGAAAATAATTACAAAATAAGAAATTTTCAAGTCGGCCCTAATGTTAAAAGGAAGTGAAATAAGTGGTATAAATAAATATCATTATACATTCATTTGAAACACAAGTCGAATTTTAGAGGAAATCAGAAGTAAATAAGGCCAGATTTCAAGAGAGGATGAAGTGTTTTGGTGATGTGTTCTAAGAAGACATATCAAGGTACCTGTGGTAAAAAGTTCAGCTCTTGATTCACTATAATTATGGAGATACACTCTGTGGAAGATAGGGATTTTGACCAGTCCTTAAGCTAGTCAATAAACATGTGTTCCGATTAAAACAATCATAACTTCTTCATAGAGAATCAAAATGAAGTGGGAAAAATTAAATTGGAAAGAGTATAGACTTTAGTTTCTTGTGTGTGAGTTTCATCATTTGATGTGAAATATTGAGTGTAGGGCATTCTATGCAAGTTCGGTCTCTTGAATAAACTAGAATTGAACAAAGTCTACCTTTCTCTCTATAACTTGTTTTTGGGTGGAAGGAAGGGGCACGGGTGGAGAGTTAAATCCTCTCTTGATATTGGAGTATTGTATATTCCTCTTAGAGGTTTATCCCTCCCTTTACATTTGGAATCTGTAACTACCTTTGGAAGTCATTACTTCCCTTGAACAATAACTATTGATTATTTCTCATATATTGTGCATGGTGTATTGTGGTGTATTGGTGTAACTCTTATACTATTGTTCATTTCTCATTGGATATAGTTGAATGGTTTAAGTATAAGTTGAAAAAGGTTTTAAATTGTACTTGATACTGATTCACCACCTTCTCAGTATCAACAATATGGAATCTCCTAAACAAAGAAAAACTGGGAAAAAATTCCTCAAGACAAAGTTGTCCATATTTTTTCAGAGGTAAAATGTCAACTAAATATTTTTTTCCAGATTTGTGATCTGAGTTCCCTTTTTCTCTTCTGGAAATTTCAAAAATTCCACAAAAGTGCCTAGAAATAATGTTTTTTGGCTTGTTTTTGCACCTCCACTCCAAACCTTTTGAAATTTTCCAGTAGCCCAACTGGGTATTTTCATGCCTTCTTTTTGGACTCTTTATAAAAATTTCATCTTTATCGAGGTCCTGGTCACTGAGCACCAACCAAATCTTTAAAAACTACTAATTTGTGTTTTTTGGAAAATTTAAGCAAATATGGCCAACGAACCTCACTGATACTTTCATAGCCTTTGTCTTCATGGACATACCCTTTAAATTTCTTCCGATTCTGTGATTTTTTGATACTATTATCGCTAAAACAAGTTTTTGGCTCCATACTTTTTTTTATCCTTGTCTATATTTCTCCTTTCCTTTCCTCTTCCTATCTTATTTTTCCTCTCTTTCTCTTGTTCTTCCTCGATGATCACTAAAACACTTCATCGACAGTCGATGAAATCATTGTATCAACAATTGGTGAAAACCTTCTATCGTCGATTGAAAAAAACCTTCTATTGGTGATCAACAAAATCCTTTGTATCGACAATTGGTGAAAACCTTTTATTGGTGATTGGTAAAATGATTTATATTGACATTCAAAAAAACCATTCTATGGATGATCGATAAAATCCTTTATATTAGTGATAAGTGAAAACCTTCTATTCATGATCAGAAAAAAGTATCCTTCAGTGGTTGAGGAAAAAGTATCCTTCGACGGTTGGGGAAAAAGTATCTTTCGATGGTCCTGGAAAAAGTATCTTTCGACGGTAGGGGAAATAGTATCTTTCATCAGTATCAGTTTTGTTCCCACTTTGCCTAATTTTGTCGAACTATGAAATTTTTCATTGACTTCCATTTTTCTCCATCAACAATTATGGATTTTCTTCACATCGCCAAGCTCATTTAACATAGGAATTTTTGTCCAAATATACATTGGATATGGACCGTTAATCTCAAGATCAATATGATCTCAACCATTGATCCACTAAACTTCTCCAACCTTGTAGATGAATCTCATTAGTTGATTTCCAAGTTGAATGTGATTTGGGTCGTTGATTCACCAAACATTTCCAAACTTCACTGGATTTAAATATTTTTTGGTGACTTCAATTTTTCTCCATTGACGATTGGGGATTTTCTTCTTTGGTGAACTAATTTTTTTTCTCATTATGTTGAATTTCGCCAAACTTTGAAATATTTCGACAAACCAAGAAATGGTTTTCGACAAATGTATAATTTTTAAACTAACTCGAGTTGAATATCGAACATTGATCTCCAAGTCGAATGCAATTTGGGCGTTTGTTTTCCCAACTTTACAGTCGCCATGAAAACATGAAATTTGACCTCCCAAACCAAATTTTCAACTCTACAAATAGAATATTGATACCATTAGTTATCTATTCAACCATTATGAGTGCAAATTCAACCTGAATTTGCTTATAAATTTTGGGATTTCACTCTGATTTTACAAATTCCCCCAAATTTGACTCATATCAAACTTTGGCCATGAATTTATCAAATTCATGTTGATATTTGGCCCATACGACTCCAGTGTTGAACCAAAAGCTCTGATAACACTTTGTAATGTATCCATTACCATCAAAAAGGAAAATGTTTCTCTGATATCAATTTGTAACATACCCAACTCCATGGCTTGGTGACGTTACCACAAAAATGACTAACAATTGATTCAAATGCAGAAATATGCATATCATGCAATAAAAGTTACAAACAAGAAAAGGGTGCACATAGAAATTAAATTTGGGGACCATGTTTACCTTGAAGTGAAACTAAGGAAGATATCCATGAAGCTTGGAATTCGAGCCAAGTTGGCACCTCATTATTGTAGGTCATTTCTAATCTTAGACAGGATATGGATAGTTGCATATAAACTTGCACTACCTTCTAACATTAAATATCACAATGTTTTCCATGTTTCAATGATTAATAAATATGTACATCATCCTAACCATGTGATTTATTGGTTTGTGATCTATGTGGGACTAGAAGGATAGTTTCAGGTAGATTCCTTGTGCATCCGCAATAGAAAAGATACATTGTTTTGGAATTGATCCATTGAATACGTAAAGGTACAATGTAATCACTTTGGTTGAGATGAGCCTATGTGAGGTCTTGAGGATACTATGAAAGTGCCATATCATATTTTTTCCTAATCACAAGTGCACTAAGGGTGATGCAATTCCAAGGGGGAGGGGAATGTAATATGTTGGTTTTGACACTTATGATGTTTTGGATAAAATTGTATATGGATGGATTTAATGATGGGAGTCAATTTATATAAAATGACCCCATTGTAAATGATGTAAGTATCTCATAAAAATGATTAGTATGGAGCTCAAGGCCAAGGCCCAACAAGTCAATGTCTAGGCATGTACTTCGATAATTATGATTTAAATATACCATGAGTTATGATTTCCATGTTATACCCAAAGATATGTAAATAATATAAAGGGTCCAAGGATGGATATTAATATAAAAAGAAGGCCTATGAGTGCATCAGAGGGGGACAGGAAAGGGGTGTTAGAATATGAATGAATGTGCTCGTTTTACCATTGACAATATCACTATTGTCACCCAACCATAGGCTGAAGCCACCCTCTGAGCACCTTAACCTTGATATAGAATCACTCCGGAAGCAAACCCTAGGCTAGATATCCAAACAAAGGGTAGAACACCTTTCCCTAAGGATAGCACACCAATGGGAGCTGATAAGATAGTCCAAACCCTAACCAAGAGATATTCCAAGCCAAACGTGATCTGCTAGTTGCAGCAGCTGCAATGGCAGCTCTCCTCCAAACTTGCACACAAAACTGGACATTGTAGTGCACACAAGTGTTGCTCTGCAATTCTAAGACTGCCTGCTAGAATGAAGAATGGCCTCCTGTATTTATAGTAATTCTGGCTAATTTCCTGGGCCAACTTCTCATTCTAGGTATCTGTCTATTCAGTATATATTATTTCTTCTAGCCGACTTCTTCTCTTGGAGGCTAATAACCTAATACAAGTTATCTTCTTGAGTTGACATGTATTCTAGGGTTATTAGCCAACTCATTAAGGTTTCTTCTTGCTTCCCAAAATATTCCATTCTCATTAGGTTTACATGTGGAGGTAAATACCTCCTGCAACTACCATAATATCAACACTCCCTCCTAGCTAGGGAGGTATTACAGGTAATGGTCTTGAGCACAAACATACCATTCACCTGGTAGCATCAACATAGTTGTATAGACTATCTCATGACTAGATCATGAGCACCATCATCACCATCAGTGTCATCGACTATATCATCTCTTGGAACCATACTCTATCTGAGTAATCAAACATGATTCTCACTCCACAGGAGCCATTCTTCTAATCTAGAAGAATAAATGTTCTGAACCATTTTCTGTCTGGGAAATCTCTGTTCATTGATCCTCCATTTGGTTGATAATCATTTTCAACACTGTTGATAGTCTTCAAGGAAATCCGAACAATATCATTCAATAGTACACAATTGTGTCTATCCAAAGTAATACACAACTACAATCCAATGGTACACTACCACACCAAGTAGCACACAAGTACTTGATCAAATAGTGGAACACATCCACCACAGTAGTATACATCTACTATCTAGAGACATACAGTCTTCACAACAATCATCTGATATCAACCTGCACAGAAAAAATGTTATGATATAAGATGAATTATTTGGGCCATTCTTCTACTCACATCTGTGAGATATGAAAAATCATCTGCCCTCAGAAAGTCAAACATCAATGATGAGCTATTTGGACTATTCTTCTCAAGCAAGGAAGAATAACTGTCCTAATTTTTTGAGCCTGGACCATTCCCCACCCTGGGCCATTCCTCCGACACTAAACAAAGTGTAACCTGGAGAGAATGAGTCTGTCCTAAGGAAAGTTTGTCCCTTATTGTTGAACTTGGACCATTCCCCACCCTGGGCCATTCCTCCAGCACTAAACAAAGTGAAACCTGGAGAGAATGAATCTGCCCTAAGGAATGACTATCCGAACTATTTCCAAAGGAAATGAATATCCTGCACCAACCTCCAAAAATAGACCATTCCCCATGTTAACCACAATGGGAAATCACTGTCCGGGGAGGCGGGCCAATCTTCCTGAGTAACCCTCAAGAAGAGAGACTACCCTAGACCACTTCCCATGTTACCACAATGGGAAGTCATTGTCTATGATACATCAACCATATAGATATTTTTTCAAACTGGAAAATGTCTGTCCGTCATAAATCTCAATCCACTTTCCAAACTGGAAAGAATCTGCTCATCCTGGACCATTTTTCGAACTGAAAAATGACTGTCCATCAATCAATGATACATTAGTGCTCCCTCCCAAACTGGGAGTCATCTCTTCCTTTTTCAATAAGGAAGTCATCTCCACGAGCTCCAGCTTGAGTACAAAAACTCTTTCATATTGGACATGAGATTTACCAAAGATGTCTGCTTATCTGCTCATCTATGGAGATATGTATTGGAGAACCACTTTGTCCTTTCTGGACTTCATCATAGATAATGTAATTCTTGATTTCAAATGTACTTCGGTCTAGAACACTAGTTTTCTCTGAAGGCTTCATGTAGCTTTGATCAATAAAGTATATCATTGTTGGAAAAATGGAACATATCCATGTGGTACTTCTTCTGTCATCATGAGATCTGATCTTTTGACTAATCATGTTGATACAATATCTTTGTTATAGAAAATCTTCACCACACTTCTGCTGTGCACTGAAGGTTATCCACCAAGTTATATTCTTCTATTTGCATACAAGGGTCTCTTTATGATATGCTTCAAATTCTTGAGGTTTCTCTTCATATTCTCTTTGTTCAATTGCTCTAGAGAACAATCTTTGGATTCATCTGATGTAGAACTCCAACCCATGGATATTGCGGATGATATAAAGACTCATGTAGAGGTATGTATGATTTATTGGAACAAGTAATCATCATAGTCTTCTCCCTCCATCTGGGAGAACCTATAGTTCTGGATCTTGCAATGCTTGCATATATACACTGTTCTTCATCACAACTTTCAGTTCCTCTACTTGATTTCTTTTATTGAGTTCATATCATATTGGTGATCTTGTGATTCTTAATACAGTGACTGGTTGTTCTAGATTCTCTTTCTTTCTTGGAATCTTCATGTTCTTTGTGATGTTTTTATTTAGCTCTTGGGTCCATGGAGTTTCTTATAGATTCCATGCCCTAAATACTTCACTTCTTCCTTTCATTATAGGATCATAGATGTGGATGGAAAACCATGGATACTTTAAGGCTTCTCTTCGAAGAATACTTCTTTTGAGGTCGAACTGAACACGTACTGCCTTTCATGGCTGCTACCATGGATATATACTTCATCATCTTCAATGGATCATAGGATTAGCTCCCTCATAACCCTTGCTTCATGTATGAGTGCACGTTTTTCTTTTGGAAATATATAATCGGCTCCCTCCATCTAGGAGATTCCACGCTTCCATCTGCATCCTTATTGCCTTATGCAAAGTGTTACAAATATTTTTCCAATTTCCTCTTGATTGTTGACTTCTTTCTTGTCTTTCTTTTTCTATGTCTCTTCAGGATTGATTCTGATTTTGACTTATCTTGTAATAACTTCCACATGATTTGTTTGATGTATTTCATCCTTTCATGTGTTTTATCTGACTTGTATAATGATATAAATCCTTATCTTGTTGTTCTTCCGTAAGTATAGTTCTTCTTGGAACATATTATCTTCTAATAGATAGATATATAAGATATGTACAGAGTCTATGCAAACAAGATATGTACAAGTAATAAGAAGAGTATTGTTACCTTCATAAGAAGAAGTCTCTTTCATCCTGCTTAGTCTTCTTTGTAGGTTCCTTTTCTTCGACAACTGATGCTTCATGTTTCTCCTTCCTTTTCTTTAGCTTAGGGCAATGATTCTTGTAGTGACCATACTTTCGACAGTTGAAGCATTGTTTTTCTGAAATATCTTTCTCTTGATTTGGATTCCTCCTTGAACCAAACTTCCTTTTGTTCCTTTTGTTCTTGAATCTTTCTGTGAAGGCTTGATCATCGTACTTCTTTTGGGGTTTCTCTTTTTCACTGATCCTAGATTATTCTTGAGCACAACAAGTCCAAAGTTCTTCAAATGTAGGATACTCCTTTCTTGTGTTCATGCTTGCGAAAAATGTATCCCATGTCTTGGGAAGACCATTGAGTACTATGTTTACCAATTCCTTTTCTAAAATGATCTCTTAAATATCTTGTAGTTGATCTCTTAACTGGGAGATCCTCACAAAGTATGATTCTATGCTATCATCATCATTCATCTTCATGTCATAGAGCTCATTCTTTAGACTCATTATTTTTCCAATGTTTCTGACTGAGAAGAGGTTTGTTAAAGAATCATACATCTTCTTTGATGATTCAATATGGGAGATGTAGGGTATCAAGTGGTCTTTTATAGATTCCACTATGATACTCATGGAATTGATGTCACCGTATTTGAACTTCTCCATAATTGCAATGTTCTACGGTTCCTTCTCTTTTCCTTCTTCAAACTATGGTTCCATGATCTTTCCTTTCACAATATCCAACACTTTATTCTTGGTAAGGATGAGGTCAATCCTTGTCTTCCACACTCTGAAGTTAGAAGCTCCGTCTAACTTCATAGAGTAAGTCATGGCTGCTTTGACTTGGTCAACCCTAGATTTGACCAAAAACTCAAACTTGATGTCTTGGCTTGCTAAGAGTACCAAGAGATGTGCTAGGCTAGGGCGCACTGATCTATCCAAAAATTAGGTCAATCCATTCACTTGAGGTTCCTCAATGAAAGGATTAGGGTTTCTACAATTGCAACTTCTATTAAACCTAGTGACAGTGCTATGGTGACTGCTCCTGCTAGAAACCCTAGCAACAGTTATTCAACGAGCTTAATATCCTTAAGGGTATGTTTCCTTCCAGTGGTTAGACTGAATGAAGGAGATGTGGGCCCATAACCTATTAGAATATGAATGAATGTGCTCATTTTACCATTGACAATATCACTATTGTCACCCAACAATAGGTCGAAGCCACCCTCTGAGAACCTTAACCTTGACAAAGAATCACTCCGGAAGCAAACCCTAGGCTAGATAGCCAAACAAAAGGTAGCACACCTTTCCCCAAGGATAACACACCAACAGGAGTTGATCAGATAGTCCAAACCCTAACCAAGAGATAGTCCAAGCCAAACGTGATCTGCTAGCTGCAATGGCAACTCTCCTCCAAACTTGCGCACAAAATTGGGCACTGCAATGCACACAAGTGTTGCTCTTCAATTATGAGACTGACTGTCAGAATGAAGACTTGCCTCCTGTATTTATAGTAATTCTGGCTAACTGCCTGGGACGACTTCTCATTCTGGGTATCTGTCTGTTTAGTATCTATTATTTCTTCTGGACGACTTCTTCTCTTGGAGGCTAATAACCTAATACAAGTTATCTTCTTGAGGTGACATGTCTTCTAGGGTTATTATTCAACTCATTAGGGTTTCTTCTTGCTTCCTAGAATATTCCATTCTTGTCAGGTTTACACATGGAGGTAAATACCTCCCATAGCTACCATAATATCAACAAGGGGGACCAATAGGATGACAAATAATCCTAAGTCTCCTAAATTTCATCTTTTCAGCATGTTCCTTATTAAAATCCCCAACCACCAATCATTGTATGCAAGTGGTGGCTGGTGGGGAATTTCACCTTCCATAGTTATGAGAGCATGATCCTTGAGTACAAGTTACGAGGAATGCATGGAACTCCATCCTCTTAGAAATTCAAAGCATCTCTTTTCATGTGTTCTCTCCCCATGCAAGTTTGAATTGACCCAAGATGTTGACTTATTTTTACATTCAATTCGATCCTATATAATTCAACATTCAGTCATACATTCCTAGGTTAGGAAAGGGTTGTCACATTTACATTCATCCTCAATACCTAGTGGAGCCATTATCCATACCAACACATTTTTTAGTTCTGGATCTTCTTTCTTATGCTATAAACTATGTTTCAAACTCATAGAAGATCAAATAGAGTCGAGGAAGAAGATTCTATGAGATTGAGAATGGAGATGGAAGGTTATGGAGGAGCATAGAGTTTGGGTTGGTAGCAATACATTCACATTCCCTATATATTGTTTTTCATTGAGTGCTCAAGAGCCAAGTGATGAATATGCTTGGTTGATCATGAAGATAGACAATAAATTGGAATCCTTATACACATACCAAGAACACAAAGAGGGAGAATGATTTATTTAGGGACTACTGAGAAGAGAAAGGAAAGGAATTCTAGTATGCTTGAGGGAATGTTGAGTAGAGAAAGGGTATATTCCTAGTGTTGTGTGGGGTAGTAGAGAGGAGGGTTGGGCTTAAGATAAATTGGGTTGGGTGAGTTTCCTTAGGGTATATTCCTAGTGTTGTATAGTTTTCTTTTGATCAACTTAGTTGAGCTTAAGATAAATTGGGTTGGGTGAGTTTCCTTAGGGATGGAATCGATAGAGAATTGCCTATGGTTGGGTGGGAAATCGTTCTCCAAAATCTATATTCCTTGGACTAGATTATTCATAAGATAGATTTTCCATCTCTGATGTGATTTGTTGTATTGATTCTTTCTTATAGTTCTAAAGTTAAAATGTGATTTCTTATGCATTAATTCTACAATATAATTCATGAATTCATGAATGTATGATACTATATAAATGATATCTACATTGTATACATTCCTTATAATTTAGATCTCCTTAATGTTTATCTAGATATAATTAATCCTTCTGCATAAAGTTTATGTCGTGTGATGATTACATTGATAGGTCGTGAACCCTTACAATTTGAACTCACTTATTGAATTTATGTTCAAAAGCATGCTATGTCGAAGGATTTATGTGTTGAATTCAAAGATAGATGGAAATGACCATAAATCAATTTGAATAATTATTCATATTGGTGTGGTTGTAGGACAAGTACAAATATGAAGTAGGGCCTTCGAGTCTCTGAAGGATATTTGAAGCCTATACGTTTGGCATTGATTATAGACCCCTTTGTTACATTCAAAGTTATAACTTTGAATGGTGGGTAGTTAGGCTTTTGATGTTCAAGTATTGATATTTTGAAGAGTCTTGATGGTTGATTGGAACATATCGAAAGATGTGTTCCTTCAATATTTTGAAGAGCTTCGATGGTTCATCAAGACATATCGAAAGATGTGAACCTTTGATATTTTTAAGAACCTCAATGGTTCATTGGGGTATATCAAATGATTTAACCCTTCAATATTTTGAAGAGCCCAGATGGGTTATCAGGGCATACTGAAAGACATGTTCCTCTGATATTTCAAAGATCCTTAATAGTTCATTGAGGCATATAAAAATATGAGTTCCTTTGATATTTTGAAGAGTTCTGGTGGTTCATTGGGGCATATTGAGATATGTGACCCTTCAATATTTTGAAGAGCTCCGATGGTTCATCGGGGCATATTGAAAGATGTGTTCCTTAGATAATTCAAAGAGCCCCAATGGTTCATCAAGGAATTTGAAAATATGTGACCTTTTGATCTTTAACAAATCCCTGATGGTTCACTAAGGCATATAGAAAGATATGACCCTTTGATTTTTCAAAGAGCCCTTGATGGTTCATTGAGGCATATAGGAAGTGTTGACACATTATGTGGTGAACCTAGATATGGTCATAAAGTTTTGAAACAATTCCTATGCTTGATTATCATTTGAATAGTGATATCACCCTAATTACATGACCTCACTATTGTTTGAATTTTCTCACCAATGATCTTTTGAAAAGTCTACTAGTGGACCCACTTGATAGTGTGCATTGGAATGATAAGCAATTTTTGGTTATGAAAATTCTATTTATGGTGATGGTTTGTCCAAATTTTCTTCATTGTATCTCTTCTTCTCACATATTTTTATGGTTGTGATTATTCGATGTTGTAGCATGATTGTTACAATTATTATTATATATAGTTGTGATTTCACTTTGATTGTATATAGGATCTCCACAAATATATTGCATGATTTCATATGCAATGGTAATATGGTTTGGTTGATTGATGATGGTATAATGGTTTATTATTTGTTTGTATCTATCTCTACTTACATTTGATTTGGTTCCCACAAAATAAATGATTAACATGATTCATTGATGAAATATTGTGTGTGTGTAATTTTCTATCCTAGAACTATTGATGAAAGGAAAGAGTATTGGCATTGAGCTATAATATAAAACCCATATCAATGGAAAATGCATATAAAATATGGCTAAGTGTTGAAACCCGAGGTCTCAACCCTATACAAAGGATTGATAACTACAATGCATATCAACTATGGGCTTGGTGAAATATTAGTGATATAATTATGGTCCCACAAACAAGATTTCTTGGAGTTGTATAACAACCCGAAGCATGATGTGGATGGTGCCATTGTTATAACTCTATTTTTCACCCTAGAGGCACATGGAGGACCTACTGATGTTTTCAGGTTGAGATACACTCTTCTACCTTGTATTTCACTTATTTTGAGGGAGGTCACACCCTACTTGTTTAGAAAGGTGCTACTGGTCTCATGCTACACCACTGGAAATACACGACTGGTCACAATATGCATTGCTGGAAGCCCACGACTACCCTTGTAACCTTCTATATTTGATGAGTTATGAAGAGACCAACACTAGGTGAGTTGTTTATATCATGATATGAGATTAGGAACTCATACTAGATTCAGAGTTCACTGATATCTAGATATCTAGAAGCACCCCCTAGCCTCCTCCATTAATCTATAAAAGGAAGGAATTCCAAGGGTAGAAGGGAGGAAGAATTCATAATAGACTTATGTTGTGGAGTCTTAGAAGAGATTCAAGAAGCCTTCAACCTTCAAATATGAGTTTGCCTTGATTTTGAGGGCTAAGGAGGAGTTGGGGAAAGGAACTAGGAGAGGCCTCAATCAAGACTCAAGGTAATACTTGATTGATTTATCGTTTTCTCCACTTATCAATATAGATCTGCATGGTTTTCCCCTTCCATTGTTGATGTATTCAATCATAAATGGTAGATATGTTCTTTCCTTGAGTAGACCAGGTTAGATATAAACTAGCTTTAACATTCCTATTGTTTGAAGAGGCTTGGGATTGGTATTTGTTTTCGTATTGTTTGTAGGAAGAAGATTGCAATAGCTAGAGTTGGATCTTTGGAGCTACATCATCCACTAATACACAAGGAAAACCACCGGGGAATTATGTTTGAACCAATCTACTTCTGTCTCATAGAAAATATAGGATCAAATATAATATATCTAGTGGAAAACTTTGTTATTGTCTATCATGCAGTCTGTCTTGGATCACAAGCAAATCCAAGGGAGTACTCACCTATCCGTAGGGGGTATTTCTCCATAATAGAATTGACGACTCCATCACGAAAGGATCTTTGACTCTTCTTTAGTTTTGGAATTTCCATACCCTTTTCCATCTCTAAAAGTTGTTTGTAGCTATATACCTTCCTCATCACTTACTGTGTGGTCATATCCCTTAGATCTGTCAGATATAGGATTTTGCCTAATTTTCCTTCATGGTTGTGCCTAGCCTTTGAAAACTAGGTTGATCGATCACGTGTTGCTACACTAGGAGTTTGAAAACACCTCCTTATTGGTTATGCCTTGCATTATTGGCAAGTCATGATTTCCTCCTATAGGTGTTTTTTTTGGGTTTTTGAGTTGTTTCACTCTTATATTTGTGTCTGGGATGGGTTTATGACTTTGTCAGTGAATTTTTGGCATTTCTTTGACCCTTGGTTAAGCCTCTTATTTTTATTTAATTTCCTTGGTGAATTTGAGGAATTGAGTGCTTTGTTTTCATCTTGCTTGCTTGTTTGAGTTTGTTGCCTAGCAAGCAATGACTTGTGAAACACCTACAACATGATTTTAAGATCTAGTAGTGTGTGATGGATCCATTTACATTCAAATTGTGCGTGATTGGAAAATTTGAATTGCTATATTTTTATCTAAGTTTTAGGTTTTGCTTCATGTATAGACATTGGGGTGTGCTTGTTTGCATCACTACCAATATCATATGGCCCTTAAATTTCTGTTTTGTTTCTTTGAGTTGCATTTCATTTTCTTTATTGGTCTAAGAATATTTTTCCAACTTATAAGTGCAATAGGGTAGAGCATTTGAGTGTCTTGTTTGAAGAAAAACACTTAATTTAAAAGAAAAATGCTTAATTTGAAATTCATTAGACTCTTTTCTTTCTAGTAAACCAACATTAGACTAGGATTTAGGGCCTTGGTGCAAGGTTGGAGAGTAAATTATCCAAGATTTTAAAACTGAAACTAGGAATCACTAGTGAGTGTTAAAATATATTAGTAGCAACGAGCGTTTGTTGGGAAATCTCCTCTAACATAGGAGTCAAGCATGAGGTCGCACTAGAACAAGTGGGGTGTTATCCCCTCTTTGCTTGTTTTGGTGTTCGTTGGACTATTATGTGTACAAGACTTTTAGAAGTGCCACACCTCTCTATGAGGTAATGCTTATTGAATATTCAAGATTAGTTTCCTTGCCCATGTGTATGGTCCCGACCCATGATTTTTCCACTTGGTCATCAATTGTGAAGTGGCAGCCATAATGGCCTTTCCTAAGATATATACAAAGGTGACTATAGGTGGGAATTACTTGCGGTACCTAAGTAATATGTCAAACCTCTATTCTAGTTCCTCAAGAGGGTGCTCATCTTCATGAGGGTACTTGCACTAGTAAGGGTTGTTACGTGTGGGTTACCATAATTGTCGCTCACACCTTCACTAGCCAGGATTTGGGGACTTGGCATCCCCCAAGGGTTGTGTTGGTTTTTCTCTACTCTTCTACTTAGGATACCTTATTGTCATAGATTGACCCCGATTCAGATTTAATAAGCTCCCAAAAAATACCTCTAAAACTATTGGCCCCTCTGGTAGACCAGAAGGCAACGCAACACACAAACTGTACTGTGTAATCTCACTCGATATAACTCTATGGGTGGTTGAAATACCCAGGTGTTTGAAACCTTGGAATGAGTGGAGATATGTAGTTGTATCTTGTAATATTTAATTATTTAGTATAAAATTTGATTATATAAATCATTCTATTCATGCATGTGAAATACCAGATCTAACTAGTTAATTCATTCATCTAACATTCACCACTTAACAACAATAAATAAGCATACATTCATTCACAAAACACAGGTGCTACGTCCACAAAGATATGGCTGTCAAGCTCTTTATTATGGTTTATTAATATATCACGTCGCGTGTGGTTACAATCTTAGATCTTACTCTCTTCAACGGGCTCCTCGATCCCTGTGAGGCTAACTAGATCGCACCAGGATCCTTAGCCTGTGATCTAACCCTCAGGATCAAGTCACTCACTGCTTCCTTAGCTCACCATATTACTAAGTATTATAGTTCTTACAACTCTCTTCCATCTGTTCTGTTCTCTCATCCTCTCTTTCTTTTCTCTTCCTTGTTATCTCCGTTCGATCAACCCCCTTATTCCTATAAGTACTACCTATTTATACTCTTGGATCATCAACCATTGAAATTCATTACAAAAATCCTAACCCTAGCGTTGTTAGGTATTCCTTGCATACACGCCTCACCTGCTTCCCTTACATGTGCTACTTTTCCTTCCATTTGTTCTTTCCTCCTTTCATGCTTCTCTTCCCAAAAATAGCCTTTTCTCCTAACTAGGTCCACATCCAATAGGCCCCCACAATTGACATGTGGCTTGTTCGGAGCCACCTAAACTTTGTGCACTTCTTCAATGACTCCTACGAGAGTCTGGAACTTATCTGTGAGTTCCCTTGCTTGTGTTTGATCTTGCATGATCTTTTCTCTGAGCATGTCCAATACTTGCATTGTAATTTCCTCGTTGATCATCTCTACACACTTTGCATGAATTTGTGCCATGTTCTTCTTTGTCTCTTCTTCCTGTGCAATGACCTCCACTTCTAGCTCTTAGAGATATTTTATTTGAGATTGTCGATCCTTCTTCCATGCCTGTGTGGCTATGAGTTTTTCTTACAGATTCTTCATATCTTGTACTCCTTTGAGGTGCTCAGTGATTCTTCATATCTGCGCTTATCTTATCCTTTTCCTGGTCCCACTGTTGGACCTATCGATCATCCTCCAACATTTTCCATAGTTTTGTTTCTTTATCAAACAAGTCAACAATTGTGCTGACTTTTCATTCCATTTCCTCCATACGCCCTACTTCTTCCTGCTTCCTTTTCTCCTTCACCTCCATGAGAGTGGTAGGTGTTGATTAAGGTTAGTTGTTATTGATGTCAACCCTTGAAGAAAGCCCCATAGCACAAAGGTTTGGGTAATGGACCCAATATTGTTTGATGTAAAGATGACTCATTATTGTCTTGTCATGGTTGATAATAAGTAAATATGGATGAACTCCAAAGTGGTCCCCTTATGGTGAAAGCCCTCACGGGAAGACGCTTTGCGGAGTAAGAGAACCCATTCTTATTTATGGAATAATGAGATGAAGGAAAATGAATTTTTCAGGTAAACTATCCTAGATGTATATTTCTTGTCATTCCATTTTCGGTGGTATGTGGAACGTCACATAACTCCTCGTGGTTAGAGAGTTATGGCCATGAGAAGTTGGAGACCCCAAGTTTGGGTAATGGACCCAAGTTTGTTTGATGGATAAGGGTATGAGTTATGATATATTTTCAGATAATACTATTCTATATGGATAGTATATGTCATTCCATTTTTGGTGGTATGTGGAACGCCACATAACGCCTCACGGTTTGAGAGTTATGGCCTTACGAAGTTGGAGGACCCTCATATGTCATCTAGAAGCCCCAAAAGGTCAAAGTAGTCAAAGTGGTTTAAGCGATTTTAAAAGGTAAATAATAAAGTGAATTAATGAGTGTATTATAATTCAAATTGAATACAAAATAAATTATTTCAATAATAAATTTAATGGAGAAATTAGAAGTGGGTTAACCCTAAAATAAGGAAAGTGGGGCCAAGTCACCTAGAAGATGTTTTTAAGGAAGCTACTTGGAGAGTGTAAATAAGAGGCAAGGCTCTCTCATTTTAATCACACTTGAGAATATTGAATATCTATAAGTGTATGAGGTAACCAAGGATATCTAAGCCAAAATTATGAGGGAAGGTGAAGAAAAGAAGGCCGAAATGTAAGGAAGGATAAATTCTTTTGATGGTGTTTTCTAAGGTATCTTATTTACAGGTCATCTCATCATTTTCGCTATAGATTTTTTTATATAATGATTCAGACCGTGAAATTGCTATTCCATTGAGAAAACATATCCAAGTATCTGTGGTAAACAATTTAGCTTGTGGGTCATTGTATTTTTGGAGTTACACTTCGTGGAAAATAGGGTTTGTGGCTAGTCCCGAAACTAGTCAAAAATAGGTGTTTCGGGTAAAAATGTCATAACTTCTTAATAAAAGATCTGAATTATGTGAAACCAAATGTGTTGGTTAGGGTACAATATTTATTATGTTTTGTAATATTTTCATATCAATTCAACAAATATTCCGTGTGGGGCACTCTCTACAAGGTTGCTCTCTAGAATAAGCTAAGATTCAACAAGGTATGCCATTTTTTATATAACTCATTTTCTGAGAGGTTCCAAGTAGTGAAACCTGTAGGAATTGCATAAAACAAACTGAATAACATTGTGTATCCGTTTCAAATCTTTATACATTACATGTACAAAGTTATGATTACTTCAAGTTAGGGTTGTTGACTAATCCAAAACTAGGCATGCGAGACTAAACAAAAGTTTGATGAAAATGCTAGTCTCTTGTTGTTGAAGTTAAGTAAGTTTTGCAGGAATGTGATCATATACATCAGTTCTATTATAGATCTACAAATCAGATTTGGATGATGAAATTGATGAGGGCTTTTGGTTGAGGTACATGTTGAGTACATGGTTGAGACAAGTAGTTGATGAGTTGACACATACATGAGGTGTATATTTGATGATGTTGGTACATATTGATGAGTCATAGTTGATGAGTAGTTGAAACATGATTGGTACATGGTTGTATGCACTTGTTTATGGTACAAGTTGATTACAGGTTATTTGGTGCAGGTTGGTGCATGGTTGATCCACTTGTTTATGGTATAGGTTGATTACAGGTCGAGGTACAGGTTGATGCATGGTTTAGATTTATTGGTACAGGTTTACATTGGTATATCTCATAGTGATATGTTGACAGTGGTTCCATCATTCTACTTCTACTTCAGGGTGGCAAGACGGGGCAAGGACAGGTGGTTGTAGCCGAAGAACATAGGGGGTTGTAGCCTCCTTCTGGTTATAGCCAGAGAATTGGGGAGTTGGAGCTTCCCTCAGGTTGTAGCCTGAGAAACTAGGGGGTTGGAGCCTCCTTCCAGTTGCACCTAGAAAAAAAAGGAAGTTGGTGCTTCCAATGAATGTAATTCTTCAAGACACATAAGAAAAATCATTCTGTGGCTTTCTCCCGATTTGGGTTTCCATGTAAAACACTGGTGTACTGTGTATGTGTATGTTTGTTCATTTGTTCATTGCTTATTTACTCTGTAGTTATTGTATGATAATGATTCATTGATATAACACTTGGATTATATGGTTAAAAAGGATTTAATTGCTCTATTATTGATTCACCCCTCCTCTCAGTAATCCAACAATTGGTATCAGAGCAAGTTCCTTCAGAAATCAGTTTAACCACTGAAAGTTAGATCATGGAGAGTACCAACTCATATAAAAATGGAATACCACAATTTGATGGACAGAAGTATGCTTTTTGGAGCATAAAGATGAGGACATATATACAGGCACAGGGATTTCAAGTTTGGCAATCAATTGTAGATGGATACACAACATCAACAGTCCCACCAACAAATGACAAAGTAGTAAAACTCGGTGAGAATAATTCCAAAGCCACACAAGCACTTTTGAATGGTCTCAGTGATATGGTATTCAAAAAATTTGCACACTATAAATCTCCTAAAGAGATTTGGGACAAGCTTCAAAATATTTATGAAGGAGATACAAAAGTCAAAAAAGCAAAGATTCAGACTTACAGAGGTTAGTTCAAACAACTAAAAATGAAGGAAGATGAATATATCACAGCCTACTTCTTATGATTCGATGAAACATTGAATGAAATCATAGGATTGGGAGAAGAAATTGAAGAATCTGTAATTGTTCAAAAGATACTAATATATTTTCCTATGAGATTCAACCCTAAGATATCAGCACTAGAAGAAATATCATATCTGAATTCAATAAGCATGGATGAATTGCATGGAATCTTCACAGCATATGAAATGAGAACTGAGCAGGAAAATCCAGATGTAAAAGAAGCAACCTTCAAGGCATCCAAAAGATCAAATAAAAAGAAAAAGGAACAAGAAGAATATAATAGCCGCAGTGATGCCTCAGAAGATGATGAAGAAGTGGCTAACTTTGTCAAAAGAGTGAACAAGGGAACCAACAATAGGTATAGAGGTAAGCTCCCTTTAATTTGTTTTAATTGTGATAGTATTGGTCATTTTTCTAACAAATGTCCTCATAAGAAAAAGAGAAATGATGAAGGTTACTCAAAAGGAAAATAAACATATAAAGACAACAGAACTACAAAGAAAGTTTTCAAGAAAATCTTATACACCAAAGAAGACATCTCATCATCAGATGAAGATGAATTCAGTGAGAATGAGATAGGACGAGTTCTATTCATGGCAGTGAAAGACTCTGACAAAGAAGATTCTTAAGAAGAATATGAAGAAGCCAAAGAAGAATGTGAATAAGTCAAAGAAGAAATTGAAGAGGTAGAAGTTGACTATCGAGAAGAATTAATGTGTGCCATATAAGTTATCAGAAGAGAAAAGAAGAAAAAAAAGAAACTATAAGCAGAACTAGACAAGAAAAAAGACACTCAAGAACTAGAACAAATGATCACAAAATTGAAGGTTCAAATAGAAGAAGATAAAAGAATTGAAGAAGCACTCAAAGAACAACTAGAAGAAAAGGACAAGATCATTGGAAACTTGGAAGTAGAGGTTGTCACACTAAGAAAGGATATTCAAAAGAAAAATATGCAGAATAGCTAAAAAGTTCTGGATGACATTATCAGTAGTCAAAAATCTCATCTTGACAAGTCCGGACTTGGATACAATTAGAAAGAAAAGGGATCAAGATCCAAAACAACAAAGAAAGAAACAAATCCAAAGAGCTATGTAGAAACAATCAAAGAGGATAGGAAGATATACAAGGAAGATTACAGGGACACTCCTCCACCAAGAAGATTCAGATTTTAGAATCAACAAAAGACAGATAAGCCTCAAGAATAAGAAGGATTCATAAGATCACCTCCTTTCAGAAGATCTTCAACTCCCAGGTATCAAAATATTTTTTTCATTTATGTTATGCATATAATAATTTTGGAAATAAAGCTGTGAATTGCAAAGCTAACAACAGGAACAGTAACAACTTTGAGAGTTATACACAAAGGGATTATTCAAGGAGACCTAGTGACACACAAAGAAGAAGTTACAACAGGTTTGAGCACTGAAGTGGAATGTTACAAATGTAACAATTTTGGACACATGGCCAAGGATTGTAGAATGACAGTCCCTCCTAAAGAACCTCAACAAAATAGCAATAGTCACAGACAAGAACCTCAGAAAATGACATGGATAAGAAAGCAAGATCAGTATAACAATGAAGAATCCATAGTCTCTCTATAAGATAAGCAGAAGAAACATGGTTGGTATGTTGACAGTGGATGTTCAAAACACATGACAGGTGACAAAGACAAATTTCTTACATTACAAAAAGAAAAAAATGGATCAATCTCCTTCGGAAATGATAATTCATCCAAAATCATTGGAGAAGGCACAGTCCGAATTGGGAACAATAATGAAAAGGCACAAAATGTTCTACTGGTAGAAGGTATGAAACATAATCTTCTAAGTGTGATTCAAATGTGTGACCAAGGTCATAAACTTACTTTTGATTCAGAAAAGTGTGAGATTAGAAAAGAAGGTTCAGGGAAATTGGTCGGTACAGCTGCAAGAACTTTAAACAACATATATTTTTTAAGTGAAATTGGAAATGAAAAATGTTGTCTAGGAAAGGAAGATGAAAGTTGGCTATGTCATAGAATAATGGGTCACATGCATTTTGATAACCTTGTCAAAGTCAACAAAAGAGAAGTAGTCAGAGAAATGCTCCAGATCACGAAACCAACCAACACTTTATGCAAGCATTGTCAATAAGGAAAGCAAACGAAGACTAGGTTCAAATCAAAGGAATATTCAATAAAAAGACCACTGGAAATTGTGCACACTGATCTAGTTGGACCAACTACAACAAAGGGATTAAAAGGTGAAAAATACTTGATGTTATTAGTTGATGATTACACAAGAATGTCTATAGTTTGCTTTCTCAAGAACAAGTCAAAAGCTTTTGAAAACTTCAAGATCTGTAAGGAAATGGTTGAAAATGAGATGGATTCAAGAATCAAATGTTTGAGATATGATAATGGAGGAGAATTCACTTCAAAGGAATTTATGGACTACTATAGCAATCATGGAATAAAAAGGAAATTCTTCGTTGCTAGGACACTTCAACAAAATGGAGTTGTTGAAAGAAATAACAGGACAGTACAAGAAATGGATTGAACAATGCTACTAGATTCCAAATTGATAGATATATTTTGGACACATGCAGTGCATACAACAATTCACATTCAAAATAGAGTAATGCTCAGAAACAACACTGATAAAATTCCCTATGAGCTATGGAAAGGAAGAACAACAAATGTGAAGCACTTCAGAGTTTTTGGAAGCAAATGCTACATCAAAAGAGAAGATGGAAGAATGGGAAAGTTTGACTCTTGTGTGGACAGATGAATCCTTGTTGTTTACTCAAGTACAAGGAAAGCATACAAGTGTTACAATCTAAGATTGAAAAAAGTTGTGGAAAGCATCAACGTAACAATTGATGAAACACGAAGACCATAATCAAAGGAAGAAGAAAACAAATCAATGGAACAACTTTTCAAAGAAGAAGATGAAAAAGAAGTAGAAGAGGAAGATGAAGATGAAGATGAAGAGAATCCGAAAGAAGCAGAAGAGCAAGTTCAGAAAGTAGCTCCAAAGACACCTAGAAAACGAGTACAGAATAATCATCCTTCAAACTATAAGAAAAATTTGTTCACCAGAACAAACACACCTAGCACTCTTATCTACAATGGAACCAAATGGTATTTTTCAACTACCCGGTCATGGAATTTTTCAGCCACGAGGTCTGCATCATCCTCAGTGATTGTATATTTTGGTGGCATTTTGTGCGCTTTATCTTTCTTGCACACATCCCCAGTGTGGATGATTGGCCTCTTGGTATGGCCTTGTTCTTGTTGGGTAGCACTTGATGTGGTCCCCTGTGCTGTCTCAGTCCCTTTTTCATGTTCCTGTGGCGGGTGGGTGGTTTCCTTCTTCCCTGCTTGGTTACCTTTATTTGGCGCACCCCTTTTCTTCTGTTGAGCTAGGTTCTGCCCTGGATTTGGATTTTGGGCATTGTTTTGTCTCCTGTAGGTGTCTTTTCTTGCCCTACATCAACCTCCTTCTCTGTGGAGATCTCTTGAATCAACAATGGAACTCTCCAGTCATCTTGCCAATCCTTGATGTCCATTTCTACATCCTCTTCCTTGACATAGTATTGTAGTTTTGGCCATTCCTTCTTGGGATCCTTTCATGCTTGGATCCATACTGCATTCTTGGTCACTTTAAATTTGGCTATGCCCTGATATTACATGACCACTTCTCATGTAATCCTCCAAGTGTTGGAAATTTTTTCCTGCAGGTCATTGTAATACCCTAAAAACATGCTTGCATTTGTACTTTTGTTTTTTGGTTCTAAAGTGATCCCCAATGATAGGTATCGCATTGCGTGGAAACGAGTGTATCACATGCAAAAGTATGTATATTTAGGCTCCCTCCATCCAACCAAGGCGATCAGGATGAGTAGCCAAGAGTAGTGGAGCTTTGTCCCCAGGTCCTACGCATCGTTGCAATATCTAAGGAACATATTTAACAAGTATGGGCCCTAGCTAAGTATAGTGCCCTCCGCACACTAAGCTGTAGCTATGAAAACCCTGGTAGGGACTTCCTCCTTGCGACACTTTTTGAGCAACTTGCATGACATGAGTTTGGTGGCCATCCTTGTTGCTACGTCACTGATGCGCTTAATGATGATTCCGCACGACCCTCTTTCTATGCCATACATATTATTCATTTCCTCATCTAGTGCCTTATCCTTTGTTTTGTCATCAAGGAACTGTGCAGGGTTCTCTCCCCTAGATGGAAGCCCTGTAACATACACAATGAGGTCTATGTCTATAGAGACTGGATCCTCCACCCATAGGTATCCTCCATGGGTAACTTCCATCAGCTTCTTGATGCATTTTTTTACGTCGCAACCCCTTCCAAAGTGTGGGATATCCAACAGGCTTAGAATCTCGGTGTTAGCCAGTCCGATTTCCCATTGTTTCGGTTGGAAAAATGGCTCGCCAAAGGGTCTATACCCATGTTATCCAGGTAAACTTTATTTTCAAACTCAAGAAACTTGTCCATGTTGGTCACATCATTATCTAAGTACCGTATTTTTTCCATGTAGCCTAATAGGTTAGCCATGATATGCACCCCTTCTAGAATGTGCGATAATAAAATGGTTGTTTCATCCTGCATACGCGATGATATTGCTACTGGATTCCTTCGCTTCCATTGTGTTGGTTGACTCAAGGTTCGAGCCTCCATTTTCCTCTCCTATGCATACGCCTCTACCCGACCAGTGACATCTTCTATTATGCCCTCTTGTTGCTGCTCCGATACTGTTGTGTGTGACCTTTCTGGCGTAGCTGCTTCTGTCTGGTTCAGGACCACCCCATTAACCCTTGTTGCTTCTTCAGGGTTTTCATGGCATGAAGGATTTCCTACATCCCTGGCCTGCTAGCTCTGTCCCACTTCTGGCATATCAATATCCATGCCCATTGTTGTTGTTTGTTGGGTTTCCTCCACCATTGGTGTAGGGCTCGCTGGTTCCATATTGAGCGAAGGGATTTTGTCCAAGTTGATGAATTTCGTAGTTCTTGGTGGTTCCTGTATTCTTTGCTATGGCTATTGGAGGTGATCTAAGTTTGCTTCAAGGTCGTCTGAAGGCCCAACTCGATGCTCCTAGCTTGGGTGGTGCCATGGTGGTAAAAATAGTCTCTGTCGAGCTAGTTCATTCTGTAAATCCTACAATCTCACTCTCTGCTCCGTATACTCTGTCGCTCTGTGATTTTTTCAATTTCTCAATAACCCTTCCGATACCCTCATGATTGCCTTATATAGGAATCATGTGAAACTTCTCGGAGAAGTTCCCCAATTTGTGTTTTGAATGAACTGGTGCTTCCCATGTACTTGCCATTAAATTCTCTTAAAGGCACTAGTTGGCATGATTAATGCGACGTCTCATCAATCGTTCTTGATATTCAATTTTGATAGACCCCGTCAGTTGGTGCTTATTTTCTGTATCCGCCATTTCCATGATTTCCACCATTTTTTGACCATTGGTCCTTTTGCTGATGTGCTAACATTTCTGAGTGCATGTGATGTTTTTTGGTTGATGCGTGTGGACCTTCTCTTTTCAGTGAACTACCCCTCTTTTAGATGGTTTCTATCGTTTGATGTCTGATGTGGTAACCCCCCTGTTGCTGTGCATAGTCCCTTTTTTTTTTTAAGTGCTAGGAGGTCGACTATCCCTATACAACTTCAATCTACTTCCATTGATCATTCCTCTGAGTTCTATTCCTCCTAAATCTTCCAAATGTACTGCTCCGCCATTTTTGAAAATATTTAATTCATATGGTCACAACCAATGCATTCTGAGTTTTCCTGGGTGTTGAAGAGATTTACTGTCATACACCAAGACCAGGTCTCCCTCCTTGAAATTTTTCCTCTTGATATGTCTATTATGCCAATATTTGTCCCTTTCTTTCTGTACTTCTTTGTGAAACCTTGATAGAATCCTATATTCTTCCATGATCAACAACTGAATTAGCCTTTCTTGTACTGCGCCTTGCTCTATCATGTTTGTAATTGTTTCTACACGTAGACTAGGTACCAAAAACACTAATGGCACTACTACTTCTTGTCCATACATCAATATTAATGGTGTCTGCCCTGTCAATTTTTTACATGCGGTGTTGTATTCCCACAGTACTACTGGTATCTTCAAGTCCCAGTCGTCCCTGTTGACGTTGCAGATCTTTGTTAGTATATTTTTGAGGATCTTATTAAAGGTTTCCACTGTTCCATTGGCTTGAGGATGATATGGTGTACTCTTTTGATGATAAAATTAAAAGTCCTTAGTCATCGCCTTAATAGTGATTTTAATGAAGTGAGTGCTTTAGTCACTCATCAAAATCCTTGGGCATCCAAATCTAGTGATCACTTACTCAAACAAGAAGTGCGTTGTTGTCTCTCGGCTGCAATATTTTACTGGTGCTGCTTCTTCCCATCTTGTTAAGTAATCTGTCGCAATAATAATGTACCTCACTCTTGATATTTTTATTGGTGGGTTAATTGGTCCACAAAATCTATTTCCCATTTGTCGAATACCTGAAAGGTTACTTATGGTCATAGGGAATCTCATCCCATATATTCGGTTTACCAACCCTCTGACATACACCACATCTCTGGAAGTAGTGCTTTGAGTATCTGTGAATATTCGACCACCATAGTCCTACGCACAATACCTTCTGTGCGGTAGATTTTCTTGCATAATGTCCTCCTTCTATTCCCTCATGGGATTCTTATAGAATCCTAGGTCTTTCATGTTCTAGTACACATCTTCTCAAGATTTTGTCTGCACCCATCTTGTATAAGTGTCTTGTAATCAATTGATAGTTTGCAACCATGACTACTAGAATTTTCTTCTGTGCGATGTTGAATTCTTGTGGCACAGTCCATGTACCCAAGTATTGAATGATGTCGGAAAAATATTCATTAGCTACTTGGACTGAAAATAAATGTGCATTGAGAAATTTTTCCTCGATATTCGTAGGTTCCTCTCCATTAGTGATCCTTGAAAGGTGATGAGATCTTGCATTTAAATTCCCTGGTTTGAATATCACTTCGAAGTCAAATTTCTGGAACATAAATAACCATCTACAAATCCCCCCCCCCCAACACTTTCTTGTTGACGAGGTATTTGAGATCTGAATGATTTGTAAACATCTTGAAATGTTTTCCCAATAAGTAATGTCTGAACTTCTGAAGCACATAGACCATAACTAAGCCTTCTCTCTCTGTGGTATTGGAATACTGCTTCGATTCTGACAATTTTCTGATAGCGATTGCTATAGGACGGTCCATTTCTCCTACTCCTGGTTGTGCTAGAATAACTCCAAGTGCTATGGTTGATGAATCTACATGCACATGGAATGCCTTTTCCCAATATGGGAATACTAGTATTGGTGTGGTTACCATCTTCTCTTTCATGGTGTCCAATCCTCGCTGACAGTCCTCATTCCACTGAAACTTGGTGTCTTTTCTTAACAATTCTCCATTGGGCTTGTGATCTGCACATATCCTTTGATAAATTTCCTGTAGTATCTTGTGTGTCCCAATGTTTCTCTTAACTGACATACTGATTTTTGTGGTGGTAGGTTAACAATTACTGCAATCTTGGCAGGATCTACTAGCAAGCCTTGTTTACATACTATATGGCCCAATAGTATCCCAAAGGGTGATCCAAAGATGCACTTCTTGATATTTAATGATATCTGACACTGCATGCATATTTCTAACATCAGCCTCAACACCTCTACATGGTCTTTCAACAGACTATAGAATGTCCAATCATCCAAATATACCTCTATAAACTGGTGGATGAATTCTTTGAATGCAGCTATGACTACTCTAGAAAATATTTCTGGTTCATTCTTTAGTCCAAACAACATGACTGTGTACTGGTAGGATCCCCATTCTATGGAAAAAGTGGTCTTGTATATGTCTTTTGGAGCTATCTTGATCTGATGGTAGCATACGAATCCGTCAGTGAATGAGTAAGCTTCTTGTCCTCCTACATTCTAAGACACCTCATTTGTGAAAGGAGTAGGGAACGGGTCATGTAGGCATGCATCATTCAACTTCTTTAGGTCGACACATATCATTATCCCTCCATGTTTTTTCTCCTAAACTACCATAGGGATTACCCATTCAGATTCGTCAACAGGTTATTTAATTCTAGCCTCCAATATCCTATCAATTTCGTCTTTGACTTTTTTCTTATATATAGGGTTTAGTCTATAGGGTCTCTGCCTGATTGGTCTTGCCTCATATCGGAGAGGTATCTTCATTTCACCTATCTCTCCTTCTATTCCTTTCATTTTTGTGAACGTTATTGGGAATAGGTCGCTATACTCGCGGAGTAACTCTGTTATGCTTTCCACCGTTTGCTCATCCCAATAGTCTCCAATGCTGGCCATTTTGGGATTCTCAACTGTCCCAATGTTGAATTTATTCACCTTGATCGACACAACAAATACTTATGATTCTAGAGGTGGACCTTCCACTTCTCTTTCACCTTCAACTTCTCCAATCATAATGTTTCGCGGGTCATCTTCATCTGGTGCTTCTTCCAGCACATGGTAGCATGGCAATAGTCCTTTTACTGTCTATATGTTCTGCTGTTGTTCTTTTGTCATGAGTTCAACTTCTAGTTATTTAATGAATATCACCCCTCTGATTTGTTTAACTACCGAGTCTATGTTGGGGTTATCATGCTCAAATGAGAAAGTGATTGTAAAGTTCTGTTGTAATACTGTCTAGTTTGTAGTTCCTCTGTGCAATTCTTGGTCTGTATACTAGTTTGCTGGAATCCCTTCTAATGTGTGAAAAAAATGATGAGGCCATTCCTCTGGTGGTGTCATCCTCCATAGCACTCCACACTTCTCCAAGTGTTCTGCTGGTTCCCCCTATCCATGATATTTCTTTAGTTGGTTTCTTCCCTGTTTTGAGCCAAATCTAATACGCACTAACCACTTACATTGGTACCAGTCCTTAACTATTTTTTTGTGTGCACCCCACCATATTGCAAGTGTTTCCTTGAGTGATATATCCAGGGATAAGATCCTCTAATTTTCTAACGCTTCATCTTCGTATCATGTTAAGAATGTTTCTAAGTCATTCACCCCATGGATGTTTGGAGGTTCCCTTATCTCCATACCTACTCATCTTACTGTGCAGTTTATTCTTGAGCATATTCTTGTGGAGACTTTGTGTAACCTCTGCTACCAATTATCTAAGCCCATATTTGAGTTCGACGGGCATGAGGTGATGCTTCTCCAACTGAGTACCCCATCTGCAGTTGGGTTCATGTAATCTTATTCTCGCGTGGTGTTTTTCTATATCTGGTTAATTTCCTCGATGTCTAAGAAAGTAGGTTCTACAAACCTTTCCCCTTATGATGGATAAAATGGCACAATGACTCTGTATTCTCCTGACTCGAATGCCATCTTTCTCATCTTTAAGTTGATTATGGCCTAATTGTCAAACTCCAAATCCAAGCCAAGTAATGTTGGATAAGTTGTTGTGCCATCCACTATCTCTATTACTTCGAAATCAAGTTTAGTGCGTACTCCATCCAGATCTATTGTCACCCATTTTAGTCTTCCAATTGGTAGAACTCTGTGTTGGTTTTCTAGTTTCAGCTGAACATGTGAATATCGTAATGTGGGTTCTCCCATAAATTTCCATGTATTCTTGGGTATCACATTTACTTCAGATCCTAAATATAGTATAATATCTCCCATGTTGAAATATCCAATGTTTGCATTCAATCTAAATTCTCTACTTGTTCTCCTCCTTGTATGCAAATGATTAATTGTTTTTTGTTCTAGCTTTCCTTTTGCCTCTATGCTACATATTTCTAGCATATTTTGTAATACTTTAACAAAGGATGGATTGTTTATTAGTTTAATATAGGATTGTAAAAAACCCTTAATCATACTTACTTGTCCCAAGGGTTATGCTTCTTTGGTGTGATCGAACGATGGAGGCATATTGTATGTTGATACTTCCTTATCATACTGCACAGTTGATGTCGATGCAATGTTTGGCTTTAGGAATTCTTGTCTGGCCTTCTTGAATATATCCTTTTCTTTCTGTGCATCAAAATGCTTCTTCATTTTGACATTCTTCTTCACCCATTGGTGTTGTGCTGGATCTTGTCTTACTACATCGTTTCCTGTCTTATCTCCTCCCTGCGTAAATATGTTGATGTTTCTTCCTTCATCCCTTGCTTCCAACGAAATCCATTGAACATTTTGATTGTTCTGATTTATCTTTTCCTGGATCTTCCCTAATAGTGTAGGACATTCTTCCATGTCATGATCTGATGCGTGACAATACATACATGTCACAGATGGAAGTGGAAATTCTCTTGCATAGTGTCCTAGTTTTTGACAGTTGTGGCATACCACTGGTCCTCTATCTCTTCCAAAGACTCCTCTTCTTCTTCCTCTATATCTAACTTGATCTCCTCGTGGTTCATTGTACTGTGGCATTTGGTTATACTGCATGGTATTATAGTCTGGCTGCATGGTATTTTAGTACGGCTTCGTAGTGTTATATTGTTGTTGCACAGTGTTATACTATTGTTGCACAGTGTTATATGGGGCTAGTACTTGGTTAAACTATGGTGCGTCTTTCTTGATCATCACACCCTGTAAGCATATGATGTTATTTCCCTCATCAGGTCTATGGTCCTACAATCTTTGTCATCATGGCCTACTGACTTGCAAAAGTTGCAATATGAACTATTAGGTATTGTCTGGTACTTTTGCATCATTGGGCAGTGATATGGATCATGCCCCTATTTCTTATAGTTCTCACACCACAGTCCTTCTGTTGGCAATGGGTTTGGCATTCCTGCTACCACGTACTACATGAATGTTGAACATTTGTTCTTATGGTGTCCTTCTGTCCTACATGTGGTACACTAAAAGAATTCTCTTTTGTCCTTACTTTCTTCTGGTTGAGCTAGAATGTTAAGTTCTTCAAATCCTCCTTCATCTCCTCTATGGCTAGATTTGTCTTCTGATATTGGTTCTCTTCCAGTTGTAGGGCTTCTTGTAGAGCCTCTGCCTGTGTTTGAAACTTTTTTTGTGACAAAGGGTATTTCAAGTGTGGTAGTAGTGAAATGATGAACAAATGCCTATGCTGCACATCTGTCATGAAATACTTTATCTTTCCCTTCAATTGTTTGAATCTCTGGTCAATCTCCCATATAGATTCTCCTGTTTTTTGCCTAATCTCTATCATCTCATTCATGTATTGATCCTATGAATTGGGCTTCTAGAATTCATTTATCAATAACTTTTTGATATCTTCAATCGTTCTAGTTGTCCCTGGAGGAATGTTTGTAGCTAAACTCATGTACCAATCCAGTGCATAATATATTAGTGTGATAACTAATTATGCAATTTTAGTGTCCTCATATGTGATTTGTTTCGCTTCCCAAATATTTTCACAAATGAATAAGTGCTTCTCAGGGTCCTTCGATGCCTCTCCTTTGAATTCTGGTAATCTGATGGTGGGATCATGTCCTGCCATATTGAATGTTGAACTACTACCTCCACACAATGTAGATACATGACTAGTGCTTCCTGAATCGACTCCCCCAGTTGTTATTCCTTGCATAGATATACTTCTTGATGTATTCCTTCTCTCAAAATTCGGTTGTCTAAATGGTAGTGCTCTTCTTGGTGTATTAGTCGCACATGGGTTTATGGGTTCCACACTGACATTGATATGGATCAGAGTGTTTCCTTCTATTCCCTCTCTTGGACCTATCATCTTCCTCTCATATGTCGTGCACAGGATTTCCTCAATCTATTCCACATCCTGGAGATCCTCTACCTCTTCTTCATCACTTTCCAAGCCCTCCCTCGCGGCTACAAATCTCTTCCTGGTGTTCATATTATATTGGTAGGGTAATCCACTGTGCTTTCTTCCAGATGTTGCCATGATCCGCTTGATCTGGTATTCATCCATCATAATTGGGTCCAAGGCCTCCTCCTTATTTCCTTTATCCATTTCCCCATCCATTTCTCCTTCTTCTGTTAGTGCTCCCCCTTTCCCCCATACACACAGAGAAGTTTAGTTGTCTGACGCCATTGTCATTACACCTTTGTTATATAGTAATATCTCAATAGAAGTATATAACGATCTGATATGCCTATCTCAAGGTCCCTTCAAGAACTCTTGCTCTTCCGCACTATAAGACTTCGTTGTTTCTACTGCAAATTCTGTGATAAATCATGCAACAATGCTGTCTAACTAGAAAAATACTGCATGTGTAAACTTATTATCAACTCATTGTAACTACGCTATCTCTACAGGATTCCACTCTAGATGTCTGATCCGATTTGTAGGATGGTTTTCTTTCAACATTTTTATCCACTCCTACAACACATGTGGGAAATCACAGAAAAATACTTCATGCAAGTCGCTGAATACGTACTTGTCCATATATTTGCGTGGTGTCAACTTCAGGTTTTTGTTATCTTTCTGTGAAAAATCCAGCTCCTTTGTTTTCAAACAACTCTCTATCTCTGCCTTCGTTGGATTCCATGGTCTCAACATCCCTTTTTAGATTCTCATTCTCTCAACATCTTGTTGTCTGGTCTGTCATTCTTTCAATGCATCTCCCACAAATCTCATGTACTCAATATCATCCTGTTCCAACCAACTGAAAACATAACCATTTGTTGTTTTTTCTCTAATATTCTACTTAGGATACCTTACTGTCATATATTGAACCTGGTTCATATTTAATAAGATCCCAAAAAAATCCCTCTAAAACTATCAGCCCCTCTTGTAGACCAGAAGGAAACATAACACACAATGTACTGTGCAGTCTCACCCAAGATAGCTCTATGGGTGGTTGCAATAACTAGGTGTTTGAAACCTGGGAATGAATGGAGATATGCGGTTGTATATTGTAATCTTTATTTATCCAGTCTAACATTTTATTATATAAATCATTATATTCATGCATGTGAAATACCAGATCTAACTAGTTAATTCATTCATCTAATATTCACCACTTAACATCAATAAATAAGCATACATTCATTCACAAAACACAGGTGTTACCATGGTTCATCCCCTCCTAGGTTACGTCCACAAAGATTTGGCTCTCAAGCTCTTTATTATGGTTCAGTAATATGTCACGCCACATGTGGTTACACTATTATATCGTACTCTCTTCAACAGGCTCCTCGATCCTTGGGAGGCTGACTAGATTGCACCGGGTTCCTTAGCCTACGTCTAACCCTCATGATCAAGTCGCTCACTACTTCTTTAGCTCACCAACTTACTGATTAGTACAGTTCTTACAACTCTTTGCCATCCATTCTCTGCTCTCATCCTCTCTTTCTTTTCTCTTCCTTGCTATCTTCATTCAGTCGAGCCCCTTTTTCCTCTAAGTACTACCTATTTATACTCTTGGATCATCAGCCATTGCAATACATTACAAAAACCATAACCCTAACATCGTTAGGTCTTCCTTGCATGTGCACCTCGCCTGCTTCCCTTACACATGCTGCTTTTCCTTCCAGCTGTCCTTTCCTCCTTTCATGCTTCTCTTCCCAAAAATATCATTTTCTCCTGACTAGGTCTGCATCCAATAGGTTGGTTCTCAAAAGGTTTCTTTATCCATTGGTTTGCATGTTCATGGATTAGATTTTCTAGGGCTGTGCTCTTTGGTTCTATGTTTGACCAACCAATTTTTTAGTCCCATAGACAACATGGAATTTATCCTAAAGTGGAGGAGAGTGAGAGTTTAGAGATCAAAGTGGTTGATAAAATTCCTCCACCAAACTTCAACCCTGATTTGACTAGTCCTTTTAACTACATACTCCTTAGGGTAAAGAGGCATTTTAGTGAGCCATTTTCATTTCCATGGATCCTCACATGATGTTAGGAATGAGTGTTTCATCTAGTATGGTTGATTTCAAGCTAAAACAAAAGTGTCATAGGAGGCACCTTAGTGATGTCCTCGTTGCCATCTACCAATGCCATAGTTCCTAATCCATCCATGCATAGTACATCAGGTTTCTCCATTTGGAGAACTGGTAGTGACTTCATTTATTTCCATGAGTGTACCTAGTGTAAGCACACCCATCACATTAGTCTCAATGCCCACATCCATATTTGTATCTAGTGTGGATCCAAGCCTTGGTTCTAATGCTGGAGGTGGATTTACATATGCTTCTAGCATCCCTATAGGTAGCCTGTCAATGCTAAATGTTGGATACCCTTTTGGTTGGAATGTTCATAGTGGGTCTAGGATTTCTCCTAGTCATGTCGGGGGAAATGATGTTTTCAAGGGATTTAACATCCCTTGGGGGAGCATGCCTAATTCTAAAATCAATAATGCTTTTAGTTATACCTTTGTTCCTAGGGGAAATTTTGGTTCGCGGGGTGGTAATTATTTCAGATATACCTTTGTTCTTGTGGGGAATTGCAACTCAGAGAGTAGTAATCCTTTCAGGAATGCCTATGTCCCTGAAGGAAACCCTCTCGAGGGCATGTCTGGTCTCAGAAGAAACACTTTTTTTCGGAGTGATTTTTTCTGTAGAGGAAATCCACTTGGGGGCGTGTATGGGGGACACAATCCTTTTGGGAACTAGTAGACCACTAGAAACTATAATATGGGGGGGGGTCAAGGTCCATATAAGTCACAATATTCTTCATTGTTTTACCAAAATCCATTTTCCAACACATAGTTTCCTTTATTGGAAACATTAGACTTGCTAGATTTGTCTCTTTTGATAAATGAATCCATTATTCATAACCTGTTATGGCTGGCCATTCCTGTGAAATTTCAATATGACAACCTATGTTTGACAGAAAGTTAGGAGAAGACCCTTCAACGTACATTATAACTTATCATCTATGGTGCTCATCCAATTCACTAATGGATGCTAGCATTCAACTATGTATTTTCCAAAGAACCTTGTCTGAAAGTGTAGCAAAATGGTACATTCAACTTAAGGGCACTTATTACAACAACTTTACTGCCTTGGCTATGGTGTTTTTAACTCATTTTTTTTTATTGACTAGGTATGAGACTGGGACAAATATTTTGATGACTTTGCATTAAAATACCTCCACCAACCTTCCCAATCACATTCACAAGTGGGATATGTTGAAGGGTCCTAAATCCCTTTAACTCAATAGTAGGAACCAAACCCACCAGCGAGGCCCAATTAGACTCTGCAACATTTGATGGTGGAATGGTTCTCCAGATCTTGTGATCCGACCAATTAATCGATGGGATTTACGTAGTGATTGACATGATGTTTTCTTGTGAAAGCTCCTCCTTCAGTTCAAACGTTCTCTTTTTTGTATTTTCTCTTATAGGTGGGACCGATACAAGATAAATGTTGGTATAAACCAGCTGGGTAAGAAAGGGGAAAATATTAACTATTAAAGAAGGCTGAGCTCAGGATAATCCACGTGCTCAAGCATGCAGACAATGATTCTTACACCTACAACAAGCCTAGTACTAATACATTAAACTACTGGTGTTACAATTATTGACTGAGATATAATTATCAGAAGAGAACATACATGCAATAAACAATGGCAAGAAAAATAGTTTCCTCGGCTCTAATCATCAATCACATATTAACACAATGATTTCATTTTCATCATTAGAGACAAGAACTATAAAAATATTAAATTAGATAACTTATCAATAGATTCATAGGCTCTTACTCATTACATCATCCATTCATGAGATAAAATTAGAAATAATTCTTCTTCAATTCCAATCTAACACGCTTTTGATGAAAAACACAAACTTGTCTCTGGTCCTAAACAAGACTTCTCAATTAAGGTAGCTTCAAAACAATTCTTTACAAATCCAAAATGAGGGTCTTTGAAAAAACCATCAACCATTGCTAACAGGTCGATCCTCTTATTTATAACATATTATTAACTAAAAATAGCTATCGAAAGTGTAAGCCAAGTTTAAAAAAACATCGCCACATGGCACTTTCATCGCTCAGTCTTCTAAGAGTCATAAAATGGTTTCACTTGAGTGGATGACTCTTCTCGTACTCCGACCATTCGATGAAGAGATCCTCACATGTGTTGGCATACATGAATCTGTGTTGGTCCATTGGGGTCGAAAGGATATCCTTTATCTCTACTGCTCGTGCCTAATACTTGACTATTCTAACACTTAACTGTTGCAACACGATTTGAGCCTTGATCGAGTGTTCCATGAACTGCTGCACTTGACCTGACGCTATGTTCACTACCTTTTCTATATTTGTAGCCCATGATGAGTCTTGTTTGACATGTAATTTGAGTATGTCATGGAAGTCAACAAAGTCATAGGGTGTGCCGAATTTTGGGAGTCTGATGTCTCTCATCGCCCAGTTGATCTTGGTCCAACTATTTTCTCACTCGGCCCATTTCTCTTGGATTTCCTAATGAGGTTCTTGGGCCATGTTCACCCAGTATTCAACCAACTTCTTTATACAATCGATGCTTAGTACCCAAATGTTGTTCTCTTCGACATCTCGACCTTGCTGAACGACACTAATGTAATCGATCCTTTCCACTGCTTGATGTGTTGTCTCATACCATATTTCCATATATTTTCACGTCGCCAGTGCCATGAGGGTGTCTTCTTGGAAATCAACTAATCCTCCAGTGAAAAGGTTCTGCTCATTTGTGAATTTACTGCAGGCGTCATGGGATTCGCTTCTCAAGAACATTGTGGCCTTTGTGGAGTCCTGATAATATTTCACCAAATGGCATATATGTTCCAACTCCTTCAACGCAATGGAAAACTCCTCTTCATCCCTTTTCTCTCTATCCAGGGTAGCATCTGTGATTTCCATCCCTGTGCCGATAAGCTCAGATGTCTTGGCATGCTCCATGATAATCAATTTTTCCTCTATGGTGATGAGGATGGAGCGATCCAGAGTAAGCCTCCTCTTCTTGGTGGTTCTCTTCACGATGGATTTCCTCTTTCGGTCGTAGGATATGGATTGTATATCAGCAAACTCATCCACGAGTTCGGGGATTTGTTGATCTCCCTAGATAAGCATGTTTCCCAGGCTCGCGATGGTGTATATCTATTCAAGACTGCGTTCTTGAACTTCTTCTATGTGTTTTGAAGGTTCAGCCTTTGGTTGTTTCTCATTGAGAGGTAAATCATTGACTGAAATTGAAGCATCAGGGGCAGGCTTGGTACTTACTTGATAATCGACTGTTGAGATGTCGATTTCCTTCTGTGGAACTTCTTCTTCTAGTTCGCTCGACCCTAGCTCATCCTTTAGGTTATCCACTTGGGACCCCGGTACATTGAGTAGCTTAGTTTCTAAGAAAATTTCGACCTCCTGATCATTCTATGGAAGGCCTTGAATTTAAGCATCGGGAGTTGGGGAAGATGCCTTCTCAGTTTGTTTTTCCTCTGTGATCTGCACTAGAGTCACCAAGGAAACCTCCGAACTCTCCTCATCATCATATATTGTTATAAGGTCGTGGATGGGTTTTGGTGCACTTGCTCTCCCTAATTTCCTTGTTATCTTTGGCTGAGCTGAAACATCCCCTAGTGATCTAGCCTGTGGCATTGTAACTTCAGGGTTATCTAACCCGGCGATTTCTTCAAATTTTATTAGTTCAGGGCCACTTGGACCTACCCGACTTTCAACTGGGTTGTCAACAGGTACCCTTGTCATTTACATGAGGTTCAGGTCATTCCACAAGTGATCAATTACTGGTTGTGGTTGTTCCATTAGAATCAAACCCCTTGCATGTGCCTCTGGTGTCATAGTTAGTCCCCTATTCTGCACCTTTGTTTCCTTTGTTGCTATAATTTCATCCCTAGCTCTAAGGGCCTCTTGAGCCGAATGCTCTATAGTTACCCCCTATTAATCCATGCTCATGGCCTTGAACCTTGTCATTTTTGGGTCAACCATCCTTTGCACCACCTCGTCCCAGTCCTATGTGTTCTTTGTAAAGACTTTGTCTTAGAACTTGTCATGAGCATACGACCAGTAGGAAGACACCTGTGAAGCATGTTGTAGGACTAGGCCCCTAGGATCGTGCTTGTGGAATCAACTCATTGGGAATCTAAATTCGAGTTGGCTCAACCCTTCTTGATTGGCTTGAGAAATATCCTTTAACAAGTAGAACCCTACATGGAAACCATAGGGTATGAAGGCTCATTTCTTGACCTTGACCAGGGTGGCATTGTAGCCCTACAAAATGGTTTGATAACATATTTCTCCCATGACGAGCTGGTCCGAGACATGAGATGGTAGGAGATATGGTGCTTTAGTGGCCTTGAACACTCTGATGTAGGTGGCACGCTGTCCAAATACCAATGGCCTACCTTGGATATCATCTTCTTGGCTACTGTCGATAGCCTTGGGAATTCCTTCTTAAAAAGAATAAAATAAATTCGAGCGATGAATTCATCGCAGATGAGGGAGTAGGATTTCTTATACCTATTTTCCCATAGCACACTGAAGTAGTTGTGGACCGGGAGCTCTGCAACATGCCAGCTCAAATTCATGCTTGTGAAGACGTTTTTGGCACACTTGACATTGAACAAGTATGAATCCATGTAAAACGTTGGTGCTTCCCCTTCCTTCAGCACTTGGGCCTGCTGCACATAGATGCTCAATTGCTTGGAGTGTTTCTCCCCATTTGAAGCCACACCTGGTGATCGTGATTGTGTATGCCAAATGAATCCATGCCTCTGAAAACCTGGAGAAATCCTTGTCTCCGTACAGCCGGTATATGAGAGCCATCAAACAGATGTATGGCTCCCTTAAGTTAACTGTCCCATACCAACCAGTGCTCTGGTTGGTAAAATTCTTGTCCTCCCTCCACCATGAGGCCATCACCTGGCTGGTGTCGTGGTGTTCATGGAGCTTCATGACGAAGTCTGTGTTTAACTGCTCCTCTGGGTCTCTGAGTTTGTAATACTTCTGAACTTCTACTGAGATGAAAACTCTAACACACCTACCATTTTCATCATTGATTAAACACTTATGTGTGTCTATGTGGTCGATGATCCATTTTAGGACCTTTATGTAGGGGAAAATGGGGGTCCTTCTCACCACCATGTGTAGATACAATTGCCGAATGTTCGGGAACACCTAGTTGTCGAGTGGCCTTATGTCTGAATCATTGTGTGGGACATATTTTGGGTATTCTTCTTGGCTTATCCTATTAAAGAGATCTCCCCACTATGGGAGAACCATATTGGACCCAGTGCTTGCCTCAGTATCGCCAAAGGCCGAAGGCTAGATGAAAAACTTCTTCGTTGCTATCTTAATGATAGGTTATAGCCTCAGGACATATTCCAATTGGTTTATGATCCATGGAGAAGAGCCTTTTCCTACCTTTGGCTCTTTGAGCTTTGATGCTCTCGACGATCATCTAGTGGTTGGATTTCTTGGTGGCATTGTTCCTGCAACTTAAAAATAAAATTTCAGAGACTATGTAAAAACTAAAAACTAGTTAAAACATATAAATTATAGCCATGTAAAATTTATAGACTAGGATACATATCTCTGAAGTTTGTTAAAACCTAGTTATTTTGATAATCACAAAGTCAATACAGTCTTTGAGTTGCTCATATTGACACTCCAGAATTCTCTTGCGCATGGAATGATTTCGTTCACAACGACTCAAGAGATTTTAAACAGGAAATATCTTACCGTGTCGTATCAGCCATTCAATTTGGGTTATGAGTGAATTTTCAATAAATCTGTCGTCGAATCTCTAGAACTTAAATTCATCGTGGGTTGACGATGGAGGCGTGGGTGGTGATGTGGTTTATTGATGATTTTAAATGACTATTTTTATTGGCACACGAGGTAGCAAATAATGCAGAATTAGATATTAATTAGCTTAAATTCTCAAAATACGATTGTATCTAATGCTAAAAACGTCCCATCGTGCCGCTCTTTCAGTGGGTGGATCAGGGATTAGGATTGTGCCACAAATGTTTTCGTTGGTAGCCTCCTGTGAAAATATCCGACATCGATTGGTCTTACCGTACAATGCTGATATGACAAAGCTGACTCAGAGGTGTGACTCAGACCTAGGGAACCAAGAATGACTCGGGATAGAACTAGATCGTACGACCCTCTTATCTAATAAAGACATGTGGTGTTAAAGATCAGTGACTTAATTTGATTGTATTAATCAGAGTTGGGACTTTCCTTAGGTTATTCGTTCTAAACAAACCTTATCTTGCCAATGCCGAAAAAGTGTGTAGGATCAAAGAACGGTGGAAAACGTATCAAAGTTCTTTCGGATCACATCCCTTGAAAAAGTCGTGATGCCAAAAACATGTCGAGGACCGACGATAGGGAATAAATTTTAACGTAGTCATAATTTTTTTTGTGATCCTTTTGGGTTTTCCCCGATCCTGAAAAAGTGCATTGGGCATCAACTATCGGTGATATATAATGCAAAAACTTAACGCAAACCACAACTTCCTTCTACCGGTGTCGATGGAGATTGATGCTCAACGAATGAGGTTTTCTGAGCGGTTCCTTTTTCTTCTTTGAATTCCTTCCGATGCCAAACCTGAGCACGTCGGGTGAGGTGTTTGGCTGCTGATTCCTTATTCAGGTGTTAAGATATTTTTAGTCATGGGATTTCATATGTTCAAACAAACTTGGATAGGTGATGAGAGTCATGAAAATAAGCAAAGAAAAACATTTCCAAAAAAGAAATTGAATCAAACAGCGAAAAAGATCAAATGGTACCCAAAAAGTAAAAAAATTGACAAAGGATTTTTAGGGTGTGTTGAGTGCTCAACAAATGGAGACTTATTGGGAGAAAGCCGAATCTATGTTCCTACCTTGGGCTTGGTTGATGCAAAATCTAGTTAATAACTTAACTGGTTTTTATCAGAGCCTCTTATACCCTTGCATTTGAAATTTCCTGGTTGGTGCATCCGGGACTGTATGTGGGGTTTTCAACCTTTATTCCACCTTCGTTTCCTATAACCCTGACTCTGTTCGACAACACAGGTATTCCAACAGAGGACGAACACCTTCAGTAACCACTCACATAACCAGATCAAAGATCAACAGACCGATGTTTTCACGTGGTAAAACCCCTACGGGGAAACATCCACGGCCCCAGCCAACGCGGCCATTTGGAGCAGTTTATTAATGCAAAGAAAAAGATTACAAAGAGATTTTACAATAGAGTTTCTCACAATTGATCATCGGCAAATGACCCTCCATGCTCTTTAAATAGAGATCATGGACCAATCGGGTGTTAAGCCACGGATCAATGGTCGTTAAGATCGAGGAGAGTATGAACCGTCGGATCACTCTATGTCGGGAACATA
>ML783476.1:1116805-1151925 GCA_009831015.1 Picea engelmannii | reverse complement strand
TTCCAAAGGTAGCTACAACTTCCAAATGTAAAGGGAGGGATAAACCTCCAAGAGGAAGATACAATCCTCCAATATCAATAGATATTTGAACTCTCTATCCTTGCCCCTTCCTTCCACCCAAGAATATATGAGAGATAATAAAACTTTACATTAGATCATCACCATCAACCAATCATCACATAGAACTTGATAATGGTTTTTGAGACTTCTTCAATTTCTGCAATTATTCAATTCTTGGAGTACTCTGATCCTATAGATAATGTTATTCAATGTATTCTCTGAAACTCTTCTAATTTTAACTCCTTGAATCCTCCCCAAAAAGAGGTTATAGAAAGAATGGTAGACTTTATTCAATTCTGGTCTATTCAGAAGACCCAACTTGTACAGCATGCCCCGTGCTCAATATTTAATATCTGATTCTGAAACTCACACAAAATAAACTAAAGTCCGTATTTGTTCCAATGGAAGTGGTCCCACTGCATTTGGAGTCTATATGAAAAAGTTATGACTGATTTACCCAGAACACCTGTTTATTGACTAGTTTCAGGACTGGTCACAAACCCTATATTCCACAGAGTGTATCTCCATAATTATAGCGAATCGAGAGCTAAAATTTTTACCAGAGGTACCTTGATATGTCTTCTCAATTCAATAGCGATTTCACCATATGAATCGTTCTAAAAAAGAAGTTATAGCAAAAATGGTAAGATGACCTAAAAATAACATACCTTAGAACACATCACCAAAAGACTTCATCCTCCCTTGAAATCCGACCTTCTTTTACTTCTTCTTCCCTCTGAAATTTGACTTTTATCAAATGAATGTATAATGATATTTATGTATACCATTTATGTCACTTCCTTTTAACATTAGGGCCGACCTGGCCCTTTCTTATTTTGTAATTATTTTCAAGGCCTACATGTACTTCCTTTTTCAATTCACTTTGTCATCTTCAAAAATTCATTTCTCCTCAACCACGAGGATCCATGTGATGTGCCACATACCATCGGAAATAGCATGATGTATATTATCCATTCATGGGTGTTGTATATGCATGTGCATTTTCCTTCATGTCCAAATACCTTTATCAATCTTGCGGTCCAAAACCCATGACTAGGGTTGACATCAATGACAACAATCAATATTCCAACAGTCGTTTGGCCTTTGTTCAAATTCTTCGAAGTCTTCATTATTACCTCCATGATCGGGTGTGGTGGAAGCCATCCTTACAGATCTACTGTCGACCTCTTGGATTTCCTCATCTTTCTTTATCTTCTTAGTTTTCTTCACCTTTCTAGGCCCAGGTGTATTCTGTGTAGCTTCTAGGCTATTGATGTCAGACATATCTGTTGGATCTGCTGAGATAAGGAGGTCCACCGACCATTCCTTGGTGATTTCTTCCAGGTCTTCTTCTATCATCTTATAATAGGACTGAAGTTGTTCCCGGTGTTCATCAATGCATGGAGTTAGGTATATAATGTGGCGATCTGCACTGAACTTTATTAGAGGTCAGAACCTTTGTAAAGTGTTCGGGGTTATGCGAGGTTCACCCCCTATGGTTGCTTTTAGTTGGTTATAGTATGTATGAAAAATGAAATTTGATTGCCATTGCTTGTTCATATTGTTCAAGTACCATAAATCATTGAACTTTGTGGCTAAGGGCTCAAAAGGGCCGAGGTCCGGGAAGGTTGCACCTTCTGGTAGCTCCCATGAAACAAAAGTGATCAGTATTAGCAGCCAGCTAAAATGGAATTCATGCCCATGATCCTAGGCTTCTCTGCAATCAATCTCTAGCTGGTTAACAAGGTACTTCACCCAGTTCATCTGTAGTATCTCTGTGCATTTTCCTGCGAGGTCAACTACGAAGCCTAATACTTGAGTTGGTATGTTCTTATGTACCAATTTCCCTACTATCAGTTGGCATGCAAGGTGCACTGTGCCACTCTCGATAGAGGCTACCTTGTAGCCTCGCATGCCCTTCTCGACATTATCATAATCTTCTTTAATCTTCCGTGAAAGAGCGCGGTCCGCAGTCTTTCCAGGGTAGTAATCCTGGGGATTAGGGCCCTGCATACTAATCCCGATGATCCTATTGATCAACGTCGGATCAAAAGTTATGCGATGGTTTACCCACATGTATCCTCCATGGTAACTTTCTGGAGGCAATTTTACACAAGCATTAACCTCTTGGTGTCTGCTGAAGTGCGGTATTTTCATGACCCTGAGCAAAGTAGACTGCTCGAGGTTCATCGTCCATTGCCGAGGGATGATATTGGAATTCTTGCCCTTGGTTCTGGTTAAGTACTTGTGTGGGGAAAGCATACTGTAAGATTTACGGTCTCCTAGGTTGAAGTCACAAAACTTCAATGCTGCAACCTTGTCTTGATCTGCGCGGTAGCTGCATACTCCTTTTGGTAGATAAGCAGTGACTAGGGTATATTAAAAGTCTCAAGGGACGTTGTCCCAGTTAATCACACCACTCAAAAGGGGTATGTAACTGGTAGGATGGACGGTACTAACTTTTCATTGGTTATGTCATCTTTATACTTAGTTCTTCTTTCTGCTCCGTCTCGAGATGTTCCTTCTCGAGTAGTCTATGGGGAGGCTTGCGTTCCTCTCACTGATGATGCATTAAACCCATAGACAACCCTCTTTCTGACATGACTCATTCAGTTTTGAGGCTAGCGAGTACCTCTCTTACAGTTTCTTCATCTGTGTTGAGCTTGTTGAACATATACGCTCAAGGAAAATAATCAAGGTCACACTGGGCTTAAGCACTGTATTGGGATAAATAACAATGGTGTGACGATCACTGTAGACACTTGATAATTATGCGATCTTCAACTTCTTAATTGGAAAAAGTGTTCTTCGAGCATGGCGCGATGAGCTAAATAGGAAATCTTAGCAATGGTCTGCTTGCAATGGACATGGGGCTTTCATTAACTCCGTTATATCCATTCTAGTGTTGTCCAATGGTCTAGTGGTAACCCATAATTTCTTTTCGACCCATTCAGAGTGGCAGTCGAATGGACATATTGGCTTCCAATGGCTATATCGCTTCGCCATGGCAAAGTGACCCATGTTGTTGTTCTGATATCTCAACGAAGCTCGAATTCTGCAATTTCTCTTTTTGTCAAGTTCCATCTGGACTCTTCTTTATTTTTTCCATTTTCTCCTTCTTCTTACTTAACTTTCTAGCTTTCTTTCCCGTGAGCTTCGTCTCAGTGGTTCTTTTCCCATTTTGATTTCTATTCTCCTTGGATATAGTCACTTCGTGCTGCTGATGTTCTTTTTTAGGGTTCAGGGATATCGTCTCTTCTTTATCTGCGATAGAGACTTCAGTCTTCTGTGAATCCTCTGGCATTCTGATAACTTTGAAGTCTGGGATTCTAGTGTGAAATGGCTTCGATATGTTCTTTTGTTCTTCAATCAACTACACGATCTTTCTGGTCCTGAAGTCTTTTAACTCTTGTCTCTGTTGTTCTAAAAGTTTTTCTTCTGCCTTCTTTCTAGTGTGATCTCTTTGAATCCAAGGATTTCCAAGTAACATAGTAAATGGGGCATTGTCCTCAATAAATTTGATGATTTCAAAATCTTCCTTTGTCGGGATTCCATTGACATTCATAGATATCTGAGTGAGCCTTCCACATAGGTTTACCATTTTTCCTCTAAATAAACCTATTCCACTTAGGGATGGAGTCATAGCAAGTCTCCCTATAGCTTCCCAAGTTCTTTCTTTCATGACATTCACCTGTGTTTCCTCATCCAAAACACAGTCAATGTCGATGTCTTCTATTCTTACTTCGATGCATTCTTTTTCTTTGAAGATCTCTAATAGCCTAATATATCAGTGATCATTCAAGGTTTATTTCATCTATAGTAACATCTTCTCTGATTCTTTCTGGGTTTCTGCTATTTGTGGATCTGCCTTAAGATTTTCTTCGCGTAGATTCATTTTTTCAAGCCTGGCAATCATTTTGGGGAAATCCAATACTTCATGGTCCAAATCCTTGCAACAGAGACAACTCGTTCTTCCACTAGGGAAATCCTTAGCTAGATGTCCCGGTTTTCTGCAATTGTAACATAGGGTCAATCCTCTCTTTCTTTTAAATGACCCCCAACCTCTTCTGCACTACACACTATGGTCATGGTAGTTAGCCTACAAAAAATTCTTTCTAGGATCTTGCATCCATCTGTTAATCCAAACATTCTTTCTATGCATAGGTATAACATATCTATCGTTATTCTTATCAGATCTATCAATTTTTCTTCCATCTAACAATGCCCTAGTTTTTAGGCTAGGACAAAATCTATCAAGCGTACCTAAATTCATGCTTCAGAAAAAAAAATTCACTTATCTTACCTATATAGAGCACAAAGTTTTTGGATCTAAGACTTTTAACTATTCTTACCTTTATCAGAGCATAGAGTTTACAAATCTTACCTATTTTCCGCAGATCTGGCCTCTTTCTTTCAGAAATTTCCACTTTTACTTTTCTTAGAGGACAGAGCATTCAGATCTCGCTTCTTTTCTTCAGATCTGATCTTCCTTTCTTCAGATCTGATCTGATTCAGAGCTTATTTTTCACAAAGCTTCTTCTTCTTTAGTTATTAGCAGGCACAGTTTCAAGTCCTGACAATGGAACCATTTGTTGGCACAAAGGTAGACCCAGGGTTCACGCTCAAGAGTGCACCAACAAACCCTAACTATCGGCCCTTTCAGCAACACCTGCGAAGCAGATGAAGTCTCACCCGAGGTAGAGGTAGGGGTGGTTGCAGGACTCAGATGTCTGCAACCTTAGCTGGCACACAGATCTATGATTATAGGACTTAACAATTATCTAACATGGTTTATCCATCAATATTCAACCCTTACAACACTTCACAGATAGCACAGAGCATCGCAGTATATACTTATATTCGAGAAGACTTAGCACTTAGATACAACAAGATAGATTGGATTCACCAGATCAGACACTAAGTATCTCATATATCAGATCTAACATTGATTCCTATATCAGAAGCACAAAGCATAACTAAATCTATTTAATCACATCAAGTACTTAGCCAAGAAGGAGATAAACACATTATGTCAAAGCACAGAGCACAATACACAAATTTACCATGGTTCACCCCCACCCTGGGGCTACGTCCACAAAGTCTTCTTCTTTATATTATCTCGGTCAAGCGGTTACAACACATAGCTTCAATGACCCTTACTTCACATAGGATAGAATATCTGCGCAACTCACTAGATCCTTCTTCCTTGCACTTCAACACAAAACTACAACAACTTGCACTTATCTTTTCAAGCTCCTTACAATCATGCACAGAGCGCTTGCAATATACATCCGATCACATAGATCCAGTTACTAGCACTAAGCCTTTAGCTATACATCACATAGATGTACTACCATCCTCTACTTACATTTTCTAAGTATCTATTTATAGATTACAAAATGGGCCTAAGCATAGGTAAACCCATAGGCCGACATCCCTTTTCTGTTACATCAACCCAAAACCCTAAAGGGACCCAAAAATAGGTCTAGTTTCCCTAATTTCTGCTTCGCGTTGCGCTCCATCTTTGGCAAGATGTCGCAGTCCCAAAAATAGTCAAATATGAACAAGTATTCTTCAAAACTTGTTCAAGGTCCAAAATACATCCAAAAACCTAACCCTAGGAGATGAAGCGCCAAAAGTCATGTGGGCCCCATTTGGGTAAGGGAGTACATCAACTTCCCGGGGTCGTAATTTTTGCATATGATCTCCGTTTTAGGTGTGTGATAGCTCGTTGGAAAGGTATTGTCAAGCAGATTCATTTTGGGGGCTCAATCATGCCTTAGGCTATCATTGAGAACCTAGATCTCGAAAAACCTTCAATTGGGCCCTCAAAATGGCCCCGGAAGTTAAAAACTGCTAAAAATAGGAAATTGCCAAAATTGCTAGAAAACTATTTTGAGCCAGTAAAAAAAGGTGGGTGGCCACTGATATCCATCTGGATCACAGACCTAGCTCTTCTACCAGCGAAAATCCATAACCCTGATGAAGTTATTTGTATACCCTCTCCTCTGTGCACTCATTTGATATAGTTGATTTTATTTCGGTATAATTCCCTGAGTGAGTGGGAGAGGAGGACATATGTTATTTTCAAAATGAGAGGGTTAAGGTGAATCTTTTTCTTTCTCTGTCTTGAGGTACATTGTTGGCCCTTGACCAATTTTTGAGAAAACATAGGTCATGTTTGACCATTTTTGGGACTTATACAGGCACCAAGATGGACTAATAAGTGGATGCAGAAACCTAGAAAGAATTTTTCCAGATTACAGATCCAGCACTATGATCCTAGTGCATAGTAAAAGAGAGGCTGGAACTCATTTAAAAGAAAAAGAGGATTAACACTGTGTTATAATTGGAGAAGGCCAGGACATCTTGCTAAGGAATTCCTTGGTACAGGTCCTATTTGTCTTTGTTGTAAAGCTATTGGTCATGAGGTTGAGGATTGCCCTAGGATGATTGCTAAAGTTGAAAAGATGAACATGAGACAAGAAAAATATAAAGAAGGTCAAGAGACTAAAGATATGTTAGAAAACCAAAAAGAGAAAGAATCAAAGAAATCCCAAACTATGTTAAAAGAAGTAATGGATGATCGCAGAGACATCAGTTTACCATAGATCCTAAAAGAAAAACAATGCATAGTTACAAGGATAAAAGACTTCGACATAGACTGTGTATTGGATGAAGAAACACACGTGAATATTATGCCAAAAAGCACTTGGGAAATTTTGGGAAATCCTGCTATGATACCTTCATTGGGAAGAATAGGCTTGTTTAAAGGAAATGTGATAACCCTATGTGGAAGAATTACTAACATACCTATGATTGCTCATGAAACATCGACAAAAGAAGACTTTGAAGTTATCAGATTTTTTGAGAACAACGCCCCATTCCCACTTTTATTAGGAAAGACTTGGATTGAGAAAGATCATATTAGAAGGAAAGCAGGGGAGGAAGCTACATAACAAAAAAAGTGAGAATTAAGGGACTTCATAGCCAGAAAAATAACACGACTAATAGAAGAACACGAGGATCAGTCAAAGCAACAGAGGGCCAGAGAATTAGCTGTCGAAGTTGAAAGAAAACATGAATACTTAAAGGACTTTTCCATGTAAGAAAGAAGTATAGCCAACCAGAAAATAACAAAAGAAGGAACATTAACCACAGGATCTGTAAGAGTAAATCAATAGTGTGAAGTCACCTTACTAGGAGAAGATAAGAATAAGAATGGAAAGAGGAATCCAGAGACTCAGATCATAGGAAAGAAGGAAAGGAAGCTCAGTAAGAAGAAAGCCAAGTTAGAAAAACTATGGGAAGTTATAGAAAAGACTTTGTAGGAGGTAGATCTACAGAATTTGAACCTCGCTAGAATAACAGAACCACACATAATGGGATTTCTCCATGGCGAAGATATATGACCATTAAAGGTGCCCCAACCATTAGAATAACACTCCAGAATGGCTAGAAACACAATTATTTATGGAAATACCATCATTGGACCATTGGGACCGCAACATAATGGATGGATTCATATTAATTGAGGCATTCCTGCCCATTGGAGGAATTTGTTACGTCACTTTCTTATTTAACCAGTCAGACAATGCACTGGGACCACGTTTTGCAAACCGTGATTATCTGAGCTAACAGAGAATCCATTGTATCATGATGTGATTTCTAGACCTCGCCATCCGTCTGATTACCTTTCTTGTCTATTCTCCTATCCGAGTTATTTGATTACAAGTGTGCATGTCAGGTGAACGTAGCATAGTAGAGAACTTTGTGGAGGAGATTCTTGTAGACCTCATGGATGAGAGAGTCATGTCTATAGGAATACATGTGTCATCGACTAGTGGATTGCAAGAATCCCCCTCGATTGGATGATGTTCTGGTCTCACTCCTGAGAAGCGAAGAAAACACCACGACGATTTGGCTAACGTAAATTAGATCCCTTCGATCTTTCATGAATACATCTCGACTTTGGATGGCGCGGTCAACTACGACAGCATCCCACGGTATTTCGAGTACACGTTGATCATTGCGTGCCAACCGAAGGGGATATGCGTAGTTGGACTACAATTAGGACATATCCCAGCTCTAAAGAACAATGAATTGAACCTCAAAGACTAGAAGAACTACGTGATGCTCGTGCCACATTGGTATTTGATGAAGATGACTGGGAAGAAGCCATGTATAGTCTCCCAATCATGTATAAAGGAGCTCGTGTAGTCGATGATCCTAAATTTAATAAATATTCCTCACTTTGTCTGACATTAGGAGGTTAACGCTTGCGTTAAAATCCTCCCATCGTGTTATCATGGAGGGTATCTTTGGCTTGATAGGCACATGATGATGGATCCGATGCTGATCCATATTATTACAGGATTGAGCATGCAGGGACCAGACCCTCAACAGTTCTACCCAGGGAAGACTTTTGATCGCTCCTTGAATCTGTGGATAAAGGAAGACTATGGCGATGTAGAAAAGGGAAAGCGAGGCTAAAAGGTAGCCTCCATCTAGGATGGTGCAGTGCACCTATATTTTCAGATTATAGTTGATAAGCTCGTCAAAAAGAACCATCCCATGCAAGTCACAGGATTTGTCGTAGACCTAGCAGGGAAGTGCATAGAAGGAATGCAAATGAACTGGGTGAGTTACCTCGTCAACGAGTTGGAGAAGGACTGTCGCAAAGTGCAAGATCAAGGATATGAGTTTCATTTTAGTTGGCTACTAGTATTGATCACATTTTTCGCTTGGAAAATGTCGAAAGGAGCAGCCTTCCCAGAAGTTGAGCCATCAGAACCAGTGGTCGTGAGGTTTTCCACCTTGTTGTACATGAATGATATGGCGAAGAAGTGGCAATCGAACATGGTGTTCCATGCTTACTACATACAGATGAAGCATGCCATTGAGGCATTTCCAAGAATGAACCTGAATACACTACACCACTATAGGCCTCTAGCGAAGTTTCACACAGATCGACACTTTATCTACATCACTACGCGAAGGGATGTAAGTAAGGAGGAGTTGCAGTCCTATTATAAGCTAACCGACGAGGATATGGAGGAGATAACCAAAGAATGGCCAACATAATTCCTTGTACTAGTGGAATATGTAGAACTCTCCGACCCCAACATCATCAGAATTCCATTGGTCACCCAGGTCGAGCATGATGGACATACTAGCACGAAGAAAAAGAAGAAAAAGGAGGAAGTACAAAACATAGAAAATTATGAGGACAACACATCAGAGGAAAGTAGGCCTGATTCACTCGCAAGAGGAGGAGAAGATGAAGTAAACCAAGAATAAGGAGGGTAAAAAGAAGAAAATCAAGACAAAGGTGAAGTTACACTTTCGAAGGATCCCCTTACATAGGCCGAAACATCAAAGAAAAGGAAGGTTTCTCTGCAGAAACCCTTAGCAAGAAAGTAGACACGAGCCAATAAGCCTTAGTTGAATAATGTGCTCACAATGGACTATGTCGATCTCATCATCATAGCCATAGAGGATGCTTCAGAGGATATCTTGTAGAGACATGAAGTGAAGTAGGAGACGTTGTATGAAACAATCGAGAAGGAGCTGAAAGACATACAACAAGATATTCATTCAAGCCGCCCAGTACCGACTGCGCCTTTGTCGTTGAAAATTACAAAATTGGGGGATGAGCCCACCCAATTATGAAGGCTAGTAGACACAACAGAGGCTCGACTTTGTCAAGTCCAATAATAAAAGGAGAAGGCTACAGAGGCCTTGAAGCAAGAAAAGGAGGAGGTCGTAGAGAAACTTCAAGGTGCACAAAAGGAGAAAGATGAAATTTGGGAGATGTTTGAGGAGGATAAAGAGAGGATGCAGAAAGAAAAAGACTAGTTTCTCGTAGAGAAGAATGCGGTCAAAGCGGTAGTGACTAAAGCACTTCGCTCTCTGTCAGGCTTGGCATAGGAGGAAGAATATTTAGTCGAGATACAAGTGGGGAAGCTCGTTGAGGCCATTCAACAGCTTCAAGCGAGAGTAATGGAGCTAGATATCCAAGAAGTGTTGAACACTATGCAAGAAGTGCATGATCAAAGGGAAGAAACCACCAAGAGTGAAGTAGAAAGAATCAAGGCACTTGCCTCAGAATGTAAGAAACTGAGTGATCGGAGTGCGCAGACATACGAGTGCCTTGAAGAAGATACGGAGTTGAAGAAACTGGAAGCACAACTACAGGAGGTGAAGCAATAGGCATCAACTGTTCAAGCACAGATGAAGTTGCTTACTACAGTTGAGAAAATGAAGCAATCATAGGAGCAATGCGTAGTGTAGTAGTAGGTTACTGCCATCTAGAGAAAAGTCATGGAGGTGACACAGAGACTCCAGCCAGTCTAGGACAAAGCCTGCATTCTTTTTGAAGAGATTGAAGGACAAGGCTCACAACTGGACCAGATGGTCACAATAGTAGAACAATGCCTGGAAGGTCCTGTTACAGAGTAGGTGATTTGGGAGCTCGCCGAGTAGGAAGCTCTGGTGAAGCAGCAAGTTAAGGAAGCTCGAGTCCTTTGAAGCAGCACTACCCAGATCTGAGTGACTCGGGACGAGTCACAGGTGAGTTTTGGGGGTCTGTTGGCCCTTGACCAAGTTTTGAGGAAACATTGGTCATGTTTGACCATTTTTGGGACTTCGACAGGCTGGTCGAAGATGGAGTTCCTAGGTAGAGAAGAGATCGCGGGATCTCACTCATTGTTCGGGCTTGTGGACCTAACAAAGGGTTTTAGGGTTTATGTAATAGGTTAAGGGATGTCATCCCATGGGTTTACCCATGATTAGGCCTTTTGTAAATGTATAAATAAGTACCTAAGCAATGTAAGAAATACTACATGTAATAGGCTTAGTGCATAACTACTAGATCTGGTCAAATTCGTGCAAGAATGTGTTATGGGCTTGCAAAGCTAAGTGCAAGTGTTTTGTAAATTGCTTTGTGCACAAATGTTGTATGTAAGTGCTTTGTGCCATTGAGGAGTTGGCTTTGTGCCTTGACCTATTTTTGGGGAAGGTGGATCTAGTTTGTTGTGCGCAGATCACCTGTCCATTGCGGAGTTGGGATCTATGGATTTGTGCACAGGAGCAGATGAATGTAAGAAGATCAAAGACTAATAAATAAGAAGAAGAAGTTGGTGGACGTATCCCCACAATGGGGTGAACGACGTATATCATGTTTCTTGATGTGCTTTGTGTGATGTTGTTTATATGGATAGTTGCTTAGTGATGTTGTTATTATGTATAATGAATGCATCTGATGTTGTAGCTTAGTGCTTAATGGTGTAAATGAATGTGATATCTGAACTATTGCTATATGTTAAGAGGTTTTAAGGGTTTCATCTTGATTGTTACTGCGCTGATTTGTAATAAGGGTTAATCTGTGATGTAAATAAGAATCAAAACCTAATGCATATTGTGGGATAAGTAATCTATTAAGTGTTGTAATCATAGATCTGTATCCCAACTTGGTTGTAGAAACTTGAATCCTGCAACCCCCCCTGCCTCTACCTTGGGTGAGACTTCATCTGCTTCGCAGGTGTTGTCGAAAGGGATGGTAGTTAGGGTTTTGTTGGTGCATTGTTGAAGCATTGAACCCTGGGTCTTCCCCTGTGCCAACGTACATATAGTCCTTTCCATATTACCACCTTTCCCTTAAGGTTTTACCGAAACAAAAGGCATACACTTCATCACTTTTACAAGGTTTTTCATCTGCACAGGTTAGATAGAAAACCCTTTAAAACAATCACAGATCTCCTAGCGCTTCTTGTGTTGTATGTAAGCGATGATTTAGGAACATAGTTCATCATATCGCATGAATTAAGGTCAACCAATGTCTTGCTAAACACAATCTTCAAAAGCACATAAGTATTATAGAAAAAAAAAAAAAATGCATTTCGCAATCGACCTACCAAAAAATAAAACATCATAGAAACACGCACACACAACGATTTTAATTTTGTTTTTCTTTTTAAACAAAAAATGTTGTTTTAGGGCTTGGACATTTACCGGGAGGGCGTTAGGTTCCCCCCTCAGATTTTGCAACCGATACGTGCCTACACCAATTTTATCGGCCATCTGAAAAGGTCCGAGCCATAAATTCTGAAACTTCGAATGTTTTCCCTTCGGCTTGTTTGCTCTGTCCCATTTTAGGACTTGGTCTCCTAATTCAAAATTCTTCTCTTTGTCCTTATGATTATCAAATCACCTTTTAACTATCTATTGATGAACTATGAAATTTGATTTTTCTTTCTCCCTCTCTTCTTCCAACATGAGGAGGGTATGAATTCTTTGTTGTATAACTGATGAGGGTTGTCCTCTATAATCTTGAGCAAGTTGAAGAGATGGAAGATATAGCCCATTCGGGAGAATGGCTTCCTATATGTATACCAGAAAGTATGGTGAATTTCCTATAGCTTCCTTGGGTGTTACTTTATCATCCCACAAGGCGTTATGTAGTGAACTATGCCAATTCCTCTGGTTGTCTGTGATTGTTTTCTTTAATATCCTCACTAGGTTCTTATTGGTTTATTCTACTACTATGTTCCCCTATGGATAATAGTTTGTAGAGTATCTGATTATGATTCCTTTGCCTAGAGAAAACTATGTTAATAGGGTGGAACAAAAGTAAGAGACATTATCAAAAACAAGGACATAAGGCATATCGAACCTTGTGATCAACCATTGTTCTATGAATTGGATCACCGCCTTTTCGTTTACATGAGTCAAAGGGATGGCCTCTGCCCATTTCATGAAATAGTTTGTGGTAGTCAGTATGTATCTATGTTGTTTTGAAGAGCTCGGTGTAATTTCTCCTATGATATCTAACCCCCATTGCTCGAATGGCCTGGAAATGACCACAGGTTGGAGCGGGACAACTACTCTATTTTCCCTCCCCATGCTTATTTGACAAGTTTTATAGTTTCTAGCATATGTGCAAGAGTCCCTAAACAGAATAGGCCAATAATAGCCAGCTCTCAGTATTTTGTGAGAAGTGGTGTTTCCTGCGAAATGTCCACCTGCAGGACCATCATGGACCTCCTTCAGAGCCTTGTCTACATCTTCATGTTCGAGACATATTAAAAGTACCCCATCATAATTAACATGGAAGAGCACTGAATTTATGAGGCGATATTGTGTTGATTTTAACCCGAGGGCTCTCCTTTCCCTAGGATTTAGGTTTTCTGGGCAAGTCCCATGATGTAGGAGATAAGTCAATTTCTCATACCAAGACTGTTTCCCTGGGAGACGTATGAAGCTTCACCAAACCATAATGCCAATTCATTATCCCATCTAGGGTCTTCATTTACTTGGTCCTTGGCTTCAACTTCTAGTTTTCATAACTCTTGTCCCTTAACCAGTTTAGCAGGTTTCATATCTAGATCAAATTTTTGGACTACTTCCATCGAGTTTCCTCTTCTTTCCCCCATCTCCTGTTTAGTGAATAGGGATTAGACTGCAGGGTGAGGCACGATGACTTTGGTGTGGTTCTTCAGGTTATAAGATCTGAAGTGTTTCACTGCATTGTATACGACATAAGCCTACTTGCCTATAGCAATATAATTTAGTTCGCCCCTTGGAGATTAGTTCTCATGAATGATACCAAGGCCTCGTTGTTTTCATCATCCTTCTGAGTCAATGATGCAAATAACGATTGGTCAAAGGAGAAAGTAAAGAGGAAGAAATATTTGCTAAAATCAGGACTTCGCAACACTGGGGCTTGAGATATTGTTGAAATAACTTTTCCATTCATCATCCCACTTAAATTCAACATCTTTACAAATAATTTTTTGTAAGCGTTTGATCATTTTAGTGAGATCGAGGGTGAATTTTCTCATGAAATTGATTTTCCCAAAGAAAGATTGCATAACCTTCTTATTGTGGGGTAATGGAAGCTGAGCTATAACCCTAATACATTCTGGGTCTATGTGAATCTCTGCTTGATATATAATAGACCTAGCAGTTTACCTTCCTTATCGCCAAAAATAGTTTCTTAAGGTTTAAGGATATACCATATTTCCTACACCTTTCAAAAATCTGGGTTAAGTGTTGGATGTGATATTCTTTGTCCTTTGAATACATAGTCACATTGTCCAAATAGACTACTACACACTTGTTGATTAGTCCCCAAAATTCTATATCCATGGCCCTTTGAAAGTTTCCCCCTGCATTGATTAACCCAAAGGGCATACATTTATAAGCAAAGGTCCCCCTCTTGGTTTGGAAGGTAGTCTTSAAACTMTCTTCTTCTGAAACTAGAACTTGTTTGTAACCTGAAAAACCATCCAGTAGGGAGAAAATCTCAGAGCCAGACACGGTCTACAAGAGTTTATCCATTGGTGGGACTCGGTAGTTGTCCTTTTCTAAAGCTCTGTTGAGCTTTCCRAAATCTACACATAGGGAGATCTCCCCAGAATTTTTCCTCACATGAACCAAATTTTCTACCCATGCAGAGTGTCTAACCTGGAAGATAATCTTAGCATCTAGTAATTTTTTTTAACTCTTGACACATGAGAGGCTCCAGGGATGGGTGGTACTTCTGGAGCTTCTGTTGGAAGGGTTTCACTTTAGGATTTAATGTGATAGTGTGTTGAATGATACGAGTATCGTAAGTTTTTAGATCTTAGTAGGACCATGCAAAAAAATCTTGATATTATCTGAAACGTTTGAGATAGGCCTCTCTTTCCTCTTTATATACTATCTTGTCGAGATTTATATTCTTGGGGTTTTCCAGGGTTCCTAAATTTATAGTTTCATGCATGGGACATGAAATCCCTATCTTTGCGTTCTTTGACCCTCTGAATCTTTCCCTTAAGTCAAAAAGGTTTTCTAAATTGTCTAATCCCTTCAGTGTCATGTGAGACCTTGGTTTGTTGGTCGGTTGATTTGTATGAGGATTGGTTTCTGCTACTTTCTCGTGGAATACTTCATCGTCAATAGTAAAGTCTTTAAAATTATCCTGATTGGTCAAAAAGTTTATGATATTTTCATCTCCTTCAAAGACCTTCCAATTAGAAATATTGTTGGGCACTGATGGTTTGTAGAGTAGCTCTAGAGTGAATTGGGAGGCTTCATAGTCTTCTAGAGGTGATATCCTTGAGGCAGTGGTGGCTAGAGAATCATCAAGAGTGTTCTTTGTTCTGGGGATCATTGTAATGTTGAAGGCTTTGAAATGTTCTATTAGTATGTGCACTTCCTGTTGGTAATTCCTCAGGTGGGGAGAGTTGCAATGTATAGTGTTCCTTACTTTTCTAACGATGATTTAAGAATCTCCGAAAACCTTCAATTCTTTAACGTTTAAGTCTATGTATTTCTTTAGCCCTTGTACTAGAGCTTCATACTCAACGATGTTGTTTGTGCATTCAAATTCTAGTCTATAGGACATGAATTTTTTTTACCCTTTTGGATCAATGAGGATGCACCATGCCCCTGACCCTTCTTGCGATTTATATCCATCAATGTATAAGGTCCACATTTGTGAGTGAAAATCACCAGCTTCCTTTTTTATACCACTTTCCTCCTTTCCTCGTATCTGTTCCGTGATTTCTAACACCGGTTCCTGAAAGAAGAGGGTTTCCCCCGCCATCATTGGAAAATTTTATTGAAAAATTATTTCGTGGTTTTTAGTAAGAGGGATATCGGATGAGAGGGGGGAGAAATTCCCAAAATCGGAGTCACGGGAATAATTTCCTAGCACGGGAAAATCTGTTGATGAGGGCTTGTTAAGAGTTTTCAGGTTGGTGACAGTGTGTTTTAGATATCTTTCCCTATCGATTCTGATCATATTCGTGTGTCCCTTTAAGTAAGCCAAAGGTGACCCAGTCTGTACTAAAGTATATGTTTAACTTCTCAGACGAATCTCGACTCAGTAGCAATCCATAAGCTTTTGGAATATCTACTACAATGATGTCAATTACTTGAACAAATTTGGGGTGTGTAGCTATTCTGATCATTACATCTTTGAGCTCTCCCATAACCTTCACATGGGTTCTATCCATTTTTATTACATGCTTATCACTTTTTAGAGGGAGCGCGTTTAATGTTTTGCAAATGGACAATGACATAACATTGGAGGATTCTCCCAAGTTAGCCAAACAATTATGGAGGTTTCTATTGACGAATTCAAATTTCAAAAGGAACGGTGGGACAAAAGGTTTTCCCTTATTATCTTCAGATCAAGCATTCACAATTGGTTTATTCCTTAGGTCTGTGGGGGTTAGATTTTCTCCTTGGTCAGTGCTTGTTGTAGAATTTTCTACTGATTTCAATTCTTGTAACATAAAGTCCTTTTGCTGAGGGATTCTACACATGTCCATGACCGATATATTTTCCTTCAACTTTTTAAAATATTCTACTATGTTGTAGTATAGCTTGGTCGATTCTCGTGTATGGAGGTTTATAGGATTTCTTCGAGGGATAAAAGGTGCTTTCGGGTGATCTGGAGCTGGTTTTTCACCTAAAGTTTAGGCCATAGTAAGGTCATTTGGGACAATTTGACCCCTACTCGGCGATTTCACAACCAACACCTCCATGGGTGGTTCTTGAACCTCAAATAGGTCATTGGAAGGCATTGGTAGGTCAGGGTCCCATATCAACATGGTTGTTTCTTCAAGTGGATCAAATTCTTCCTGATAAAAAATATTCATAACTGAGTCGCTTGATTGTTCGGTTATAGAAACCTCATCTAGAAACTGGTTGGCCTTCAAATTCATGGCATGCACCCATTGTGGGAAATATCTTTCAGAGTGTTTCTCTTGCTGATAGGTACAGAAAGAGTCAAATGCTACATTTCCTAGATTGATGTTTAAGTTGGCTGGGGGGGGGGGTTCATTTTCTTTGAAAGGTGGGTTTATTTTAAAAAAGGGTTGATAGGGCCTCTGGCCTTGGTTTCCTTCCCCTGCACTTCTTTTCATGTCTATGATTTCATTTGGAAAATTCTTAACCATGCAGTGTAGGTCTGCTATGTATCCACTTCCCTTTTCGGGACCTTGTTTTGTTTGTTTCCTTGGGGGTCTAGTCAACAGGAGTCCTCTCCTGGGAGGAGGTTGAACTTCCTTGTTAACTAATTAGACCTAGACTTCTTTGCATCCCCTCATTTGAACTCTATTGTTTTGGCTTCTTCAAAATTCTTACCTAAGGTTTTTTTGGCATCCCTCTTCACAAACATGGAAATAGTCACTGGGAGAGCATTATCATATACTTCGATTTGCAGCTCCTGAGTGGGTTTAGATTCAGGTTGAAATTTGTTTAGGATAGTGGTGAACCATTTATTAAAGTCTTTAACCTTATCCTTTGAATTCATGGTGGCGGCGAACAACTCGGCCATCAAATCTCTTGTAGTGGTTTCTTCTGCAAATTTATCAAGAAAATCCTTCTGTAACTTTGGCCAACTAGTTATGGATCCTACAGGTAAGTTAAAATACCATGTGGAGGCTGAATTCTCAAAAGTAAAGGGGAAAATCCTGCACACTATGTCTTCATGTTGAACATTCATCAGTCTAATAGCTAGTATGAATTTTTTGATATGGTCTTCAAGAAATCCTGAGGTTTCAGGGTCAAATTTAGGGAGTAAATTCTCTGGATGTCGTGGAAGGTTATCTACTCATCCAGGGATGGCCAGAGCATCTCTAGCCAACCAAGGTTGATTATTTTGATGTGGGTTTCCCCTTTCTTCATTATGATCATTGTTATCTTCCATGTCGTCCGATCTCGAAACTGAGTGTTCAGAGTTAAACCCTTCATTGTTGGAAAAATTGCCAGGTTCAGAGCAGTAATTATCTCATGTTTTGGGGATTAGATTAAGAGGATGTTCAATTTCGGTGAGGGAAAAATCTATCAGGTCTTCTACTGTGTGAACAAAAACTTGGTCGGGGGTATCGACCACTGGTCTACTTACTTGTTTTCTACGAGGAAGTAACGAAGCTAAGGGCAGCGCACCTATATGTTGGGCATAAGCTCTTGTGATTCTTCTGAACTGGTTTAACTCCTCGTGAGGAAGAGCGTAAGGTATCTCAGGGAATAAATATTCTTCCTCTTGCTAGGGTGAGTTACTCATTTTAGGAGTACTCAGTGTGTGTGGGTTGTCTTGAGAATGACTAACCATGCATGTGGGTTGTTTTGAATCTATAGGCTGGGTGAAATATTGTCAACCATTCATTCTTAAGGCCCTCCTTCTAGATCTAGTTCTATTGAGGGGTCCTAAATCCATTTAACTCAATAGTAGGAACCAAACCCACCACTGAGGCCCAATTAGACTCTACAACATTTAATGGTGGAATGGTTCTCCATATCTTGCAATCCGACCAATTAATCAATGGGATTTACGTAGTGATTGACATGATGTTTTCTTGTGAAAGATCCTCCTTCAGTTCAAACGTTCTCTTTTTTGTATTTTATCTTATAAGTGGGACCGATAAAAGATAAATGTTGGTATAAAACAACTAGGTAACAAAAGGGAAAATCTTAACTACTGAAGAAGGTTGATCTTGGGATAACCCACGTGATCAAGCATGAAGACAATGATTCTTACACCTACAACAAGCCTAGTACTGATACATTAACCTGCCGGTGTTACAATTATTGACTGAGATATGATTATCAGAAGAGAACATACATGCAATAAACGATGGCAAGAAAAATATTTTCCTCAGCTCTAATCATCAATCACATATTAACACAACGATTTACTTTTCATCATTAGAGACAAGAACTATAAAAATATTGAATTAGATAAATTATCAACAGATTCAGAGGCTCTTACTCATTACAACATCCATTCATAGGATAAAATTGGAAATAATTCTTCTTCAAATCCAATCACACACGCCTTTGATGAAAAACACAAACTTGTCTCTAGTCCTAAACAAGAATTCTCAGTTAAGGTAGCTCCGAAATAGTTCTTTACAAATCCAAAATGAGGGTCTTTGACAACCATCGACCATTGTTAACAGGTCAATCCTCCTATTTATAACATATTATTAAATAAAAATAGCTATCAAAAGTGTAAGATAAGTAAAACAAAACATTGACACATGGTGCCTTCATTGCTCAGTCTTGTAAGAGTCATCAAATGGTTTCATTGAGTGGATGAATCTTCTTGTACTTTGACCATTGGATGAAGAGATCCTTGCATGTGTTGGCATATGATAATCTGTGTTGGTCCATTGGGGCTGAAAGGATCTACTTTATCTCTACTACCCATGCCCAATACTTGACTATTCTAGCACTTAACTACTGCAACACGGTCCGAGCCTTGATCGGGTGTTCCATGAACTGCTGCACTTGAACTGGCGCCATGTTCACCATATTTTCTATCTCTGCATCCCATGATGAGTCTTGTTCAACATGTAATTTGACTATGTCATGCAAGTCGAAAAAATCATTGAGTGTGCTAAATTCTAGGAGGTTGATGTCTCTCATCACCCGGTTGATCTTGGTCCAGATCTTTTCACACTTGACCCATATTTCTTGGATTTCCTGATGAGGTTCTTGGGCCATTTTCACCCAGTATTCATCAGACTTCTTTATGTGATCGATGTTTCTATACCTTAGTCCCCAAATGTCATTATCTTCGGCGTATCGGCCCTGCTAAATGACGCTAATGTAAACGATCCTTTCCACTACTTTATGTATTGTCTCATACCATCTTTCCATATATTTTAACATCACCAACGCCATGAGGGTGTCTTCTTGGAAATTGGCTAATCCTACAGTGAAAAGGTGTCGCTCATTTGTGAATTTACTGTAGGCATATTGGAATTCGCTTCTCAAGAACACTATGGCATGTGTGGAGTCCTGATAATATTTCGCCAAATGGCATAGATTTTCCAAATCCTTCAGCACAGTGGACAAATCCTCTTCATCCCTTTTCTCTCTATCCAGGGTGGCATCTTTGATTGCCATCCCTGCACCGATAAGCTTAGATGTCTTGGCATGCTCCGTGTTAATAAATTTTTCCTCTGTGGTGATGAGGATGGAGTGATACAGAGTAATCCTCCTCCTCTTGGTGGTTCTATTCATGATGGCTTTCCTCTTCTGGTCATAGGAGATGTCTTGTATATCAACAACCTCATCCATGGGTTTGGGGATTTGCTAATCTCCTGAGGTAAGCATGTTTCCCAGTCTCCCAACGATGGATATCTATTCAAGACTAGGTTCTTGAACTTCTTCTGTGTGTTCTGAAATTTCAGCCTCTGGTTGTTGGTCATTGGGAGGTAAAGCACCAACTGAAATTGAATCATCAGGGGCAGCCTCGGTACTTACTTGATAATCATTTGTTGAGATGCCAATTTCCTACTGTGGAACTTCTTCTTGTTCGCTCGACCCTAGCTCATCCTTTGGGTTATCCACTTGGGTCCCCGATACATCGAGTAGCTCAGTTTCTAAGACACTTTCGACCTCCTAATCATTTTATGGAAGGCCTTGAATTTGAGAATTGGGAGCTGGGGAAGATGCCTTCTTGGGTTCATTTTCCTCTGTGATCTGGACCAGAGTCACCAAGGAAACCTATGAACTCTCCTCATCATCATAGATTGTTATTAAGTCATGGACGAGGTTTGGTGCACTTGCTCTGCCTGATGTCCTTGCTATCTCTAGTTGAGATGAAACGTCTCCTAATGATTTGACATGTGGCATTGTAACTTCAGGGTTATCTAACCCGACGATTTCTTCAATTTGTATTAGCTCAGGGCCACTTGGACCTACCCAACTTTCAATTCGGTTGTCAGCAGGGACCCTTGTCATTTCCACAAGGTATGGATCATTCTGTAACTGATCCATTACTCATTGCAGTTGTTCCATTAGGATCAAACCCCTTGCATGTGCCTCCATTTTCATAGTTAGTCCCTTGTTATGCACCTTTGTTTCCTCTGCTGCTTTGATTTCATCCCTAGCTCTAAGGGCCTCTTGAGCCGACTGCTCTATAGTTGTCACCTATTAATCCATGCTCATGGTCATGAACCTTGTCATTTTTGGGTCGACCATCCTTTGCACCACCTCGTCCCAGTCCTGGGTATTCTCTGTAAAGACTTCATCTTCGAACTTGTCGTGAGAATATGACCAGCAGGACTAGGCCCCTTGGAATCTTCTTCTCAAGAACACCGCGGACTGTGTGGAGTCCTGATAATATTTCACCAAATGGCATAGATGTTTCAACTCCTTCAATGTAGTGTCAATATCCTCTTCATTCCTTTTTTCTCTATCCAATGTAGCATCTGTGATTTCCATCCTTGCGCCAATAAGCTCAGATGTCTTGGAATGCTCTGTGCTAATCAATTTCTCCTCTATGGTGATGAGGATGGAATGATCTAGAGTAAGCCTCCTCTTCTTGGTGGTTCTCTAAATGATGGCTTTCCTCTTCCAGTCATAGGAGATGGCTTGTATATCAGAAACCTCATTCACGGGTTCGGGGATTTGCTGATCTCCCCAGGTAAGCATGTTTCCCAGGCTCTCGACGGTGTATATTTGTTCAAGACAGGGTTCTTGAACTTCTTTCATGTGTTCCAAAGGTTTGGCCTCTAGTTGTTGCTCATTGGGAGGTAAAGTATTGGCTGAAATTGAAGCATCAGGGGTAAGCTCACTACTTATTTGATAATCAGCTATTGAGATGTCGATTTCCTGTTGTGGAACTTCTTCTTCTTATTCGCTTGACCTTAGCTCATCCTTCAGGTTATCCACTTGGGTCCTCGATACATCGAGTAGATTAGTGTCTAAGACACTTTTGACCTCCTGATAATTCTGTGGATGGCCTAGAATTTGAGCATTGGGAGCTGGGAAAGATGCCTTCTCAGGTTCCTTTTCCTCTGTGATCTGCATCGAAGTCACCAAGGAAACCTCAGAAATCTCCTCATAATCATATATTGTTATTAAGTTATGGAGGGGGTTTGGTGCACTTTCTCTCCCTGATGTCCTTTCTATCTCTGGTTGAGTTGAAACATCCCCTAGTGATCCGACCTATGGCATTGTAACTTCAGGGTTATCTAACCCGATGATTTCTTCAATTTGTATTAGCTCAGGGCCAATTGGACCTACCTGACTTTCAACTGGGTTTTCAGTAGGGACCCTTGTCATTTCCATGAGGTATAGGTCATTCTGTAACTGATCAATTACTCCCTGTGCTTGTTCCATTAGGATCAAACCCCTTTCCCGTGCCTCCGGTGTCATAGTTAGTCCCATGTTCTACACCTTTGTTGCCTCTATTGCTCTGATTTCATCCCTGGATTTGAGGGCCTCTTGAGCCGACTTCTCTATAGTTTCCTCTTTTTAATCCATGCTCATGGCCTTGAACCTTGTCATTTTTGGGTCGACCATCCTTTGCACCACCTCATCCCAGTCCTCGATGTTCTTTGTCAATACTTAGTCTTCAAACTTGTCATGAGCATATGACCAGCAGGACAACACCTGTGAATCATGTTGCAGGACCAGGCCCCTAGGATCGTGCTTGCGGAATCCACCCATCGGGAATTTGAATTCGAGTTTGCTCAACCCTTCTTATTTGGCTTGAGAGATATTCTTTACCAAGAAAAACCCTACATGGAAACCTTAGGTTATGAAGGCTCGTTTCTTGTCCTTGACCAGGGTGGCATTGTAGCCCTGCAAAATGGTTTGATAACATATTTCTCCCACTAACACCCTGATGTAGGTGGTGCTATCGTCCAAATACCAATGGCCTACCTTGGATATGATCTTCTTGGTTGCCGACAATAGCCTTGGGTATTCCTTCTTAAAAAGAATAAAATAAATTCGAGCAATGAATTCATCACATACGAGGGAGTATGATTTGTTATACCTGTTTTCCCATAGCATGCTAAAGTAGACATGGACTGGGAGCTCTGCAACATGCCAACTCAGATTCATGTCGATGAATATGTTTCTGGTGCACATGACATCGAGCAAGCATGAAGCCATGTAAAATGTTGGTGCTTCCCCTTCCTTCGATGCCTGGTCTTGCTGTACACATATGCTCAGTTTCTTGGAGATTATTTATCCCCAGTTGAAGCTGCACCTGATGATTGCGACTATGTATGCCAAAGGCATCCATGCCTCTGAAAACTTGGAGAAATCCTTCTCTCCATACCGTCAACATATGAGAGCCATCAAATAGATGTATGGCTCCCTTAAGTTAGTTTTCCCATACCAGCCAGTGCTTCAGTTGGTAAACTTCTTGTCCTCCCTCCACCATGAGGCCATCACCTGGCTAGTGTCATGGTGTCCATAGAAATTCACTAGGAAGTCTATGTTTAGCTGCTCCTGAGGGTATCTGAGTTTGTAATACTTTTTAACTTCTACCGAGAGGAAAAATATGACTCACCCGCTATTGTCATCATTTATTAAACACTTTTGTGTGTCTGTGTGGTCAATGAGCCATTTCAGGACATCTATGCAGGGGAAAATCGGGGTCCTTCTCGCCATCATGTGCAGATATGATCATTGTATTTTCAGGAAGACTTGGTCATCGAGGTCCCTTATGTACGAATCATTGTGTGGGACATATTCTGGGTATTCTTCTTGGCTGATCCCGTTAAAGAGATCTTGCCACTGTGGGAGCACCATCTTGGACCCGATGCTTGCCTCAGTATCGCCAAAGGATGACGGTTGGATGAAAACCTTCTTTGTTGTTGTCTTAACAATAGGTTCTGACCTCGAGACATATTCTAATTGCTTTGCGATCCCTGAAGAAGAGCCTTCACCTACCTCTATATCTTTCAGCTTCAGTGCTCTCGACGATCATCTAGTGGTTGGATTTCTTGCTGGCATTGTTCCTACAAATTAAAAATAAAATTTCAGAGACTTTGTAAAAATAAAAAATCAGATAAAACATATAAATTATAGCCATGTAAAATTTACAGACTAGGATACATACCTCTGAAGTTTGTTAAAACATAGTTATTTTGATAATCATGGAGTTGATACAACCTTCAAGTTGCTCGTCTTGCTCCTTCAGACGCTTCATAATTCTCTTGCACACGGAATGATTTCGTTCACAACGGCTCAAGAGATTTTAAATAGGAAAGATTTTACTGTGTCACATCAGCCATTCAATTTGGTTTATGAGTGAATTTTCAATAAATATGCTGCCAAATATCTAGAACTTAAATTCATCATGGGTTGACAGCGGAGGTGCTGGTGGTGATGTGGTCTATCGGTGATTTTAAACGGATTTTTTAATTGGAGCGCAAGGTAGAAACTAATGCAAGATCATATATTAATTGGATCCTTAAATGCTCAAAACACAATCGTATCTAATGCTAAAAATGTCTCGCCATGTCACTCTTTCAGTGGGTGGATCGAGGATCGGGGTTGTGCCATGAATGTTTTCATTGGTAGCCTCCTACAAAAAGATCCGATGTTGATTGGTCTTACCATACAAAGCTGACTCGGAGGTGTGACTCAGACCTAGGGAACAAAGAATGACTCGTGATATAACTAGACTATATGACCCTCTTACCTGGTAAATACATGTGGCATTGAAGACCAACGACTTAATTCACTTGTATTAATCGGAGCCGGGACTTTCCTTAGGTTATTTTTTCTAAACAAACCTTAGCTTGTTGATGCTGAAAAATGTCCAGGTTTGGTGATTGGAAGAAAAATTATCAAAGTTCTTTTGGATCACATCCCTTGAAAAAGTCTCGATGCCGAAAACACGTTGGGGACCGACGATCAGGAATAACTTTTAACTTAGTCAGAATGTTTGTTGTGATCCTTCTAGGTTTTCCCCGATCCCGATAAAGCACATTGGGCATCGGCTATCGGTGATATCTAATGCAAAAAATTAACGCAAACCACAACTTCCTTTTGCCGATGCCGATGGATATTGATGCTCAACGACTGAGGTTTTCCGATTGGTTCCTTTTTCTTCCTTAAATTCCTTCTGATGTCGAACCTGAGCGCGTTGGGTGAGGTGTTTGGCTGTCGATTCCTTATTCAAGTGTTAAGATATTTTTAGTCATGGGGTTTTTTCAAGGAAACTTGGATAGGTGATGAGAGTCATGAAAATAAGCAAAGAAAAACATTTCCAAAAATAAAATCGAATCAGACAGTGCAGAAGATCAAGTGGTACCCAAAAATTAAAAAAATTGACAAAGGATTTTTAGGGTGTGTTGAGTGCTCAATAGGATGTAGGCTTATCACAACCATAATTCCCAACCAAGTCCTTGTAGATTGGTTCACCAAGTATTTTTTACCTCCCATCACTAAGCATGTTGCTATGTTAGGGGCAGTGTCTGAGGAGAAAGCCGTATTTTGTGCCCAAAATTTAGATTTCATATACTCTCAGTTTGACACTCTATATGACATCATCCAACATTCTCTGAGGCTATCAAAAGATCCTCACAAGTCAAAAATGGGACCCCATGTCGATGGCGTGGTTGGTTCTATTTCTAGTGCATTTGTGGGCTAATCGGGTCAATTGAATATCATGTCAAACCCAACAGCCACTGCACCCACCACTCAAATTGCTACAGTCCCCATTCAAACCTTTGAGGTGTATTCAGTGTATTCAATGCAATTGAAGAATCCTCAAAAACATAGAGGGAAGAAAAATAACAAGAAGAAAAATTCCAATTTACATGGGACTTTGCAAACCCAAAACAAAGATGGCAAAGGAACGAAGGAGAAGAAGAAGAAGTATATTTGAAATATTTGTGAGGACGATCATATTACTCATCAGTTCTCAGAAATGGATGAGATTCATAGGTATTCTTCCTAGTAGAAAGCTTCCCAACAACTTGTTGTCTTGACCAATCCATTTCCTTCCCAACAACAACAAATGGTTCACGTGTGACCAAATGGTGTCTTTGAAAACTTGAGCACGTAATTACGAGACTCTTGAGGTTGGTCATTTGAATCAGGATCAAGTTCCCTATTTACATCCTAGTGGCCCTCTCCATATAGATAAGACACCACTCGATACAATGCTTCACCCATCGAGAGTGTTGTTCGATAAGAAACATGTAATCCTAATGAACAATCTACCCACAACTACAACACTATGGAGGACTTGGCCCAGGCACCATTTTTCATGTCTTTTCTCAAAAAATTATCTTTTGAATGGTTGTTGACAAAGGAGCCTCCACTTATATCATGGTCATATCGTGTTGGAAAGCTATCAGATCTCCAAATATTGATTCATATAACACCATGCTCAAGGTGTTCAACATACACATGTCATGGCCTCATGGGATCATTTCCACATTTCCCATAGAGTTAGGCAGTAAGACTATTTTAGTGTAAGTTGAAGTGGTTGATTCCCCTCTAGAATATAATATTCTACTTGGGGATACTCATTTTTATGAGATGATGACTGTAGTCTTGTCAGTCTTTAGAGTCCTTCATTTTCCTCACCATGGGTGAATTTTGACCATCTATCAACTTGCATACTACACATCAACCTTAGGACTAATGCGGGTTCCAATGTTCCCTTTTATGGTGACTCCAGGAGTTCCTCTCAAAGTGTAGGTGTGGGGATTTTCAAAGATTCATCTTTTATGGGTGCATTTACCCTTCCCCCACCACCTCCTTCATAGAATGTGGCTCCCATTAAGACGATCTCTTCCATTTCCAGTGGATCCCTTGGGAGGGACTGAGTTTTTTAGAAGTAGAGTCTTATGGAGCTCAAATGCCACTTACAATAGTTGATATTACCTATTAGGTGATCTAGTCATCATTTGTTGACCCTAATTCGAATCTCAAATAGGATGTGGAATTCGATCAATATTTCAAGATTACTTGGTCCCTCATTCCTCTTCTTGTTTCACATGACTTCCTAGATATTGAGATACCTTTATATGAGGCCATCATGGAAGCCATGGCTCCATTTGATAGACCATAGGATGACATGCACCATCCTGTGTTATTTATTCCCTATTTGGAACGATTGGAGGATGGCATGAAAATATTAGATTCTCCTAATGATGTTACATGGTACCAATCTCCCATTATGACAAATGATGTACTTTTAGAAAGGAATTTGGAAAACATCTCAAAGACCATACCCACTGACATCTCAGTTAATCTAGGTGTCATGGAGCACATCCTGATAGGAGCATATTGTTCCTTGTAAGAGATTGAACATTATACTAACATATTCAAAGAATTACAGGATGTGTTTGCTTGGTCCTATGAATAAATTCTTGGTATTGATCCCCAGACTATCGATCATGAGACAAAAATATATGACATGGCCAATAAATTTTTCGACAAAAGCTTCAGACAATAAACCTGAAGAAATCTACTACCATCAAGGTGGACATTGAAAAGATTCTTCGTGCTGGATTTATCTATTCGGTTCCCTTGGTTGAATGGGTATCCAATCTCATTTTGGTATCTAAGAAATAGGGCACAATTAGGGTCTGCATTGATTATATGGATTTAAATAAGGGTTGTCTTAAAGATAATTACCCTACCCCATTCATTTCTAAGATTATCGATGAATTTGCCAGAGTGAAATCTTACCATTCATGGAAGGTTTCTCCAACTATAATCAAATCCAGATCAAACTGGAAGATCGACACAAGAATACCTTCAATTGTTCTTGGGGTACATTTTCTTATCAGAAGTTTCCATTTAGCCTTAAAAATGTTGAGGTCACATTCCAACATGCCATGTCATATTCTTTTCATGACATCAAACACATTGTAGCGGCATACTTAGATGATTTGGCTACTCCTTCTAAGCGGTCTGAGAAGCATCCTAGTCACTTGCAAGACATATTTACTTGATTCCATTACTATAATATACATTTTACCCCACATAAGTGCATATTTTGCATGGCTTCTAAGCAATTACTGGGATTCATCATGTCAAAGTACAAGATCATGGTTGATCCCTTGAAGGATGAGGAAATTCTTCAATTTCCTCTTCCTTGTACCATCAACCTACTTGAAAGTTTACAAGGGATGGAAAAATTCTTGCATAGGTTCATTGTCAATTGCATGGATATAAAAAAAGGATTTATGCACTTGTTGAAGAAAGGTGTGCCTTTTGTATGGGACAACCAAGCACAATGATAATTTTATGCCTTGAATAATGCCTTGATGTCGACCCCATTATTGAGCCCTCTTGAATAATGCCCTCTTGATCTATTTCATGGCGTCTAAATCCACCATTGGTGTGGTGCTTGTCTAGAAGGGGAGTGCACAAAAATAAAATGTGATATACTATTATGAAAAGGTATTGTTGGTCCACAACTTCAATATTCACATGTTGAAAAGTTGGCCTTGGAAGTTGTTCATGTTGTCCAACATTTACAAAATTACATACTCTTGTGTAAGACCACTATAATATCAACACATCCCGAGCCATCGTATCATTGATGCAAAATACTCAAAGTAGATGGTCAACTTGCAAGAGTTTGACCTAGAGTTTGTAACTTCCAGATCTAGGAATGTTTTGGCCTTTGCTGAGTTGATGTCCAAACTTCCCTGAGTCGATTATGAACCTATGGATAATGATTCATTGCTTAATGAGTTATTATTTCTCATTGACTCGTCTAATCCATGGTATGGGGATATCTTGGTATATCTCGAGACCTATATTTTACATCCTTTGTTATCCCACAATGAATGTCAACACATACACAATCAAGCTGAACAATATCTCATTATTAATGACAGTCTTTATCATCAAGGGGTTTATTTTATTTTACGTCGATGCCTTTTCCATGAGGAATTTGAGTGATTTTTGATTGATTTACATGTCATATCAACTGGTGGTCATCTCTTTGGGATTTCCACTTCATATAAGATCTTGCGTGAAATACAATTTTGGCTCATGATCTTTAAATATTGTATGAAAGTGATTCATAAGTGTCACCCTTGTCATGTCTTTAGTTGGAAAATGTGCACTCATCTCACTCCATTACATCCTGTGGTTGTTGTCATTCCCTTCACCAAATAAGGGATTTATTTCATGACATGTAATCCTAACTTGGATAATGGCCATGGTTACATCATTGTGGCTATTGACTACTTCACTAAGTGGTCCAAGGCATTACCTACCTTTCTAAAAATGTCACCACAATAACTGTATTCATGTTTAATCACATTATAGAATGGTTTGGTGTACCTCATACTATTGTGAGGGACCATGGGTCCCATTTTTGCAACAAAATGATGTCTGAACTAGCTGCCAAGTTGGGTTTTGACCATGAGAACTCGACACCTCATTAGCCTCAGTTGAATGATCAGGTCGAAGCAAAAAATTGGGTACCAAAAACCATGATCCATAGTATGGTAGGGAAACAAAAAACCAACTGGAATCTTATACTATTTTCAACATTATAGGCCTACCAGACCTCAACTAATATTGCCATTGGGTTTATACTGTTTCAACTCATTTATGGAGTGTAGATAGTCCCACTGATTGAATGTGAAATTATGTTATTAAAGCTAGCTGTAGAAATATTAGTCAACACTTCCGCGAAAGAAGTGCATATCTTGTATTTATCCCATCTTTATGAACAATGTTGTGATTCTACAATGGCCAATGAGACTCATAAAAATCACTTTAAATCCCAATATGACAAAATGGTTCGACCTCGTGTCTTTGTAGAGGGTGACTTGGTTTTGGTCTATGATCAAGACCATGATACATTAGGTGTATTTAAGTTTGAACCCCTTTAGCATGGTCCTTACATCATGAGACATGTGCTACACAAGGGTCCTATGAATTAGTTGACTATGATGGAAATCCACTCTAGGAGCCTCACAATGGGATCTATCTGAAAAAGTATTATGTATAAGACACATGGCCTCATGGTACTTTGTATATAATGTATTTTATCTTGGTGTGGCAAGAATTTTTATTTTATGTGTGTGGTTTGTATTAGTTCGATGCTTATCATTCTTGATGATTTATTTGCAAATGTCAACATCCACTTCAATCTATGTAGGCATCACCGATGGTTCCATTCATATTACCTAGAACATTTCTTCTGCTACTTAAGTGATTTTATCACCCACTTACAAGCAGGTGAATTCAAGGGGAATATGCCTTGGTATTGCAACAATCATCATTACGGATTATAGTCCAAACATTGAACTCTTGTTCGAGGCTCTTGATCTCGACATTCATAGGTTAGTGGTCAGCTTGGAATCTGAGCTAGTGGTATCTCAATTTAATAATTACTATCTCATAAGAAGTCATGTGTTGCTTCACAAATATCTTAGGGTTCATCTTCTTGAAAGGTGTTTCAATTATATTTTTTATTAGCACATTCCAAGAGGGTCTAATGCATTGGATGATTTATTAGATAATTACATGTTGGATTAACATTTGTTACATTAACAAAGAATTCCATTTAAAAATCAGGCATGTACATATACACATGGGTTTCATTCACATCATTTGATCACCGCGAGTAAGAACTGAACCATAATTATATATATAAGAGAGTGTTTGATTACATCATCAAAAAATGGTGTAGTATAAAAAATTAGGCTACACGGATCATCATGATAAAGTATAAGTTGACCTCCTATTCCTATATACTATAGTACAAAAATTGGGAGATTATCATCTAGTCATCCCGAGGCATGTGTGTATCATGATAACACACTACTGCGTGAGATACTCACATCAACAACCGAACAAAGGGGAGAGGCACACCCACTACATGGAATTGTAATCTTTGTGAGACATCCTCCATGCACATCATGGGGGCACCCATGGTCATCCCCTCTAGGTTCCTTTTTATGGAAATATTCCCTTGCGGATAGGTGAAATTTCCCTTGGAGTACAAACCCCTCTACCAAGACAGAAAGCTACCTTTGGACACTACCATTCTCGTAGATTAATTTTTTCCATTGAAAAATAGAGAAGGAGGGAAAGTATGATGTACCTCAATTTCAACATTTTTACAAGTTTCTCCAATCCATGAGTTCTGAACAATACCTGCAATGGAAAACAAGAAACAAACGACTATCTCCTACTCTAATGGATTAGACAAAATCACTTGATCTATGAAGATTAACACAAGCATAGACAAGTACATGTAAACACATACTAGAAGGAAATAGGCCAAGTATATTAATGAGAACATCAAAAGGATACTTACAACCTTCATATGATGTTGCAACAACCTCTCCAAGTCCTCCTCGTTCAACCCTTGATCGAAAGATCCACAATCAAAATAACAATGCTTTGTTGAATTTTTCCTCCTTTGTTCACCATGAGAATGCCTCCATTTATAGGTTTTGAGAGGCCCAATAACCTTGGGTATATTTGGAATTAGTTGAGGATATGGCTCCATTAGTTGTGATATCTCCCTTAGATGCAACCTAGGGTTTAGATTCGAGCCAGGCCAACTCGATCCATCCATAGCTGTCTTTAGAAGAAAATGGAATTTCTTCCAATATTTTCTCAACCAATTTAGTGCTCCCTTATAATGGGAAAAATAGCATTGTAATGATCCTTATGATATGGACAAAGACTCTAGGGCTCCCTGTATATGAGTAGGGGAGCGTTGATCTTCTCAAAATTTGCCAAGATGAGCAATTCCCATAGAAAAACCTTTGTTTTGAATGTCATATGAAGGGGCTTCTTATTCTAACATGTTTTAGGGGTTGTATCAAGTGTTTTCATGGTGTCGTTCATGATGCGACACTTACGAAAAAAGAATGCGAAACTTACGACACTTGCGAAAAAAGTGTGACACTTACGACACTTGCGATAATGAGAATGTGACATTATCGAAGTGAGGAATTTTGATGTGTAACATTCCTTCACACTTCATGAAGGTCATAAATATCATCCTCCTCCTCTTCCTCAAATATATTCTCAACATTTTCTGTATGATGAAGGAATTCCCTTCCTGCTAGCCACGGTCATCCCACATTTGTGTCATGACAACACGTTTTGATTAGTTATGCTACACCAAAAAAAAAATACATATTCACAAAATTCAAAAATATTATAAAATTTTCAAAAACTTAAAAAAAATTCACAAGTATTTCATTCATTGATCCCTAGGGGTAATACCAATTCCGGTTTATGATGGAAGTTGGTTCCTTCATAAATAAAATCCTAAATTGCTACGAGTTTTTCATTCCACCAGTTGAAGAAATCAGGTCCAAACTGACTCACCACTGCACCACCGTTGATTCATTTCATATAGTTAGTCCATTGCACCATATTGGGATCATTGGGCCTTGTAAATGGTGTGGATACTTGGGGTCTCATATATGGGATCCTCTCTAAGAAGAATGAAACTAGTATGGAGCCATAGCTGGATTGGTTTTGTTATCCCAAATTACACTTGGTTAATTGATCCTTCATGTTTACCAATACTGTTGGAAAATTGGTTGTCATTGATGTCAACCCTAGAAGAAGTATAGAAGCCTCTAGAAGTGATGGGTTTATTTGAATAAGTCTCCAAAGACGTCCACTTATGGTGTAGATATATAAATGGTCCTCATAGGAAGATGCTTTGAAGAAGTCTACATGAATCCCTAGAAATATGTTTAAGTGGTTAAGAATCCTTAGAGGTGTGGTCATGAAGCCCAGACTTGATTGAAGAAAAAGTGTATGAAGGACATGAAAAATGAATGGAAAAGTATCTTAGCTGGATAGTCCTCTTCATTCTATTTCCAATGGTAGGTGGTACACAATGTGGTTCCTCACAGTTGAGAAGTTATTCCCTCTTAAATATGAAGCCCCAAAGTATGGTCAAGAATCCCCTTATCTAAGGTCAAGAAGTTATAAGTTGACCCTAAAGTCAAGTAAAGGAGAAAAATTGTTGCAAACAAGAAGTTATAGGTCAGATCAAATATCAAGTAAATAAGTTACTTGTAAGGGTATAAATACACATCAATAACCTCTCATTTTATATCTAAGCAAGTGTGCATTTGTGGAATGGAGCTAGCATAAGTGGGTCTACACTTCTGCTAGGAGGATTGGTGATCTCAACAAAGGAAAATTATGCAATGTGGTGAATATAGCCTTGGAGAAAGGAGGTCAAGGAGAGAGAAGTGTACAAAGGTGAGAGTACCATTTTTATGAGGTTATATGTGGTCTACAGAAGGGTGAAGTGCGTATATATGCGGGTTGCAGATGAGCGAATTGTGTATAGGGTATACACAGGTTGCAGTGGAGAAAAGCATGAGTGTCCACGGGCTGAAATTGGGTGAATCACGTATATGTGCTAAAGTTGAATAAGGTATGCATATATGATATCCCATGCACCAGATTGTTCCTCATGATTAAAGGTATGTTTTCTATATGCTTTGAGGCTCATATCTTGGAGGTTATGCCATATTCTTTGAGGCATATCTTGGATGGTTTGGCACTTGCCTAAGTCATGTTTTGGTACATGGTGGAGGCTTGTATCTTGGCATATCTTTAGTACATGGTTTGATATGGATGTTTTGGAACATGTTTGAGGCATATCCTTGGTACATGGTTTGATGTATATCTTGGATATTTTGGCAGATGGTTTGAGGCATGTTTAAGACATATCTTAGAGGCATTTAGTACATGGATTGATGCATATCTTGGTGATTTTGGGCATATGATTTGGAGGATATTATTGGTATTGTACCAAATTTTCTGATGATCATGTATCGGTATCAATATTAGTATCAATGAAATGTTGATTATCAGTGACAATAACAATGACCGATTTATTCTCTTATTTATATTCTAGGGTGGAAGGGTGGTGCAATGTAGGAGATTGAATTCTCCTTCAGAATGGTTTCTGAGAAACAAGGGAGGTTGGGTGGTGGATAGGAATATTGGTGTCTTCAGATAGTAGGTTGATTCTTGTAGGGGAGTTGTAGCTTCCTTTTATTTGGTTATCAAAACTAGGGGGTTGGAGCCTCCTTCCAGTTAGATATGGAGAATCTAGGGAGTTGGAGCTTCCTTTAGGTTGGAGCCTGAAAATTAGAGGGTTGGAGATTCCTTCCAGTTAGAGCTAGAGAATCTAGGGAGTTGTAGATTCCTTCAGGTTGGAGCCTATAAACAAGGGGGTTGGAGCCTCCTTCCAGTTGGTGTTGGAGAATCTTGGAATTTGGTGCTTCCCGTGGATGTAATATTCAAGATATATGTTAAAAATCATTCTGTTATTTTCTCCCATTTGGGTTTCCACTTAAAATTATTATGTTTTATGCATATGTGGTTATATGTTTATGATATATTAAATGCAATAATAAGTTAATGAAATTGTTGATAAGTTAATTCTCACATGCTGTGATTAAAAATATTAAAAGTGATCAATACTGATTCAACCCCCCCTCTCAATATTGGTGAATATTCCAACAATTGGTATCAGAGAAGGTCCTTCAAAAATAGTCCAACCACTAGAAGGTAGATCACAAAGTGCATTAAGAATGGAACATTGGTGTTTGATGGTCAGAACTATGCCTTATAGAATAGAAGGATGAAAACGTTTTTGTAGGAACAAGGATTTGATGTATAGAAAGCAGTAGTAGACAGATACAAGGAACCTACCACTCCCCCCAAAAATAAAGATGGAAATTAATTTTCTGAAAACAAATCAAAGGCTACGAATACTATTTTGAGTGGCATGGCTAGCTTAGTATATGTCAAGGTCATGCATTGTGACTTTGCAAGATATATTTGGGAAAAAAATTCAAAATGTTTATGAAGGAGATGCCAAAGTCAAAGGGGGCAAGCTTCAAACTTATAGAGTTTAATTTGAACAACTACCCCCTCATTAATGGTAAGGAAAACTATTGATTGAACTTATAGAGTTCAATCAAGGAAGATGAAGACATTGCATCTTTTTTTCTGCGAGTTGATGAAATAATGAACACTATTAAAGTCTTAGGAGAAGAAATTAAAGAAACAGTAATTGTTCAAATGATAATGAGGTCTCTTCCAATGAGATTTGATACTAAGATTTCAGCCCTAGAAGAAAGAGAAGATCGTGTTGGATTACTGAGAGGGGGGGTGAATCAATAATAGAGCAATTTAATCCTTTTTAACCATATAATCCAAGTGTTATATCAATGAAGCATTATCATCCAATAACTGCAGAGTAAATAAGAAATGAACAAATGAACAAACATACACATACACAATACACCAATGTTTTACGTGGA
>ML783476.1:1094927-1107938 GCA_009831015.1 Picea engelmannii | reverse complement strand
GGATTTCAAGTTTGGCAATCAATTGTAGATGGATACACAACACCAACAGTTCCACCAACAAATGACAAAGTAGTGAAACTCGGTGAGAATAATTCCAAAGCCAAAAATGCACTTTTGAATGGTCTCGGTGATACGGTATTCACCAAAGTTTCACACAGTAAATCCACTAAAGATATTCGGGACAAGATTCAAAATATTTGTGAAGGAGATACAAAATTCAAAGCAACAAAGCTTCAGACTTACAGAGGTCAGTTTGAACAACTAAATATGAAGGAAGATGAAGATATCGCAACCTACTTCTTACGAGTCAATGAAACAGTGAATGTAATCATAGGATTGGGAGAACAAATTGAATAATCTGTAATTGTTCAAAAGATATTAAGATCTCTTCCTATGAGATTCAACCCTAAGATATCAACACTAGAAGAAATATCGGATCTAGACTCAATAAGCATGGATGAACTGGATGGAATCTTCACAACATGCGGAATGAGAACTGAGCAGGAAAATCCAGATGTAAAAGAAGCAACCTTCAAGGCATCCAAAAGATCAAATAAAAAGGAAAAGGAACAAGAAGAATATAGTAGCAGCAGTGACACCTCTGAAGATGATGATGAAGTGGCCAACTTCGTCAAAAGACTAAACAAGGGAACCAGTGGTAGGTATAGAGGTAAGCTCCCTTTAATTTGTTTTAATTGTGATGGTATTGGTCATTTTGCTAACAAATTTCCTCATAAGAAAATGAGAAATGATGAAGGTTGCTCAAAAGGAAAACACACATATAAAGGCAAAAGAACTACAAAGAAAGTTTTCAAGAAAATCTTATACACCAAAGAAGACATCTCATCATCAGATGAAGATGAAGTCAGTGACAATGAGACAGGAAGAGTTATATTTATGGTAGTAAAAGACTTTGACAAAGAAGACTCTAAAGAAGAATATGAAGAAGTCAAAGAAGAATGTGAAGAAGTTGAAGAAGAAATTGAAGAGGCAGAAGTTGACTATCGAGAAGAATTAATGTGTTCCATAGAAGTTATCAGAAGAGAAAAGAACAAAAACAAGAAACTACAAGCAGAACTAGACAAGAAAAAGGACACTTGAGAAATAGAACAAATGATCACAAAATTGAAGGTTCAAGTAGAAGAAGATAAAATAATTGAATAATCACTCAAAGAACAACTAGAAGAAAAGGACAAGATCATTGGAAACTTGGAAGTAGAGGTTGTCACACTAAGAAAGGATATTCAAAAGAAAAATATGCAAAATAGCTCAAAAGTTCTGGATGACATTATCAACTGTAAAAAATCTCATCTTGACAAGTCCGGACTTGGATACAATAAGATAGAAAAGAGATCAAGCTCCAAAACAACAGAGCAAGAAACAAATCCAAAGAGATATGCAAAAACAATCAAAGAGGATAGGAACATATATAAGGAAGATTACAGGGACACTCCTCCACCAAGAAGATTCAGATTTCATAATCAACAACAGAAAAATAGGCCTCAAGAAGAAGAAGGATTCATAAGAGCACCTCCTTTCAGAAGATATTCAAATCCCAGGTATCAAACTATATTTTTTGGTTTATGTTATGCATGTAATAATTTTGGACATAAAGTTGTGAATTGCAGAGATAACAATAGGAACACCAACAACTTTGAGAGTTATACACAAAGGGATTATTCAAAAAGACCTAGTGACACACAAAGAAGAAGTTACAATAGGTTTGAATCTTTGATCATTGAAGTGGAATGTTACAAATGTAACAATTTTGGACACATGGCCAAGGATTGCAGAATGATAGCCCCTCCTAAAGAACCTCAACAGAATAACAACAGTCACAGACAAGAACCTCAAAAAATGACATGGATAAGAAAGCAAGATCAGTATAACAATGAATAATGCACAATATCTCTACAAGCTAAGCAGAAGAAACACGGTTGGTATGTTGACAATGGATGTTCAAAACACATGACAGGTGATAAAGACAAATTTCTTACATTACAAAAATAAAAAAATGGATCAGTCTCCTTCGGAAATGATAATTCATCCAAAATCATTGGAGAAGGCACGGACTGAATTGGGAACAAGAATGAAAAGGAACAAAATGTTCTACTGGTAGAGGATATGAAACATAATCTTCTAAGTGTGAGTCAAATGTGTGACCAAGGTCATAAACTTACTTTCAATTCAGAAAAGTGTGAGATAAGAAAAGAAGGTTCAAGGAAATTGGTCGGTACAACTACAAGAACTTCAAACAACATATATGTGTTAAGTGAAATTGGAAATGAAAAGTGTTGTCTAGGAAAGGAATATGAAAGTTGGCTATGGCATATAAGAATGTATCACATGCATTTTTATAACCTTGTCAAAGTCAGCAAAAGAGAAGCAGTTATAGAAATGCCCCAGATCACGAAACCAACCAACACTTTATGAAAGCATTGTCAACAAGGAAAGAAAACAAAGACCATGTTCAAATCAAAGAAATATTCAACAACAAGACCACTAGAAATTGTGCACACTGATCTAGTTGGACCAACTACAACAAAGGGCTTAAAAGGTCAAAAATACTTTATGTTATTAGTTGATGATTATATAAGAATGATTGCAGTTTGCTTTCTCAAGAACAATTCAAAAGATTTTGAAAACTTCAAGATCTACAAAGAAATGGTTGAAAATGATATGGATTCAAGAATCAAATGTTTTAGATCTGATAATGGATGAGAGTTCACTTCAAAGGAATTTATGCACTACTGTAGCAGTCATGGAATAAAAAGACAATTCTCTATTGCTAGGACACCTCAATAGAATGGATTTGTTGAAAGAAAGAACATGACAATACAATAAATGGCTCGAACAATGTTAATGGATTCCAAATTGACAGATATATTTTGGACACAGGCAGTGCATACAATAGTTCACATTCAAAACAGATTAATTCTTAGAAACAACACCGATAAAACTCCCTACGAGCTATGGAAAGGCAGACCAGCAAATGTGAAGCACCTCAGAGTTTCTGGAAGCAAATGCTACATCAAAAGAGAAGATGACAGAATGGGAAAGTTTGACTCTCATGTGGACAAAGGAATACTTGTTGGTTACTCAAGTACAAGGAAAGCATACAAGTGTTACAATCTAAGATTGAACAAAGTTTTGGAAAGCATCAATGTAACAATTGATGAAACAGGTAGACTAGAATCAAAGGAAGAAGAAAACAAATCAATGGAACAACTTTTCGAAGAATAAGATGAAAAATAACTAGAAGATGAAGATGAAGATGAAGAGAATCCGACAGAAGCATAAGAGCAAGTTCATAAAGTATCTCCAAAGACACCTAGCAAACGAGTACAGAAGAATCATCCTTCAGATCAGATTATTGGAAACAAAGATGTAGGAGTTGATACTAGAAGAAAAATCCGTTCACTAGAACACACACACCTAGCACTCTTAAATACAATTGAACCAAACTGTTTTGAAGAAGTCAGCAAGGATGAATTTTCGAATAAGGTCATGGATGAAGAATTGGATCAAGTAGAGAAAAATGACACTTGGGAATTGGTTCCAAGACCAAAGAATAAGAATGTGATTGACACAAAATGGGTTTTTAGGAATAAATTGAATGAAGATGGAAAGGTTACAAGGGACAAAGCTAGATTGGTATGTAAAGGATATGCACAGATTGAAGGAATCAACTTTGAAGAGACATTTTCCCTGGTTGCCAGAATGGAAGAAATTTGTTTACTTTTAGCTTATGCATGCTCCAAAAATGTTAAAGTATATCAGATGGATGTAAAATCAACTTTTCTGAATGGGGAACTTGAAGAATAAGTCTACATTGAAAAACCAGAAGGATTTCAGTTGTCAGAGAACACAAACTATGTATGTAAATTAAAAAAGGCCTTGTATGGTCTAAAATAGGCTCCTAGAGAATGGTACTCCAGACTGGATAAGTATCTGCAACACGCAGGGTTCAGAAAAGGAAGTGCAGACAACAACCTCTACATCAAGGTAAGTCAAGGTAATATTTTATTAATTGAAGTTTATGTTGATGATATTATTTTTGGTAGTGATGATGACAGGTTAAGCCAGAAATTTGCAAAAGACATGCATAATGAATTTGAAATGTTGTTACTTGGAGAACTATCCCTCTTTCTGGGACTTTAGATACATCAAAGCAACCAAGAATTTTTATTTCTCAAACCAAGTATATCAGAGAAATGATAAAGAGGTTCGAAATGGAAGATTGCAAACTAGTTGTAAGTTGAGCAAAGATGATGATTCAAAGTCTATATATCAGAGGCAATACAGGTCAATGATTGGCAGCCTACTATATGTGACAGCATCTAGAAGAGATGTAATGCAGGTAGTTGGACAGGTGGCATGATTTCAAGCAACACCAAAGGAATCACATGTATTAGAAGTAAAGAGGATCTTCAGATATCTCAAAGGAACAAAAGAGTTTGTATTATGGTATCCAAAAGGAAAAGATCTATCACTTATTGCCTACACGGATGCATATTGGGCAGGTTGTATTGATGATCGACGAAGCACCAATGGAGAAATGTTCTACTTAGGTGAGTGTTTGGTATCATGACTAAGAAATAAACAATCATCAGTATCTCTATCTACAACTGAGGCAGAGTATATTGCAGCAACAACATGTTGCACACAGGTTCTTTGGATGAAACAAACTTTGAGAGATATACAGGTTGAGTATGATGAGCCCATTCTAATATATTGTGATAATACAAGTGCCATCAGTATCTCAAAAAACCTAGTGATGCACTCCAAGAAGAAGCACATTCCAATCAAGTATCACTTTCTACGGGAACGGGTTGCAGAAAAGAACATCAGAGTTGAGTATGTGGGCACAAAAGAACAAGTGGCATACATATTTACAAAACCACTTCCACGAGAAGCCTTTCAATATCTTTGCCAAAGACTTGGAGTTATTTATACTCCAAAATGAATTCTTTTTTAATGCTTATCTTATATGTCTTATATTTACACGAGGAAGAACCATAAGAGGACAGTGCAGTTAGGGGGAGCAACCCTGGATGGAAAGATAACTTTTCCATTGATAACAAAGGGGGAGAGATTTATCAAATGCAGAGGACAGAGGCAGATTTATTAGATGAAGAGGACAAAGGCATGGTTCCAGGGGGAGCATGAGTGATATGATTTCCGTATTGCATCAGAGTGTTTCCATCAATACCAAAGGGGGAGATTGTTGATTAAGGTTGGTTGTCATTGTTGTGAGTGGGAAATCCCCCTACGAACTAGCACTTAGGGTTTTAATCATGCATGCAGAAAAGACCTAAATATTCCTACTTTTTACCATCATCCCAGACCTAATCCCCATTATTCTTAATCAAATACACAGTTAAGAAGATCAAGTGAACATACCTTATTTTTGGCGTTTTGATATCGATCCCTCTTCACGCTTGGTCACTCTTTGATTGCAACTCTCCTCCTGAGGTTGACTTGCATTCAAAAAAGACAAACAAAGAACTCCACATGCATTTGATATACAAATTAATGGGTTAGATATTTAATCAACATGTATGCAATAAACAATGAAAACCTTATATGGTGGGATGGGAAAAGTACTTCTTTATTATTAACTTCACTAAAGAAACTTACAATGATGAAGCTGGCCACTACTCCATGAATCTGGTCCTGGAATCCTCTTTTACTATGCACCAATTGCTAACACACTTGCTTCTCTTCTTCATTGAAATCACAAAATGGTTGCATAATCTTGGGCAAAGGGGAATATAAATTTGGGTAGAGTTTCTTTACTATGTTTTTCCTCCTCTCAAATGGGACCCTTATCCCTTCTTTTATAGGCTAGAAGGAGCTAGGTATTTGGTCGAATGACCGGCCATCCATGGATGAAAGGTTTAGTTAACTTGCCCAAAGTTGTTTGTTCCATCAACAACTTTCCTTTCTTCGTGATTTTGTAGGTACACGTAGGATGTCTTGGGTCAGCCAGCGTGTACACGCGTGCAGTAATGGAGCAGGGCGCATGGGCCTTTAAAAAAGGGGGTTTTAAGAAGATTTCTTCAGTAGTGTTTTGGCAAAGAAGGAATCTGAGATGGCCTGATGCCAGGTAAGCATGTCTGGTGCAAACTAGGGTTATAACAGATACCCCCTAATGTGTGAGGTCAAAAGAGCTTATGATGGCTGAAATACATTATTAATCTTCACCAATGTTCCAAACAAGTGAGCCTAGGGACCAGAAATCGGGAGGTGCCATCTGCAAAATAATAATTGTCTCACCGAGGTGGGCATACCCATGATCGAGATGAAATAAAATCATGGCTACTAATCAAATACACTGTATATCCATGCCATATAACTATATAAAGTGTAGACACGAGAAATACACAGTGGATCTACATCTCAAAATAAAAAAGATATACATGTATAATATCCATCTTCTAGAAGACGATAAGGCTTGATGGCTGGAGATGACGTCTTCAGAGCTCGAGCAACAACTTCAAAATCTTCAAAAATTGGGTAGGAGTGTAACATGAGTGTATGACTTCACTACCCAGAGGTCTTTGACAGCTCGTCGGTCATGGACTAGAGAATCTCAATGATCAGATTGAAGGCTTCATTGATTTCGAACAAAGACTTGATTGGACTTTTGGGATGGCTGAGCATGAGGGCAAGAGACAAACTGCGGAGGGGCTGACTCAGTCTTAGAAAAACTTCTCTTGGATAATAGCACAACAAAATATGAGACTCGGGCAGCATGGAATTAACATAAGTTCATGAGGCAAGAGGCAACACAAACTCTCCATATGTTTGGAAGAACAACTAAATGGAGGAGGACACAACTCAATGTAGCGGGAACAACTTCCTAAGGTCATATTAAATCCTAGGGTTTGATGAACAAACAAAAGGATGTGCTTTATCCAAGGATGACTCATTGTGTTGCCAATACAAACAAAATACTTTTCCCTTCCTCTTTTTGGGGTATATTTGATTTTTTTTTTTTCTTTTTCAATAATTTTGGAAAAAGAATAAAAGAATGTTACGTTACAAAGGAGGGATGAGTGTCGCAAACATATGATTTCGAGGTGCAAGGACAAGACCGATGTTCAAAGTAAGGACACTTGAGAAAAATCCTTCCTGGGGCCAAAGGTGTCAAGACGTAGAGGCAAAGTGCTACAGGGCTTACGTATAAGGCATGCTTCAGATGGTTCATTTGAGAGAAACATGGAGTCGGAATTAGACCACAGACGTAGGTATGCAAACATGGTTAAAAAAACACATAATGGTAATGTCCTTCGATGTAAGTTTAACAATCCCAGAGAAGGTAAGCTTGGCAGTTTTTCATATTTAGAGAGTCTGAAAAAACATAAAAGGAGACTCCAATGGGGTACCTTTTTCGGAGGTAGTCTAATTGGTTCAAAAAAGGGGTAAACTAGCACTGAAGAAGCGCATCCCATAGAAGAAGCCCATTTCGGGCTTAAAATCAAGCGAGCGGGCACTTTGTCTTTCAATGGCGAGGATCCACAGATGGGGCAGATCGACAGCCATCGGGTAAGTTTGTGTCATAGAGTTTCACGTGGTCAAGCACATGAGCTCATCTCCTATGGCCAAACTCACGAAACGATCAAGCCACTATGGTATTTCGGCTACCAGGACTTCAACATACAAGGGTCCCTCCTCCTTGCATCATGTATCCCTGGTGCGCGAAATCCCGAAAGAGCCAGGACCGTCAATCAAGAAATGATCTAGGTCATCCATTGAATGGGACATGTGGCACGTGATCAAACCATTTCGGCTACCGAGACTTTGAGAGAATAGAGGGTCTCCTCCTTCCACTGCATTTCAGAACCCCAAAGCCCGAAACACTGAAAGGGTCTAGGCCAGAGGCGGTCCCACATTTGAGAAGTGATCTAGGTCATCCATCCAATGGTACATGTGGTGCGCGATCAAGCCATTTCGGTTACTGGGACTTCGAGAGAACAAAGGGTCTCTTCCTTCCACTGCATTTCAGAACCCCGAAGCCTAAAACACTAAAATGGTCCAGGCCAGAGGCAGTCCCACATTCAAGAAATGATCTAGGTTGTCCATCCAATGGGACATGTGGTGTGCGATTAAGTCATTTTAGCTATCGGGACTTCGAGAGAACAGAGGGTCTCCTCCTTCCACTGCATTTTAGAACCCCAAAGCCCGAAATGCCGAAAGGGTCCAGGCTAGAGGTGGTCCCACATTCAAGAAATGATCTAGGTCGTCCATCCAATGGGACACGTGGTGCACAATTAAGCCATTTTAGCTACCGAGACTTCAAGAGAACAGAGGGTCTCCTCCTTCCACTGCATTTCAGAATCGTCGAAGTGCGAAATCTTGAAAGAGCTAGGACCATCGATCAAGAAATGATCTAGGCCGTCCATCCAATGGGACACATGGCACATGATCAAGCCATTTAGACTACCGGGACTTTGAGAGAACAGAGGGTCTCCTCCTTCCATTGCATTTCAGAACCCTGAAGCACAAAATCCTAAAAGTGCCTTTGAAGATAGGTATAGGATCACAGCCCGTGGTCACTTGGGGTGATAGAAAGAATTGTGCAAAGGGCCAAAGCATTGGGTTTAGATGCAGAAGGGATTGCTACGTTCTCCAGGTACCAGTTCAACTCGGCCTCAATCTTGGTACCTACTAAAAGTAAATGAAGGTGGGGGGAGGTAGTTGAAACCTTGACTCACTCATTAAATGCAAAGCATGAAGGTTCTGGCAGGCAATCTACCCGAGATAGCCCTGTTTGTTGGTTTTTTTCAAAGAAGGCATGTTGAGTCCTCGTCTAACCAAAGGAGTCTCCAAATTCTATTTTATCCTTTAATGTTTCAGCTACCCCCACCTGCAAAGGCCATGCAAAGTTAAGGTGATGTCTGATGAAGGGGTTCAGGCTAGATTTGACTGAAGAGACACCATGCCCTAGAAGTTCTAAGGCGTCTCTATTGGGCGGATGTTTAGTAGTATATTTACTTAGTTTTTGTATTTTTGTAAGGATCGATGGTAGAGCATAGCTCCTGACTGTAAAGCTTTAATTTAGCCTTTGTTTCTCTAGTTATAGAGGAAAATTTTGAGACTTCTTGCTTGATGGCAGCCATCTTCTTCTTTTCCTTTTCCCTCTGAATCTGAAAGCATGGATGATCCAGTCGGGTGTTGCATAGCTATATAATGTAGGTTTGATTATAGCAGTTCTGCAATCTTTTTTAGGTTCATTTTGAAGTTTATTCATCTCTGAGAGGATCTCATATCTGAGACTTTTCCTCTTTTGTAAAGACTGTTGGAAGACCGGATGTCCAGAGCAGACTTTATTTCCCCTCTCTTTCCCTCCACTTACTCACCACTATCATTATTACTAGCTTAACTTAGGTCAAGACCTCATATGTCACTATTGTTCAAACCCAGTTTTCTAAGTTAAAATGATATGGTTCTGATTTTATTTCCATTTGATCAACCTTTATAAACAAATCGTGACATCAAACTGATGGGTGTCGGGCTCTGCTCCTGCTGCAATCCAGGAGTGACTTCCGAAACCAACACCAGGAAAGAAAGAGATCTAACAAACTAATTTTTTTTTTATATTTTCTTCCAATCAAATAAGAAATAACAAAAGATTCTAAAAGAAACTAATGAATGCACGATTCATGCCCCCCCCTGGCCATGAGGGGGAATTTTTTTTTTAAATGTAACTCATTTTTCTTAAAATTTCAAGCTAAAAATAAGTTAAAAAAGCTAGGAAACACAAAAAATATTTTAAATGAAAAAGAAAGCTATGTTGGAATACAACCTAGGCTAAAACTGCTTATCACAGAGACCAGAAAGAAACAAGAAAAACCTGGGAAGTAAAAACTTGACAGGGAAGAGGATGATTGCTTCCTCAAAATTTTCTAGACAGACACACGACTGTCACTTCAACAACCAGCATATGCACGCGAGCTGCACAAAGACAAGACGCATATGCACATGTGTAGGCCCACTACAAGCTGCATGTGCCTCTATTTCTCCTCAAAAGAAGCAAGACAAGCGGATAAGATCAGGAAGGGAGTACTGGTATTGAGAACCAGAATCCCTTGAAGACACAAAAACTTACTTTGACAGAAAAATATGTAAGGAAAAATTTGATCTGAGGTTTTTACCTGACTATGGACTGTTCAATTAGAGACCTAAAAGGACCCAGAAGATCCCTGATAAGGATCACTTTTGCAGGGGAGAGGATGACTACCTCTTCCTAAGAAGGATTTCCTAGGTTCTCAGACACACAACTAGCACTTCATCAGCAGGCGTATGCACGCGGGTTGTGTGAAGGTAGGGTGCGTGTACACGCATGCAGGCCTTATACATGTCGTGTGTACCTCTATGACTTCCCAAAAAGAAAATGTAGCCAAGAAAAGAAAGAAGGGAGTACTAGTATGGAATACCAAAATCCCTACTAGCTCAGACTCTTGCAGAAAATCAGAAAAAGGTGATGAAACCAATTTAAAACTCCCAAAAAGTATCCCCAAAAAACCCGAGAGATCCCCAGTATGGTCGCCAATTCCATTATGAGTGGGAAATCCCCCTACGGACTAGCACTTAGGGTTTTAATCATGCATGCAGAAAAGACCTAAAGATTCCTATTTTTTACCATCATCCCAGACCTAATCCCCATTATTCTTAAGAAAATACACAGTTAAGAAGATCAAGTGAACATACCTTATTTCCGACGTTTTGATATCGATCCCTCTTCATGCTTGGTCTCTCTTTGAATGCAACTCTCCTCCTGAGGCTGACCTACATTCACAAAAGACAAACAAAGAACTCCACATGCATTTGATATACAGATTAATGGGTTAGAGATTTAATCAACGTGTACAGAATAAACAATGAAAACCTCATATAGTGGGACGGGAAAAGTACTTCTTTATTATTAACTTCACTAAAGAAACTTACAATGATCAAGTCGGCCACTGCTCCACGAATCTGGTCCTGGGCTCCCCTCTTACAGTGCACCAACTGCTAACACACTTGCTTCTCTTCTTTGTTGAAATCGCAAAATGGTTGTAGAATCTTGGGCAAAGGGGAATACAAATTCGGGTAGAGTTTCTTTACTATGTTTTTCATCCTTCCCTTCTTTTATAGTCTATAAGGAGCTAGGTATTTGTTCGAATGGCCAGCCATGCATGGTCGAAAGGTTTAGTTAACTTTCCCAAAGTTGTGTGTTCAGTCAACAACTTTCCTTTTTTCGTGCTTTTGTAGGTACATGCGGGTTGTCTTGGGTCATCTAGCATGTACACACGTGCAGTAATGGAGCAGGGCGCATGGGCCTTTGAAAAAGGGGGTTTTAAGAAGATTTTTTCAGTAGTGTTTTGGTAAAGAAGGAATTTGAGATGGCTTGATGACAGGTAAGCATGTCTGGTGAAAATTAGGGTTATAACAGTCATTGATGTCAACCCTTGAAGAAAGCCCTGTAGCACAAAGGTTTGTGTAATGGACCCAATATTGTTTGATGTAAATATGACTCATTATTTTTTTTTCATGGTTGATAATATTTAAATATGGATGAACTCCAAAGTGGTCCCCTTATGGTGAAAGCCCTCACGGGAATACGCTTTGTGGAGTAAGAGATCCCATGCTTAATTGTGGAATAATGAGATGAAGAACAATGATTTTTTAAGGGAAACTATCCTATATGGATATTTCTTGTCATTCCATTTCCAGTAGTATGTAGAACATCACATAACTCCTCACAGTTAGAGAGTTATGACCATGTGAAGTTGGAGAACCCAGGTTTGGGTAATGAACCCAAGTTTGTTTGATGGATAACGGTATGATTTTTGATATATTTTAAGGTAATACTATTCTATAAGGATAGTACATGTCATTCCATTTCTGGTGGTATGTGGAATGTCACATAACTCCTCACGGTTTGATAGTTATGGCCTTACGAAGTTGGAGGATCCTCATATGTCATCTAGAAGCCCCAAAAGGTCAAAGTAGTCAAAGTGGTTAAGATATTTTAAAAGGTAAATAATAAAGTGAAATGATGAGTGTATTGTAATTCAAAGTGAATACAAAATAAATTATTTCAATAATAACTTTAATGGAAAAATTAGAAGTGGGTTAACCCTAAAATAAGGAAAGTGGGCCAAGTGACCTAGAAGATGTTTTTAAAGAAGCTACTTGGAGAGTATAAATAAGAGGCAAGGCTCTCTCATTTTAATCGCACTTGTGAATATTGAATATCTATAGGTTTATAAGGTAACCAAGGATATCTAAGCTGAATTTATGAGGGAATGTGAAGGAAAAAAGGCCGAAATGCAAGGAAGGATAAATTCTTTTGATGGTGCTTTCTAAGGTATGTTATTTACAGGTCATCTCACCATTTTCACTATAATTTTTTTTTCTATAATGATTCAGAATGTAAAATTGCTATGAAATTGAGAAAACCTACCCAAGTATCTGTGGTAAAAAATTCATCTTGTGGGTCGTTGTATTTTGGGAGTTACACTCCGTGGAAAATAGGGTTTGTGGCTAGTCCTGAAACTAGTAAAAAACAAGTGTTTCGGGTAAAAACGTCATAACTTATTTATAACAGATCCAAATTCAGTGAGACCAAATGTGTTGGTTAGGGTATAGTCTTTAGTATGTTTTGTAACCATTTTATATCAATCCAATGAATATTTCGTGTGGGGCACGCTCTACAAGGTCGCTCTCTTGAATAAGACAGAATTCAGCAAGGTATGCCATTTTTGCTATAACTCTTTTTCTGAGAGGTTCCAAGTAGTAAAACATTGAGGAATTGCATAAAACACACTGAAGAACATTGTGTATAATTTTCATATATTTATACCTTACAGGTTCAAATTTATGATTACTTCAAGTTAGGGTTGTTGACTAATCCAAAACTAGGCATGTGAGACTAAAGAAAAGTTTGATGAAAATGCTAGTCTCTTGTTGTTAAAGTTAAGGAAAGTTTGCAAGAATGTGATCATATACACTAGGTCTATT
>ML783476.1:1077582-1091434 GCA_009831015.1 Picea engelmannii | reverse complement strand
ATCTCATTATTCCACAATTAAGCATGGGTTCTCTTACTCCACAAAGCATCTTCCCGTGAGGGCTTTCACCATAAGGGGACCACTTTGGAGTTCATCCATATTTACTTCTTATCAACCATGAAAAAAAAATAATGAGTCATATTCACATCAAACACTATTGGGTACATTACCCAAACCTTTGTGCTATGGGTCTTTCTTCAAGGGTTGACATCAATGACAACCAACCTTAATCAACATTTGAGACATCCAAATCATATTCGATGTTCTCCTTTGAGTTTTAATGTAGGGAAGATGAGCCTAATACATGGGTAATCATAAATAAGATGGTGTAGAGAGGCAAGTCCCTCACATATCTGATCAACAACCTGTTGCTAACTCTTTTCTCCCCTATATGGTAGAACTCTGAAATATAGTTATTGAATAACTTAGACGACCTACTTAGCCCACCTTATAGGATCATTGGTTCCCCACATCATGACAAAATAATGATGAAATATATTTCCTCTACCTCAATACATAGGTGTTGATTTTCGACCTCAAAGTATTGATGGTTTGGTTTCCAAAACCTCATCGACGCATCCAAAATCTTTGATTGGGATATCATATTTTGGATTCGAAAGAATTTCAAAATCCCATAATATTGTAAGTCTGCCAAAGTGTGTTTGTCACCCAAAGCATATACATCATCAACCTCATGGTATCTCTCTTTCCACTTGATCATGGTTGGAAGAGGCTTTGCAGAATTCAAGACAAATCTTCCCTTAGAGAAACAATGAAAAAATTCAAAATTTTGGGCTAGAACTAAGATTTTAGGCCATGCTCACACCTGTCTATGGTGAAAGATGTGATTGGTTGTAATATTCCCTACTGGCAGCATGTGACCAATCACGACTAGTTTAGTGACCAGGTGCAACCACACAACCCTGAGTTTTTTAGGGTCTCCCACAATCTCAACTAGCATAAAAATACTTAAAGAATGGACTTAAAATAAAGAGGAGATGAAGAATAACCTAGTTCAAACAATTTCAGATTCCATCAGCTGAAACTCATGCAATCTACTTTAGAATCTCTTGGAGGTAGGATGGTTTTCACTCAACTTTTCAAATTTACATAAGGTAAGTGTGAAAATGACCCATTTTTACCATAAAAGGAATTTTTACCTTTTTGGATTATAAAAAGCCTTTTTCACACCTACCACAATTAAGTTCCTTATGGTTATTTCACTTTTGGATCATTTTTGTGATTTTTTATGAGTTTCTAAAGAAACATTTTGACAAAACGATCTAGTTTTTGACATTTTGCAGGACTTAGTCACATTATTTGGCATTTTTGGTGACATCCATTGAATTTCAGGTAAATGTATCAAACTCGCATACAGGTATAGTTTTTTCACTACCACACCATATTGCATTATTAACCATCCATTCTACCATCACAAATCCTTAGGTTGTGACATTAGCCATTTCCTTGTTGCATGTTGTAACTTATATTGTACTTCCTACCCTTCATGGGTGCCCTAATTAGCACATTGATTTCCATCTAGTTCCCATACTATGATTTCTTGTAGCCCCAGGAACCCTCCTTTAGATCTACCTTAACTCAAAGTTGAGCCTCATCCTTATCTCCTCATGTATGTTTTGGGCACATCCCAAGGGGGTTTCCATATTTTATGTTACTTTATGGTCACACATGCATATTGTTGATTTTTTCTTGGTGCCTACTACTTTGATGTTATTTTACTTGATCCTACTTATTGTTATTGTATTCACACTTGACCTATTTCCTTTTGCATTAGCTTGCCTCCTTTTTGTGGCCCTACACCCATGGAGAGAATTGCTACCATGAGTGGATCTCACTTTCCAGTACTGTGTTGCATTCATTTTACCTAGGTCAGTTCCATGCACTTAGAACATAGAAGCATGTCATTGAGCCACTCCATCTCTCTAGATGAGCTAAATTTTAACTCTTTTTCATTCTCTTTAAACCATGAAAAAGACACCTTATTGAGCAAACTTTACCTCATTTTTGGACTCATAAAACTATACAAAAAATACACCTTCGAGCACACTTTTATCTCTCTTTCCTACTTGTAAAACTACGAAGGAGACACTCATAAATACAAAGAGTGAGGGTTTTTTTTTTATCATTGATCTGTATTCTAAAAAGTGGAAACCATTAGTCATGTCACCCTTGAATATGGTATCTATTTGCGTCTTCCTCTTATAGTTGGTTTTAGATTTCCTAGGAGTTCTACCATCAGTATGAGTCATATACTTCTCCAACTAGTTACTCTTCCAGTCACTATGGAGAGTGCTTCAATGCCTCATGCATTGTTGCACTATATCAATGGTTCTCTTCAATGAGTCAATGTTTTTAGGACATCATTATTTCATGATATATGTTCAAGAGAAGTAAACCCAAGTCAAACATTTGTTGTCTTGTTGACCATCCATGTCGGCCATCCCAATGTCACTTGTACTTGATGATTATATCTCTTCACAACATCTCTCGGTGTATGTTTCATGTCAATTTATGGGGGATACATTAAGGCCCTCCTTTTATGGATATATTCCTATCGAATTCAACAGGTTATCTAGGAGAGGGATCTAGAATTGTACTTTGGAGCTTACAGTCCTCAGTGGTAGGCTTCCTCGTGATCAACAACGGGTTTACATCATTGAATCTTTCTTGATTGATTCTACAAGTGTTTGACATCATATCATGTATTCACACTCACTAGATTGTACTAGGTACTTGTTGGCACAAGGGCAGACCCGGGGTTCAACACTTCAACAACGCACCAACAAAACCCTAACTGCTGGCCCTTTCGACAACACCTGCAAAACAGATGAAGTCTCACCCGAGGTAGATGCAGGGGGGTTGCAGGACTCAAGTGTCTGCAACCTAGTGGGACACAGATCTTTGATTACAATACTTAACATAGAACTTAGCAGTTAACATTCATTATTATTTATCCCTTATCCACTTCGCAGGAGAAAACCCTAATTACAGAACATCACAGTATTCAACAAGATCTAACACATCTAAGCACTTAGCATATAGAAATATATCTGATCTAGTATTCATTCGCATTACTAAGCACTAAGCTACTATATCATATGCATCTAACATATATTGATATACTAAGCATAACTCAAATAATAATCATAATGCACAAAGCAACCATAACACAGGATATGCGTGGTTCACCCCCAGTGTGGGGCTATGTCCACCAACTCTTTGTCTTCTTTGTTATCTTATGTTAGTCTCCTTACATGCACAGAGCATCAAAACCCACTCCACATAGGACATGAGATTTGTGCGCACCTCGCCAGATCCTCCTTCCCCGAGTCAGGTCACAGCACAAAGCCTCTTTACAGTCACTTGCACTTAGCTCTGCAAGTTCTCAACACGCATTATGCACAAAGATAACTCAATCACATAGATCCAACTACTTACATCACTTGCACTCAGCACAATATAGAACTTAGCACCACACCTCTCTCTACTTACATCGCCTATCTTTCTATTTATACATTACAAAAGGGCCTAAGCATGGGTAAACCCATAAGCTGACATCCCATACCTATTACATAAACCTGAAACCCAAAAATTCTGAAAAGGGGGGTGACATCCTGCGATATGTGCTTCACCTGGTGCTCTGTCTTCGATCAGCCTGTCGAAGTCCCAAAATTGGTCAAACGTGACCAGCGTTTCCAAAAAACCTATTCAAGGGCCAACAGGCCCCCAACACTCACCTATGACTCGTCCTGACTCACTCTAATCTGGGTAACTCTTCCTCAAAGGCCTCGAGCTTGGCTCGAGCTGCCTCAGCCTATTGCTTCTCCAAAGCCTCCTGCTCAACAAACTCCTAGATAACTTTCTCGGTCACAGGTCCTTCCAATCGTTGTTCAACTGAGGTGACCACTTGTTCTAGTTTTTCACCTCATCCTTCAATTTCCTCAAAAAGTGTGCAAGATTCATCCTGCACTGGCTGGAGCTTCTAAGTCACTTCCATGAATTTTCTATGGATGGCATGGACCTGATATTGAACCATGTGCTATTATTGGGACCTTTTCATCCTCTTGACCGCTGATAATGGCTTCAACTGCGCTTGCACTGTTGTTGCTTGCTTCTTTGCCTCCTGGAGCTATGACTCTAGTGTCCTTAGTTCAGGGTCCTCTGCAAGGCACTCGTAGGTCTGCACACTTTGACTGTTGAGTTGTTTTCAATCTAAGGCCAATGCCTTGATTCTCTAGACTGTGCTCCAGGCATTTTCTTCCCTTTGGTCTCTCACTTCCTGTGGAGTGCTTGGCATTGCTTATAATTCTAGTTCTGTTACTCTTTGTTGGAGTTGTTGAATGGCTTCAGCAAGATTCCCCACCTGACTGTCCATTGGGTGTTCTTCGATCTATTCTAAGCCCGTCACAGATAAAATTTCTCTAGTGACTTCTTCTTTAACTCCAATATGCTTTGCGAGTAACTGTTCTTTCTCCTTCTGGATCTACGCTCTATCCTCTGCAAAATTTGTCTGGAGGTTATCTTTTTCTTGCTGCGCAACCCGACGTTGCTCTATGGATTCCTCTTTTTCTTGTTTCAGGGCCTCTATGGCTTTTTCTTTTTCCTCCTGGGCACGACGAAGGCAAGATTTTGTCAATTCTACTAATCTGTGTAGATGGATAGGCTCATCTTCCAACTCTTCTTCTTTTGATGATGGTGGCATAGTAGACACTGCACGGATGGAGTAGAGGGCTTATTGTACCCCTTTCAACTCTGTTGCAATCCTATCATACATGGTCTCCTGTTTTTCTTTGCTGCAATGTAGAAAGTCCTCTGAGGTATCTGACACAACGACGATGATGAGGTCTATGTCATCCACCATTAGCACAGTCTGAAATGGCGGTTTACTGGCTTTTGACTTCTTCCATGATGTAGGTTTCATGGGGGAAACCTTTCTTTTATTGGATGTCTCAGCTTCATCAAGGGGGTCCCTGGGAGGTGTTACTTTACCCTTCTCTGGTTTGTCTTATTTCCCATCGTTCGATTCCTTGTCTACTTCGTCACCTCCTCCCCCTCCAGGTGAATTTGAAGCAGTCTCTTCTAATGCATTTTTTGGCTCTTGTCCCTCTTCCTTATTTTTCATTTCTCTACTGTTGGGTCCATCATATTCCTCATGAGTGACCACAGGACTGCCGATGAGGTCGGGGTCGAACAGTTTTGCCTGGTCAACTGGTATAAGGAACTCTGCGGGCCATTCCTTAGTTATTTCTTCCATGTCCTCCTCAGTGATCTTATAGTAGGATTGAAGCTCTTATTTATGTTTGTCTCCATGCCCAGTGATATAAATAAAATGTCTACAAGCATGGAACTTTACAAATGGCCTAAACTTGTGCAAGGTGTTCGACGTCATATGAGGGAAAGACTCAATAGCCCTCTTCAACTGAAGGTAACAGGTGTGGAACACCATGTTTGGTTGCCATTGTTTATCCATGTCACTCTAGCACCAGAGCGTAATGAACTTCGCAGCAAGGGGTTCAGACGACTTAATCTCAGGGAAGGTCGCTCCTTCTGACATCTCCCAAGCAATGAAGGTGATGAGGATCAATAGCCAACTAAAATGGAACTTATAGCCCTGATCTTGAGCTTCGCGACAGTATTTCTCTAACTGGTTGACGAGGTAGCTCACCCAGTTCATTTGTAGTCCTTCAATGCATTTTCCCATGAGGTCAACAACGAACCCCATGACCTCCGTGGGTCTATTCTTCCTTACTAGCTTACTAATGATCAACTAGAAGTCTAGGCGCACTGCACCATTTTGGATGGAATCTACCTTGTAGCCTTGCTTCCCCTTCTCCACATCGCCATAGGTGTCTTTGATTCTCTGTGCCAGGGTGAAACTTGTATCCTTCCCTGGATAAAAGTCTTGTGGGTTTGGTCCTTGCATGCTTAATCCAGTGATCCGATGGATCAATGTCAGATCTACGGTGATGCGTCTGTCCAGCTACAAATAACCTCCATGGAAGCAAGACAATATTATTTTAATGCACACATTAACCTCCTGATGCCTTCAAAAGTGGGGTATCTTAATTACGTTTAGGATGGTGGACCTTGCGATGTCCATGGTCGATGGCTCGGGGATGATCTTCGACTTCGTCCCCTTGGTCTTGGTCAAATACTTATGTGGGGAAATCATGCCATGGTTCTTGCAATATCCCAAGTTGAATTCATTGATCTTCAACATCATAATCTATCCCAACTGCAGTCTAATTGTGTGTATCCCCTTCAAGAGGTACGCAGTGATCAAGGTGTAGTCGAAATCCCTCAGGACACTGTCACTACTAACCGTGCCAGCCAAAGGCGTGATATAGTCGGGCATGATAGATGGGATGAGCTTCTCATTTTCCAAGTCATCACAATGCTTGCTACATTTCTCAGCAGCAGGTCAGCTAGACTAACGCTGCGCAGCTGATGGGGATGCTTCAAATACTCGCGTAGATGAAGCTTGTATGCCTGTAGACATCACCTTTTTAGCCATGAGGTCCATTAGGATCTCTTCGACGGACTTTTCTACTGTGCTAATGTCGTCCGACATGCACGCTCGAGATCAAATATCTCAGGTCGGTGAGAAAACACTCAATGTAACAGAATGGGTGGCGAAATATCAATAGGCATTGTGCAAAAGCAACTAGTTCTCTGTGGGCTCAGATAATCACAATTGGCAAAAGTGTTATCGGTGCAACGCTCGATTGGAGAAATAGACAATTTCATAACAGACTCTTCCAACGGGCAGAAATGCCTCAATCAATGCAATTCCATCTGTTATGGCACGGTCCCAACGGTCCAATGGTGAACGTTCTGTCAATAACTGTATTTCTAGCCATTCTGGAGCATCTTTCTAATGGTTGGGACGCCTCCAATGGTCATATTTCTTCATCGTTGTGAAGTGCCAATCTACGCTATTTTGATATCCTGACGAAGTTCTAGTTCTGCAAATCTTCCTTCTACGAAGTCCTCTCTGGAACTTCCTACAATTTTTTTTTCTTTCTTCTTGCTTAGCTTTCTGGCTTTCTTTCCTTTGATTTGAGTCATTGTTTTCCTCTTTCCATTATTTTTCTTATCTCCCCTTGGCATAGTAACTTTGCAGTGTGGAGGGTCTTTCATAGGGTTCTAGGGTAATACTTATTCTCTTTCTGGGGTAGGTTCTCTACTCTCCTGTATGGACAAGGGTTTCAAGTCTTCCTGTGTTCTTTCAACTTCGACGGCCAAGTCTCTGGTCCTTAGTAGCTTCGACTTGTCCTTTTGTTCTTCCAATAAGTGCGCTATTCTCCTAGCCATGAAATCTCTTAGTTCTTGCTTTTTTTGTTCTAAAACTTTCTCTTCTTATTTCCTTCATATTTGATCTTTATCAATCCAAGTTTTTCCTAGAAAAATAACAAATGGGGTGTGGTTCTCAACAAACTTAACGATCTCAAATTCTTCTTCAGTCAAAGTTCCATGAGCACTCATAGGTATCTGGGTAAGTATTCCACATAGGGCTATCATATTCCCTTTAAACAATCCTATTCCTCCCAATGAAGGAACCATAGTAGGTTTTCCCAAAATTTCCCAAGTTCTTTCTGTCATGATATTCACTTGTGTTTCCTCATCCAGAACATAGTCTATGTTGAAGTATCCTATTCTTCTTTCTATGCACCCTTTCTCTTTTAAGGCCTCTGATAAGTTGATGTCTCTGTGACCATTCAGGGCTTCTTTCATCTGCAATAATACAGTCTCTGATTCTTTCTGGTTCTTGAGCATATTCTTAGTCTCTTGACCTTCCTCATGGTCTTCTTATCTCATGTTCATCTTTTCAACTTTGGCAATCATTCTAGGGAAATCCAAAACTTCATGTCCAGTAGCCTTACAACAAAGTCAAATAGGACCTCGACTAGGGCATTCCTTATCAAGATGTATTGGTATTCTACAATTATAACAAAGAGTCAATCCTCTCTTTCTCTTGAACGATCTCCAACCTTTCATGTAATGTGCACTAGGATCACAATGGTGGATCTGCAAAAAAATATTTCTAGGATCTTGCATCCATTTGTTAGTCCAAACATTCTTTCTATGCATAGGAATAACATATCTTTCACTAGTTCTATCATATATATTCATATCAAATCTTCTTTCTTCTAGCTGTGCCCCAGTTTTCAGACTAGGACAAAATCTATCAAACATACCTAGATCCATGCTTTTGAAACAAAATTTTTCACTTATCTTACCTTTATCAAAGCACAAAGCTTTAAGATCTTACCTCTTTTATTCAGATCTGATTTCTTTTTTTAGCACAGAGCTTCGCAAGTCAAGTAGAATATTGCGCACTAAAGAAATGGATCTACGCAGAGAGCTTTCTCTTTTCTTCAGTTGCCAGTAATCACAGTTTCATGTCCCAGAAATGGAACCATTTGTTGACACAGGGGCAGACCTAGGGTTCAATGATTCAACAACACACCAACAAAACCCTAACTACCGACCCTTTCAGCAACACCTGCTAAGAAGATTAAGTCTCACCCGAGGTAGATGCAGGGGGGGTTGCAGGACTCAAGTGGCTGCAACCTAGCTAGGACACAGATCTGTGATTACAATACTTAACAGAGCACTTATCAGTTAACATTCATTATTATTTATCCGTTATCCACTTCGCGGGAGAAAACCCTAATTACAGAACAATGCAGTATTCAACAAGATCTAACACATCCAAGCACTTAACATATAGAAATAGATCTGATCTAGTATTCATTCACATTACTAAGCACTAAGCTACTATATCAAATGCATCTAACATATATTTTTATACTAAGAATAACTCAAATAACAATCATAATGCACAAAACAACCATAACACAATATATACATGGTTCACCCCTAGCGTGGGGCTACGTCCACCAACTCTTCATTTTTTTATTATCTTCTATTAATCTCCTTACATGCACATAACATCAAAACCCACTTTTCATAGGACAAGAAATCTGCGCGCACCTCGCCAGATCCTACTTCCCCGAGTCAGGTCACAACACAAAGCCTCTTTATAGTCACTTGCACTTAGCTCTACAAGTTCTCAACACACAATATGCACAAAGCTAACTCAATCACATAGATCCAACTACTTACATCACTTACACTCAGCACAATATCGCACTTAGCATCACACCTCTCTCTACTTACATTGTCTAGATTTCTATTTATACATTGCAAAAGGGCCTTAGCATGGGTAAATCCATGGGCCGACATCCCATACTCATTACATAAACCTGAAACCCAAAAAGTCCACAAAAAGGGGGCGAGATCCCATGATCTCCGCTTCGCCTGGTGCTATGTCTTCGATCAACCTGTCGAAGTCCCAAAATTGGTCAAACATGACCAACGTTTCCACAAAACCTGGTCAAGGGCCAATAATACCTTAATGTCCATTTTCATCATCAATAAGTCCCATCATGTTTGTTAACAATATTCATCAATGACCGGTAATCAAATGTTTTCTACCATGCTCGACATTAACTCATTTATTCACATACTATATAATTGTACCATCGAGGTTGGGATGAATACCTTGGGCCTAGGGGAATTAAAAATCAGAAATAGAGATTAACCACAAAATAACAGTGAGGCCACAAGGGCTTACACAAGTGAGACTATGCTCACACTCTGCATACAAATTTGATAAATTGCATACAAACTTATAGGCTAGGATAGCCTCTAACAATCTCCTAAAATCATGGATCTGAAAACCAACCAAAGAATAAACTAGCATACAATAGAAATCAGTTCTAACAATTTCCTAACTATGGAATTTCGTCATTATTCTCCAACACTCCACCTTAATGGAGAAATTGATTAAATACAGTGAAAACACATAACATGCCTGTTAGTTTTAGTCTCAGCTAGGCTTACAAATTAGCAATTTCATCTTGACCTTTCTTGTTGTCAGATAATGATGAAGATGGAGCTTCTTCATGGGCTTGCTGCTCCACATATGTTTCATTTTGACTATGTTCTACTTCACTATCATCTTGGCTTTGTTCTTCTTCATTTTTGAACTTGGCACCTGACTATCACTCTTTTCCCTCAACACTTCTGCAGGTTCTTGGAAGTGTTTGTCTTTAATGTTTGCAAATTCTTCCAACTTCTCATAAGTGGGTTTCTTCCCTTTCTGGATACAATCATCAATGTCCTGCTCAATGGAATGTTGCAATATCAATTCATAATAATACTTGATTTCTTTCGGGTTCCAAACCATAAAAATTGACTCAATATTTTCTTTGTCAATTTCTTCATTTTCTTCCATGTTTTCTTCACAATCAAACACAACTGAAAATGAATTGTTGTCTTCGGCTTGGTTTGTGTATGCAAATGAGCTTCTCTTCTCACCAAACAATAAATAATCAATAATATGCTTCTCATGCAACATATTTGACCACTCTTCATGAGATGAATAGTTTTCATCAAATTTGATTTCGTATGTCTTTGTTTCAAAGAGACTTTCTTCCATAAGGCTTTCATTCTCATGGGGTTTTTACACTTGTCTTCATCAACTTTAGCATGTTTGAGTTCATCAACAATTTTAGTTGTTGAATTCATCAAATCACTACATATTGCATCATTGGCAATTTCCTCATTATCACAGGCTGCTTCATTGTCAACTACAGACACACTTTCTTCATCAATTATTGTAGTTTTAATTCTACCATTTTCAGTCTCTATTTCAGTTACAAAGATTTTAACACAATCATCATTTTCAACAACAATATCTTCATCAACTTTATCTTTTTCGCTCCACTTCATACTATACTTCATTTCAAGAATATTCCAAAATATTTTTCACTAAATACTTCACCAAATTCACCCAAAATAAGTTGTAATGTTATTGCATCAAATTCATGTAATGATGATATAATAAGTTATAATGTTATTACACATCCTCTCTTATCATAGAAATTGATATGACCTTCATAATCATAATGCAACAAATCTACTAACCATAGTAATATTTTCATTTCAGTTTCCCAAAGTTCATAATTTATACCTGAGAAGGACCAAAAAATTGGCATGGCTATTTCATATATTTCATCAAATTCTTCATTGATCCGGTCCCTTTAGTTGGAACCACTCCATACGTTTCTGTTATTCTTACCCTTTGATTCTTTCTCCTCATATGTTACTCTCTCTGCAACTATTTGATTCTCTTTTGTTGACCCATGGTGCATTCTTCTTTTATTTTATTCTCTCTCTTTCCTTCAAGCTCATCATGGGCAGAGCCAAACAAAAACTTTATTATCACTGCTTCATGTGACACTACTCCAAATGGCATCCTTTTTCGTCATAACGAGTTCGAACCTTCTTACTTTGGCTGTGATTCCCTTCAGAGTGATTCAATCCACCAAGCTTCTGCACACTTCCACACAGGAAACAGTCTCAACACACGACCTCTGTCGCTTTGGCCAAATTAGACTATGCACTCTTCACTTAAAAATGCACACCCTCTGGTGTAGGTTTAGTGCCACACGACAGTGGCTGGTACCCTAACAACAAAACTATTACAAATCCTCTGCGTCATCGCCTACTTGGTGCAAACAAGAATTTATAGCACGCGGCCACAATCTCCACGCAGTTCCGACGAGATATATGTTGTAAATGTAAATATATCCACATGTCGTAGATTTCTCTCGAACCTGTCCTCTTCTAAGGAATCAAAGGCGATAACTCTAATAATATTTATCCAATGGAGGTGGGAAGGAACCAATTTATGAATAGATTACCTTGCTTTGCATCTCAACTTCAAACGTAATATGTATGTAGATCGCACCAAGTCGATTTTCACTATGAACTGATGCAGATGATGCCTCTCCGGCATCGAATAATCCCAACAGCCACACCAATGCTGTACATGTTTTCCACGCGCAAATGAGAGAGAATTTGAGTCTACAAATGGACTAAAAAAATGACTCGTCTGAGATCTGGTTGGCTACAGAAACAAGAAACCTCCTTCTGTAATCTCACCTCTACAATCTCACGATGTCTTGTGGATCCCTCTATGTGGCTCTAATTTCCACGAACTCACGTCCAACAGTGATTTTCTCACGCAGGTCTCAATGGCGGAATAATATTACACAATTTCTCCGTTACACAAATCTTGATGCACACAGTCTGCAATACTTATGTATGAAGTCTCTCTAACAGTGGCTCCTCTCCTCACAGACCTTGTCTTAGATGGAGTGATCCTTTCACACAACTATATCCAGTCTTAGATGGCGACTTGCAATAATTTGCAACTCCACAAGGAGATTTGCACGAGCAACGATTTGAATGTTTTGCACGTCTACACCAAACTCCCAACGCTCAATAGAAGCACAAACTGTGGCATGAACAACTGAAGCATCAAAATGTCATCTAAAAATAAAGTCTTCGATACCAAACAAAGAAGTTGATTGAAAAGATGTTCAGGTCAGGTTCACCACTGAATAATCACCACAGTCGCCTCCTCAAAGAATTTGGCTATCACCCAAATTAAAACTACAGACAATCATTTTTGATAAATTGTGAAGCAAAGAGAAATGCAGAGAGAAAAGAATAGAGCAGTATATTCAAATGTATGAAGAAGAGATTGAACCTGAAGAAGATATTACAATGTAATGGGAGATGGTTGAACTAAATATGCTCAAGCAAGACAAAAATAGAAAGTACAACTGTCCAGTACAGCTGGCAGTGTACAGTCAGACTGTTGAGGGTACAATATATTTAACACTCCCTCTTAGACTCAACAGTTACAATCATAAGCACTAACTATGCCTAAGTGTTGTCTCTGAAAATCAAAAACTGACTGTCCTAGTGGCTTTGTGAAGATATCGGCAAGCTGATCTCGAGAACCACAAAATTGTAGTGCAATGTCACCATTATTGACTAGCTCGCGTATGAAATGAAACCGAGTGTCAATGTGTTTACTTTTCTTGTGAAACACATGGTTCTTAGATAATGCAATTGTTGATGCATTGTCACAAAAAATAGGAGTTGGATCATTTTATGTTTGTGACATGTCTTTCAATAATCTTCTTAGCCACACAGCTTGACATGAAGTTGAGGTAACAACTACATACTCTGCCTCTGCAGAAGATATGGATACAATTGGCTGCTTCTTCGATGCCCATGAAATCAGGTTCGTGCCCAGTTGAAAAACATATTCTGATGTGATTTTCCTGTCATCGAGGCTGCCTGCAAAGTCACTATCTGTGTAACCAGAAAGTTGATTACAATCAGATGTAGTGTACCATAAGCCAAAATGTAGTGTTCCTGCTACATATCTCAAAATTTGTTTTGCCATTTTCCGATGCGAATCTTTTGGTGATTCCATGAATCTGGAAACAAGGCTAGCTGCATACATGATGTCAGGCCTAGTTGTTGTAAGATACAACAAACTGCCTACTAAAATTTTGTATAAAGTAGAGTCCACAGTAGGACCTTCATCTTTCTTGCTCAACTTTGTGCCTAAAGGTATGGGGGTTTCTGCTAGATTGCATCCTTCCATGCGAAACCGTTTGATGATGTTTGTTGCATACTTTTGTTGACAGACAAAAATGCCTTTGGCTAATTGATGAACCTCAATGCCTAAAAAATATTTCATTATGCCAAGGTCTGTCATCTCAAACTTAGATTGCATGGCATGCTTGAAATCTGTTAGCTCTAGATTTCCTGTGTAAATCATGTCATCAACATATAAACATACAATTAGTATTTTACCGTGCTGATCTGTTTTGGTATAAAGTGTTGGTTCATTTTGACTTCTGTTGAAGCCACTTTTGATCAGGTAAGTGTCAATTCT
>ML783476.1:1012977-1063460 GCA_009831015.1 Picea engelmannii | reverse complement strand
TCTTCATTATAAATACCTTATTATACATCGAGGGTTTTTCATACAGTTTAGAAAATGCGTCCATCAGATCCTTCATTGTCTTTTCTTTCGAAATATTGAAATCCACTGACGCTGCCAAACTCAGTCATATCGTTCCTAGAGCCTTTCTATCAAGAATATCCCATTCTTCATCCTTCATGGTCATCGGCTTCTTTGCTACTCTGCCCAATAATAGGAATAGATCCTTCTGATATAAATTATCTTCCATCTGCATCTTCCATAATTGATAGTTTTGGCTGTTAAATTTCTCGACCCTAAACTTTCCATCTTCCGACATTGCTCCGACTTGAACCAGGAACCCTCTTTTCCTGCGAGTTACCTTTCGCTCTGATACCAGTTGTTAGAAAAACATGACCATGGAGAAATAAAATAAAACAAATGTGGAAGCAAAACATAGAAGATACACAATACAAGAGAGACACAGATTTACGTGGTTCACCCAGTGTGGGCTACGTCCACCAGAGAAATTGTTAGGTCCTTCCTTTATTATTATCCAACAAATGAAGGGATACCACCTACAACAAAACCCGTTGTAACTTCCTCTTCTTTCTCTCATAGTCTCCTCTCTCAGAATATAATAATTGCCATAATGCATAGCTGCAATACATTTCCCTAATAACAAAGGGTTGCCTTCTAGGGAAAAAAACCCTAGCATAATTTTTACCGTTAGATCTGTGACCTTATAATGAATGGTCCAGATTTACAATGGAATTACAATATACATTTACAAGGAAATTTTTCCTTTGGGGGCTTCGCCCCCAAACCCCCCATCAAGGGAGATAGCCCCCCCCAGACCCTGTAGAGGGGGTACCCTCCCTCTGCACTCCCCCACGTGGAAGACTGTACATACTTCTGGGGTGTAAATTCTTCATGGGGTATAAACATGGCTAAAAGCAAGGACCTCTGAATCAGGAACATAATCAAGCTCCACAACCAACAACCTTCTCCTTCAAGGATTTCAGACCAATTTCATGTTGTGATGTCATCTACAAGCTTATTTGAAAGATAATTGCTAACAGGATCAAGCCCCTTTCAGTGACATCATCTCTGAAGAGTAGTTCAGATTCTTGTTCAAGAGACAAATTCATGATGTCGTAGCCTTGGCCTAGGAATCCTTCCACTCTATCAAGACACAAAATATCCCTTATATTGTCTTCAAGTTGGACCTTTCTAAATCCCATGAAAAAGTTAGTTGGGTCTTCCTTAGACTTGTTCTAATCCAAATGGGAATGCACCTATCCATAGTCAATTGGATTATGGGCTACATACACTCAACCTTGTTCCCATTCCTTATTAATGGCTCTCCATCCAATTTTTTCCATTCTTCAAAAGGGATTATATAGGGATGGCCCCTGTCTCCCTTTCTATTTATTCTTATCATAGAATAGATCAACCAACTTATTGAAAGTGCCATGATCAATGTCTCATTAAAAGGAGTTAAAATCACCCCATCTAAAATAATTTCTCATTTGTTGTTTGTTGATGTTGTCTTTCTCTTTGGTCCAGGCTCACCACGGGAATTCCAAGTGCTTAAATACATTATGGAACTATATTTTCTTGCTACAGGTATGGAGATTAACATGACCAATTCCAATCTTCTTTTCAACTTTCCTTGGGAAAATTTGTAGTCTTGGTCAAACAATATTCTCCTGTTCTCCCACAAAGGCATAGCTAAAGGTCTCAAATATTTGTGTTTTGTGTTGAAACCTAATGCCCACTCCTATGAGGACTGGATATGGATTTTAAAAAATGTTGAAGCCAGAATTTCTCTTTGGACTCAATGATGGCTATCACGGGGAGGGCACCTAATTCTTTTGCAATCCATCTTAAAAAACATCCATGTCTACTGGACATCCACAACAAAAGTCCCTAAAGGAATTCTTATGAAAATAAAAAAAAACTAGCTTCCATTTTCTTTAGTCAAGTAGAAGGAATTTAGATGGCATTCCACTCATCAATCGATCTCACATTTCTCAGCCTAAGGACTAGGAGGATAGAGGATCAAAATATTTATCTATTCAATTGGGATTTGGCGACAAAAAAACTTTGGAGGCTAATGCATAATGGATCACTATGGGGAAGGGTAATGTCCTCGAAGTAATTTTTCATTTAGTCAGTGGAGGATTGGTTTTATACCCCTTGTAAGTCAGCCTCAAATATATCTATTGTTTGGAAAGTATTCATGGATGCCTTCCCTCTCATCAAAGATTGGACTGTATGGAGAAATGGCAATGGAAAAAAAATAAGGATCGGGGAGGACCCATGGGAAGGATTGGATGGGGACAACAAAATATCCAAGAATATTCTTACATTTATACATAATCAAGGAATTTTTTCCATTTGATATGTGAAGGCTCTCGAGCTTGACAGAGTTGGTTCGAGTGGTTGGACTTCTGACATGATCTCAAGTTTACATGGTAGACCTGCGGAAGAGTGGAGGCAATATGTTTGAAAACTCCAGTCCAAATTCATCAATTTTATTGAAGATGAGTTTGATTACTTGAGTTGATCTAAAAACTCTCTAACTAGCGATTTCACAACAAAACTTGGATATAAATCTCAAGTTGAAGTAGTGTTTCTCAATGAACATATTTGGTGGTGGGATAGAATTTGGAAATTGTGCTCTCCTTTGAAGATGATATTGTGGTTAGAGCTCTAGAATAAACTATTAACATGGTATAATGACCTTAAAAGGGGGTGGGTAGGACCAAATAGGTGCTCTCTGTGTAGACTAGATGATGAATCAATTCAACACTTTTTTGCCTCTTTCCCCTTTTTGGATCAGGTGTGGTCATTGACGGTGTGGTCATCCATTGTAAAAACATTTAATTCAAAGGAACATTGGAGTTCTATGAGTATTGATGACTAGTTAAAAGCATGGATATCTAATGCTTCCTACCTTTCTTTTTCACTTTCTTTATTTGGTGGGTGTGCAATCTCAACATTTTTTAGGACAAGTATATCCCTGGTAAGGTTGTGGTAGGTATGGTGGAAAGTCTTTCTCAAGAATTTAAGTGTGATTCAAAAAACCGTAAAACCTTGTAAGCTAGCCATGCCCACTTTGGAATTTGACATCCTCTAGAGATTCTTTGATGGTGCAAGACAAGGGAATCCTCCCAAGTGTGGTATTGGTGTGTTCTTATATCTTAATGCCTCACACTACTACCATATTAGATATGCTCTAGGTCATGGCTCCAGCACCAAGGCTGAGTTTTCTACCTTGTTGACGCTATTGTACTTTGAAAATTCTCTCCAGGTGAGAAAGTTTCAAAATATGGGTGACTCCAAGGTGGTTATTGATTCTGCCAAAACAATTTGTAGATGCATGTGGTCTGCTTACAGTTGTTTATGAAGAAAATCCATGATTTACTTAATGAATTTGAATGGACCTCATTCACATATTTTCATAGAATTAAACTCTAGGGTTGACGATATCTCCAAAGAATTGTTGAGTCTTCTAGAGGGCTCGTTTACCTCTTAGGAATTCTTTGAAAGTCATGTTCATGAGGAAATGCCATTCCTGCTCTAGTTATTTTTGAGTTCTTCCTCCTAAATTTTAGCAACAAGAATAGTACTGGGAAAAAAACAATTGTGATATGTTAAGTTGGTAATAAAAAAACATGTTTTTATTTTTGTAAAGTCACGGGTAAAATTAAGACAATGTATGTAGTTGTGTATGGTCACTTTACAGAGGAAGATCTATTGCTCATCTCTAGTCAGTTGCAAAGTTTTTGTGATCAATCCTCTATAAATGAAAACATGTATATTCTTCTATGGAATATAAAGTTTTGTTTTTCTCTTGGAATATATATATATATATATATATATATATATATATATATATATATATATATATATATATATGGTTGGATATATAAATGGATAATTTCCTTTGTTTCTTATTTTGTTTATATCTTCATTTATTTTATGAAAATTATATGATGATCAAAATTGTTATTCAATGAAGCTCTAAAACTTGCTCTTGTTGGGGATAAAGAGGATGTGCACACTTGATTTTATGATTGGGTCCTTAGTTTTCCTAGGTACCAAATCCCAAATTTGACCAATGTGACTTTCCAACTACCAACCATCTAAAAACTAATATCATTATTCTCAATTTATTAAATAAACTTCAGGAGGTAGTTATGTCCTTTCAGTTGTCATCCCACTCTCTATAAAAGAAGGAGGAAACTTGAATAACTGGGAAGGATAAAAGAGTAGCTATGCTTGAGTTTTTCACAAAAGATTCAATTTCACGTTTTTTTAACTTCTCAAGTAGCTTGACAAATGCTTATAATAGTAAGATGGATTACAGTAAAGGTCAAGCATTAGGGTGAAAGCAAATGTGATTTCTCTAGAAAGTATATTTATTTATTTATGTGCATGGTTATACATTCTCTATTATACCTTCAAGACTAATTCAATCATCTCTACAAATTCCTTCCAAACCATTTGTGTGTTGAGTCCCCAAAGATTCCTCATCATTGGAGGCGTCACCTGTTTTGATTTGTTTGTTGTAACAAGTCGCATATGGTTTCAGAAACATCCCATATTTTGGGAGTTTAATTGATTATCAGCCTTTGTTATGTTATTTGGTTGTCCAATCAAAATTTTGGGCATATATTATGTTTATCTATGTATTTTATATTATGTTTTAGCTTTGTTACTTTTGCTTTAAAAATATTGTTTCATTTTTATTTCTTGAATATGCTTTGTTATGTTTTATAAAATTTCCTTAGATAGTTGTTGATTCAGTGAAGCTCTCAAACTCACTTTCGTTGGGAATAAAGTGGATGTGCATACTTGATTTTATGGTTGGGTCCTTGGTTTTCCTAGGTACCAAATCCCAAATTTGGCCATTGTAACTTTCCAACTACCAACCATCTAAAAACCAATATCATTATACTCAATTTATTAAATAAAACTTAGGAGGCAATTATGCCTTTCAATTTCCATCACATCCCCTATAAAAGGAGGAGACATGAATAAACGGGGAAAATGAAAGAGTATGTGTGCTTGATCTCTGCAGAAAAGATTCAATTTCACATTGTTTTAACTTCTCAAGTAACTTGACAAATTCTTATAAGAATAGGATGGATTACAATAAAGGTCAAACATTAAGGTGAAAGAAACTGTGATTTCTCTAAAAGTATATTTGTTTATTTATGTGCATGGTTATAAATTCTCTATTATACATTCAAGATTAATGCAACCATGACTACAAATTCCTTCCAGACAATTTGTGTGTTGAGTCCCCAAAGAGGATATGTGCACACTAGATTTTATGGTTGGGTCCTTAGTTTTCCTAGGTACCAAAGCCCAAATTTGACCAATGTGACTTTCCAACTACCAACCATCTAAAAAATAATATTTGTGTGCTCAATTTATTAAATAAAACTCTGGAGGTAGTTATGCCTTTAAATTTCCATCCCACCCTCTATAAAATAAGGAGGAGACATGAATAAAGGGGGAAAAGAAAAGATTAGTTATGCTTGAGTTATGCACAAAAAGTAATATATGTGTGCTCAATTTATTAAATAAAACTCTGGAGGTAGTTATGCCTTTAAATTTCCATCCCGCCCTCTATAAAAGAAGGAGGAGACATGAATAAAGGGGAAAAATAAAAGATTAGTTATGCTTGAGTTATGCACAAAAGATTCAATTTCATGTTGTTTTAACTTCTCAAGTAGCTTGAAAAATTCTTATAATAATAGGATGGATTACAGTAAACTTCAAGCATTAAGCTAAAAGCAACTACGATTTCTCTAAAAAGTATATTTTTTTATTCATGTGCATGGTTATACATTCTCTATTATACTTTCAAGACTAATGCAACCATGAATGGTTTTGTTTTACATTGTTAAGCTAAATATAATTCATGTTCTATATCTTTATCTTTTAAATATGTCCCTGTAATGCTTATTAGTGTCTCAGGTGAGACCTTACCGTCCCTTTGGATATTGAAAATGTCGAAGCTAATGGGTTCATTGTTGGATTTCACACTAAACCCTATGTTTGGTGTTTAGTGCAAACAACTGGTTCTGTTGATAGGATTGAATAGTTTCTTGCAAGAAGAAACCTAGAACATGTCATGGAAGCAAACATGAATAGAGATCCAAGAGTGGAGTCTCTGAAAAGGAGAATGAGTTCACCCAGTGAGAGACTCAAAACTTGCATGAAAACCCTAAGTAGTGGAAACAGAGGTACCTTTATTCAGATAAGCATGAATATTTCTTTGTTGATTTTTCTAGTTTAGTATATGAATGGTTGAAAAGAAAAATTGAAATCAACCCCTTGAGGAATCTATGGTATGGGATCAAAAATATATTGAGGAATTGGAGACCTTAGATAAAAAAAAAATGGACCCATGTTATTTTTTATTTGTTTTATAGGGTGATAGTGTTAGAATATGAAGGATGTGTGCTTGTTTTACCATTGAAAATACCCTTGTCACCCAACCATAGGCCGAAGCCACCCTCCGAGCACCTTAACCTTGACAAAGAATCATTCCAGAAGAAAACCCTAGGCTAGATATCCATACAAAGGGTAACACACCTTTCCCCAAGGATAGTGCATCAACAAAGGCTGATCAGATGTTCCAAACCCTAGCCAAGAGATAGTCCAAGCCAAAACGTAACTGCTAGTTGCAGCAACTCTCCTCCAAACCTATGCACAAGACTACAACTACATTGTGCAGAACTGACTCTCTGCAACTGCTGAGATGTGTCAAATGAGAGACTGACGCCCTGTATTTATAGTGGCTCTGGCAGACTTATTGGGGCTGACTTCTCCTTCTGGGTTCCTGTCTTTTCAGTATATTATTATTATCTCTGGCCGACTTATTCTCTTGGAGGCTAATAACCTAATATAAATTATCTTCTTGAGCCGACAAGTCTTCTAGGGTTATTAGCCAACTCATTGGGGTTTCTTCTTGCTTCCCGGAGTAGTCTATTCTCATCAGGTTCACACATGGAGGTAAATACCTCTTGAAGCTACCATAATATCAACACTCCCTCCTATATAGGGAGGTATTACAGGTAATGGTGTTGAGCACAAAACATACCATTTGCCAAATAGCATCAACATAGTTATATATACTAGATCATGACTAGATCATGAGCACCATCATCATCATCAGTTGCATCATCTCTCAAAATCATACTCTATCTGAGTAATCAGACATGATGCTCACTCCACAGAGTGATACAAGAGACATTCTTCTAATCTAGAAGAGTAAATGTTCTGAACCATTTTCTGTCTGCAAAATCTTTGTTCATCATTCATCTGGCTGATAATTATTTCCAATAAACTGTTGATAGTCTTCAGGGCAATCAGAACAAAATAGAACACAATTGTGTCTATCCATAGTGGTACATAACTACAATCCAGTGGTACACTACCACACCAAGTAACACACAAGTACTTGATCAACAACGTATAGTCATGAACAGTGGAACACATCCACCACAGTAGCATACATCTATTGTCATATAGTCTTTATAACAATCATCTGATAGAAACCTGCACAGAAACAATGTTATGATATAAACTGAATCACCTGGGCCAATATTTCACTCACATCTATGAGATTTGAAAGAATATCTACCCTCAGAGTAGAACAATGAGATATCTAGACTATTCTTCTCAAGAAAGAAAGAATAATTTTCATGTCTTCTGAACCTGGACCATTCCCCACCCTGGGCCATTCTTCCTACACTAATCAAAGTGCACCCTGGAGAGAATGTATAAACCCTGAGGAATGTTGAGCTTGGACCATTCCCCACCCTGGGTCATTCCTCCTACACTAATCAAAGTTCACCCTGGAGAGAATGTATAAACCCTAAGGAATGCCTGTCCTTGATTGTTGAGCCTGGACCATTCCCCACCCTGGGCCATTCCTCCTACACTAATAAAAGTGCACCCTAGAGAGAATGTATAAACCCTAAGGAATTATTGTCTGGATCATTTCCTTTGTTAACCACAAGAGGAAAAGATTGTCCTGTATCAACCTCCAAAAATGAACCATTCCTAATGTTAACCACAATGAGAAATCATTGTCCGGCGAGGCGGGCCAGTCTTCTTGAGTAACCCTTAAGAAGAGAGATTTCCCTAGACCACTCCCCATGTTAACCACAATGGGAAATAGTTGTTTATTATACATCATCAATTTGGACCATTTTCCATGTTAACCACAATGGGAAATTGCTATCCATTAGAAATCTCAATCCACTTTCCAAACATGAAAGAATTTGTCCAAGCTGGACTATTTTTCAATCTTGAAAATGAATGTCCTCAATAATATTTTCAATGCTCCCTCCCAACCTGGGAGTCATCTCTTCCTTTTTCAATAAGGAATTCGTCTCCACGAGCTCCAACTTGAGTACACAAACTCTTTCATCTTGGATAGAATCTTTACCAAAATGTCTTCTTATCTTCTCATCTGTGGAGATATGTATTGGAGAACCACTTTCTCCTTTCTGGACTTCATCACAGATAGTGTAATGCTTGATTTCAAATGTACTTTAGTCTGGAACACTAATTTTCTGTGAAGTCTTCATGTAGATTTGAACAATAGAGTATATCATGGTTGGAAAACTAGAACATATTCATGTGGCTCTTCTTTTGTCATCATGAGATATGATCTACTGAGTAATCATCTTGATGTTATAGGAAATCTCACCACGCTTCTGCTGTGCACTAGAGGTTCTCCACCAAGTTATCTTCTTTTATCTGCATGCAAGGGTCTCTTTTTGGTATGCCTCAAGGTCTTGAAATTGCCCTTCATATGCTCTTTATTCAATTTCTTTGGAGAACATTCTTTGCATTCATCTGATGTAGAACTCCAACTCATGGATGTTGCGGATGATATAATGACTCATGTAGAGATATGTTTGGTGTACTAGAACAAGAAATCATCATAGTCTTCTCCCTCCATTCGAGAGAACCTCTGGATCTAGATCTCGCAATGCTTTCATTCATAAGTCTTCCATACATTGTTCTTCATCACGACTTTCAGTTCCTCTGCTTGATTGCTTTTATTGAGTTTATATCAGGTTGACAATCATGTGATTCTTGATACACTGATTGATTGTTATGGCTTCTCTTTATTTCTTGGAATCTTCATGTTCTTCCTTGTGTTTAGCTCTTGGGTCCATGGAGTAGATTCCATTCCCTAAAGATTCCATTTTTTTCTTTCATCATAGGATCACGCATATCGATGGACAACCAGGGATACTCTAAGGCTTTTCTTCGAAAAGGTCTTCTTATGCGGTTGAACTGAGCATGTATTGTCTTTCATGGTTACTACCATGGATATATACTTCATCATCTTCAATGGATCATCGGATTAGATCCCTCCTATTCCTTTCTTCATGTATTAGTGCATATAATTGGCTCCCTCTGTCTAACAAAGTCCATGCTTCCATCTGCATCCTTATTGTCTTCTGCAATATATAATTGGCTTTCTTGTCTAACATAGTTCACGCTTTTGTCTTGTTGTCTTCTACAAAATGTCATAAGTCTTTTTCCAATTTCTTCTCGATTGCTGACTTCTTTATGTCTTTGCTTCTTCTAAGTCTCTTCATTATTGATTCATCTTATCTTGCAATAGCTTCCACATGATTTGTATTTCATCCTTTCATGTGTATTATCTAATGATATCCATTCTTACCTTGTTGTTCTTCCGTAGGTATAGTTCTTCATGGAACACATTATCTTCCAAGACATAGATATACAAGATATGTACAGAGACAATGCAAACGGGATATGTACAAGAAATAAGAAGAGTTTTGTTACCTTTAGAAGGAGAAGTCTCTTCCATCCTGCTTAGTCTTCTTTGTAGGTTTCTTTTCTTCAACAATTGATGCTTCATGTTTCTCCTTCCTTTTCTTTAGTTTGGGACAATGATTCTTGTAGTGACCATACTTTCGACAGTTGAAACATTTTACTTCTGAAATGTCTTTCTCTTGATTTGGCTTCCTCCTTGAACCAAACTTCCTTTTGTTCTTGAAGTTCTTGAATCTTGATATGAAGGCTTGATAATTGTACTTCTTTTGGGGTTTCTCTTTTGCACTGATCCTTGATTCTTCTTGAGCACAACAAGTCCAAAGTTCTTCAAATGTCAGATACTCCTTTCTTGTATTCATGCTTGCAGAAAATGCATCCCACCTCTTGGGAAGACCATTGAGTACTATGTTTACCAACTCCTTTTCTGAGATGTTCTTTTAAATATCTTGTAGTTGATCTCTTAACTGAGAATTCTCACAAAATATGATGTTATGCTATCCTCATCATTCATCTTCATGTCACGGAGCTCATTCTTCAGACTCATAACTTGTCCAATGTTTCTGATCGAGAAGAGATTTGTTAGAGCATCGTACATCTTCTTCGATGAGTCAAGATGGGAGATGTAGGGTATCAAGTGGTATTTTATATATTCCACTATGATACTCATAGCATTGATATCACTTTCTTTGAACTTCTCCATAGCTACAACGTTCTGTGGTTCCTTCTCTTTTCCTTCTTCAAACTCTGGCTTCATGATCTTTCCTTTCACGATACCCAACACTTTATTCTTGGCAAGGATGAGTTCAATCCTTATCTTCCATGCTCTGAAGTTAGAGGCTCCATCTAACTTGTTCTCTGACTTCATAGAATAAGTCATGGCTTCTTTGACTTGGTCAAACCCTAGATTTGACCACAAACTCAAACTTCACGTCTTGTCTTGTTGAGAGTATCAGGAGATGCGCTAGGCTAGAGTGTATTGATCTGTCTGGAGATTAGGTCAATCCATTCACTTAAGGTGCCTCAATAAGAGGATTAGGGTTTCTACAATTGCTCCTGCTAGTAACCCTAGCGGTAGTGTCTTGGAAGTTGCTTCTGCTAGTAGCCCTAGCGATAGTTCCTCAACGAGCTCAATATCCTAGCGTCTATGTTTCCTTCCAGTGTTTAGACTAAATGAAGGAGGTGTGGGCCCATAACCTATTAGAATATGAAGGATGTGTGCTCGTTTTACCATTGAAAATACCCGTGTCACCCAACCATAGGCCGAAGCCACCCTCCAAGCACCTTAACCTTGACAAAGAATCATTTTGGAAGCAAACCCTAGGCTAGATATCCATACAAAGGGTAACACACCTTTCCCCAAGGATAGTGCATCAACAAAGGATGATCAGATGTTACAAACCCTAGCCAAGAGATAGTCCAAGCCAAAACGTAACTGCTAGCTGCAGCAGCTGCACCAGCAGCTCTCCTCCAAACCTGCGCACAAGACTACAACTGCACTGTGTAGAACTGGCTCTCTGCAACTGCTGAGATGTGTCAAATGAGAGACTGGTGCCCTGTATTTATAGTGGTTCTGGCATAATTACTGGGGCTGACTTATCCTTCTGGGTTCCTGTCTATTCAGTATATTATTATTATTTCTGGCCAACTTCTTCTCTTGGAGGCTAATAACTTAATATAAATTATCTTCTTGAGCTGACAAGTCTTCTAGGGTTATTATCCAACTCTTTAGGGTTTCTTCTTGCTTCCTAGAGTATTCTATTCTCATTAGGTTCACACGTGGAGGTAAATACCTCCCACAACTACCATAATATCAACAGATAGAAGGATATATTTTGGAGTTTTCCATTGATTACAACCAGTCTATTAGTACTATTCAAAGGGATTTTTAGGTTGGGTTGAGAGGAAGGATTCTCAATATTACATTGTTGTGCATCAATATGTTATGTGTTAAGAAAGGGTTGATGTAGATGTGACTTGACCCCATGGAATAGTACACCCTTGCAACAAGGGGTGGAAAATTTAAAGGGGATGTAAGGAGGTAGAGGAGTGAAGGGAATATGGATCCAAACGAGCAAAAAAGGGATATAGAAGAGAGGCATGCAAGAAGAGATGAGTTGCATGAAGTTATTTGGAAATTCCAATGGATGATTTGAGAAAGAGAGGGGAATACATCTTTAGTAGGAATGTTGAGAGAAGATGAAGAGGCAAGATAGTACCAAGGGGAAGTACTGAAGGAAAATCCATGCATGAAGACCACACATAAGAGGAAGGGGAGGCACCAAAGGGATTCACCCAATTAGAGTATGATGTAGAAGTAGAAGGTTAAGAGGTCAAACCCTAGTGGAGTATGTTCTCGGGAGATTAATCAAAGAGGGAATTATAAACTACTTCAAAAGGAGATGTTGTGAGAGGAGAGACAAATGATTCTATAGAAAGTGAAGATTCTTCAACATTGGAAAAACTATTGGTTCACTTGACAATAGGAAAATGATTTGGGTCCCATTAGGAAATTGTTGCAGAGAATGAGGTAAGACATTTTCCTTTAGAACCACCATGTGAGTGCACTTTAATTGAATAAGGAGAAATTTCAATAGATATATAGGTTAGGAACATAAAACATCAGACGATAGTAGTACCAATAGTGAACATAGGTATAGGAATAGCTAGGTCCTTAAATTTTACAATGGCGGGAACAAATAGTGACCCCATGATCAGATTCCCTATGTTCCATGCAGCTGGGAGGGATGATGTAGAGAAGCACTAGTCCATATATGAGGCTATATGGATAGTGAATAAGATTATATATGAGGCAGTGGAGATTGTGTAGTTGGAAACCACTTTCAGGGATCATGCATTTCAATGCTATATGAAATACAAGGTTGATATTCCCAGAGGCTAAGCAAGGACTTTGGATGAAATAAGGAAATTGTTGTAGATAATGAGGTAATACATTCTCCTCTAGAGCCACACCCTAAGTGCACTTTAATTGAAGAAGGATAAATTTCGATAGATATAGAAGTTAGGAACATAAAACATAAGATGATAGTAGTACCAATTGTGAACAAAGGTATACGAATATCTAGGACTTTGAATTTTACAATGGCGAGAATAAATAGTGATCCCGTGATTAGATTCCCTATTTTCAATGCAACTAGGAGGGATGTCGTAGAGAAGTAGTAGTTCATATATGAGGCTATATGGATAGTGAATAAGATTATAGATGAGGCGGTGAATATTGTGCAGTTTCAAACCACTTTCAGGGATCGTGCATTACAATGGTATATGAAATACAAGTTTGATATTCCCAAAGGCTAGGCAAGGACTTTGGATGAAATAAGGAAGGATTTGATCAACGATTTTCAAAAAACTGAATTAGAGAAATATGCTATCATATTTAAAGGAGATTAATAATAAATCTAGAGAAATTATATAGGATTATGACCAGAGGTTCAAGGAATTGTTAGGAAAGTTGAGTTTCAAGCTACCAAAGGTCTATAGAAAGGAATGGTTTATTGTTGGATTGTTACCCCACCTTTGATCTCCTATTGCACAATAGAAAATAAACTTCGAGGAATATGCACTCAAGATATATATAAGACTAGAATTCATGCCAAAAGGATTAGCTCAACCCTCATTAGGTTTAGTGTAGGTACATAATCGTCTGACCTCCTTGACTAACTAATTGTAAGAGATGTTGAAAGGGAAAATAGTCTATGAGTAAGTTTGGTGTACTATGTGAAAGATAGAGGAACATCATAGAAATTAATGCCCAATCCTTGGAAACTATACTTCTATGATAGGTATGTCGAACCTATTTCCTTCTAGAGAAGAAAAAATTAATGTGACATATGTATGACTTGGGGACATGATCCTAATCAGTTTCCTAAGTTGTAGAAACATTACAATTCCACTTGGACACCTTTTTGTGAATTTTTCAAGTATATGGGCCATTATGTGAATAATTTTAGAATCCTAGAGCTAATGAGAGAGTGCACGGTATATGATTACTATGATAGGGGACATAGTACATTTCTGGAGCTCGAAAGAGAGGTTTAAGAGGTGGTTGCATAGGTCTAAGACAAGGAGGTGCATCCACTTGTTATAATTGTGGGGAGGTTGGACATATTTTCTATTTTTATATTAAACATCAACCACATTGTAGACACTATTGTAATGAAAATCATGACATAGAGGACTACTAAAAAATTATATCTAAATGGGAAAAGAAAATGTGGAGATGTAACATGATTTTTATAGAACCCAAGAGGGAGTGATAAGAGGAACTTATAGTACACGTGGTGAATCAAGGAGGTGAGAAGCTAGTGTTGGATACAGGACAAGTTCTCGAATGAAAGTTTAAGAAACCTACCCCTTTGCTACTCAAGTTCGATGCCACATGATAGAAGCAATTATTGCATGAAGTTATTGAATCTCTAACAAATGTGTTGGGAAGTTATAAGGATCGTTAGGCATTGAAAGAACATGAAAATTAGCCTAAATATCAAGTAAGTACTTTCTTTAAGTGTTTCATAAAAGTCTTGAATTATACCCTTAGTTCAAAGAAGTTGATTGAGTTGGTGACAAGGTGGATATTTAGGTTAGAGTATGTTGATGTACTTATTTATGCACCTTTACTTGAGAAACATGTTAGGCAAGTGAAGAAGAGAATAAAGTTAGGAAGATAATTTAATATGGCTATGGACATTGGGGGCTATGAGATGTAGGATGTTATGTTTTATCTTGGATCTGATGTTAACATCCTCCCAAACAAGACTTGGGATATGTGTCAAGAAATGAGATGCACTTCCACACTAATCCTAGTAGAAGAGAAGATGAATTTAATTAAGAACATAAATGACAAAGCAATCACACAGTACATAGAGATTTTACCCTGGAAACCCAAATCAGGAAAACCAACATTCCTTGAGCATTATGCTCTCTTGTTTTCTTATTGAATATAAATAAAAGGTTACATGTCTAACCTTGGTCCAAACCTAAGACACAATCGACATCATACCCTCTTTCCTGTGCAAGAACAACCCTATATCCAATTTGAATTACATCTGTATGACCAACAACTTACATCTAAGGATTTCTCTAAAGACTGACTATCCTACGATTCATTGATTATCATCCTTTACAGCCTTATAAAATGCCTCTTTAAAGGATTTACAACAGGAAAAATCCTAAAGAATTGGCACCCAAAAAATGGTTACAGATCCATGCATATCATTGGCTACAAATCCCATAAATCTTGGGATTCTGTTATAGTCGATTCCAAGTCGGATTACTAGTCGACTACCATTCGACCTTCATTTGGTATTCAGTCGATCGCCACATGCCCGCCTTTTGACCTCTTGTCGGTTGACCTCTTTGACTTGTTGTTTATGTCTTTACTCTGTCGAACCGCCTCGACATTCTACTTCAACTTTACCAAGTCGACTAACCTCGACCTTAGACTTATTGTCGATCTACCTCGACTCTCAACTTGTTGTCGATCCACCTTGAATTCAACCATCAGTCGATCTACCTCGACTAGAATTTCACTACAAAGAATATAAAAACCCAACATTCTCCCACTTGTTGTATTCTTTGTTGAAACCATGAGATTCCTAAACTTTCATTCACAAATCGAGGGAAACGATGTTGATTGCCTCTCTACACCAAGATAACTTCACAACACTCATAGACTTGGTCAATGGGTCTACTATGTTTTCCAATGTGTCTACTTTCTCCAGAATCACCTTGTTACTTTCCACCATATATCTTATGCAATGGTATTATACATCAATGTGCTTAGTCTTCGAATGAAAAGCAGCGTTCTTTGCCAGAAATATTGTGCTTTGACTATCGCAACTTACCTTCAAATCTCTCTGCTCAAACCCGATTGTTGAACACATCCTTTGTATCCATACTGCTTATTTTCTTCAATGAGTGGACACCATGTATTCCACTTTTGTTATTGACAAGTATATGACTTCTTGTTGCTTACTCGTCCAACTTATTGCTCCACCAAACATCTTGAAGACATATCTGATGGTCGACCTCTGTCGATACAGATCTCCAGCGCAGTCAGTATTGACAAAGACATGTATATTTGATTTACCATTGTCACCTCTAGGTCTTCCTTGGTAGGATATAGCATAGTCCTTCATGCCACACAAATACCTGAATACTCTCTTAACAACTTTCCATTACTCCTTTCTAGGTGTCGACATGTACCTGATCAACACTCCCACTGCATGGGTAGTGTTTGGTCAAGTGAAAACCATCACATACATTAGAATACCAACAAAGCTTGCATAGGGAACACGTCCAATGTCCTCTATTTATTCCCGTGTATTTGGACATTTTTCAATAGTTAGCCTTGCTCCCACAAGAATTGACGCCTTCACTAGTTTGCAATCCTAGATGTTGAATTGTTTCAGAACTATTTCAATATACTTCATCTGATTCAACCAAAAATTTCTAGCGGCTCGGTCTCTCTTAATCTCCATTCCCAGAATGAAATTAGTTGCACTGAGATCCTTCATGTAGAACTTGGAGGCTAGCTGCTTCTTCACCTCATTTATTGTGTCCATGTTGTTTCCAATCAACAACATGTCATCAACATACAAAGCTACATATATGAAATGCCCACCTTCTTCCTTGGAATATATGTTGTTATCACCTTTGCTTCTCAAAAATCCTAAGATAAGAATTTATGTGCCGAACTTCTCGTACCACATCCTTAGCGATTTCTTTAGACCATAAATGGATCTTTTCAGTTTTCACATCAACACTTGCTTTCCCTTTACTACAAATATTTCGGGATGTTTCATGTAGATTTTTTCTTCTAGGTCACCATGTAGGAATGTTTTCTTCACATCCATCTATTCTATTTCCAGATGGAATGTTGCAGCCAGAGACATTAGTACTCTTATGGAAGTTAATTTAGAAACAGGGGAAAAAATCTCACCGAAGTCGACTCCCTCGACTTGGGAATAACCTTTCGCTACCAATCGAGATTTGAACTTCTCGACTTGCCCTGCGACATTCATTTTCTTCTTGAATACCCATTTTCTACCGAAGAGATTTCTTCCACTAGGTAACTTGACTAAATCCCTTGTCTCATTCTTGTGTAAGGATTCCATCTCTTCAACCATGGCGTTCTTCCATATTTTACCCTCTGCCGATTTGAATGCCTCATCGACAAATTGGGAATCATCGTCAATGGAAGTTAACACGAATGCAAAACGAAATTCGGGTGTACTATACCTTTCGACTGGTTTTCTTACTCTTTCTAACCTCCTTACCACTGGAGTTTGTTGTTCCACCTCTTCCTCTAATTCATTCGACTCATCTGAATCATCTTCTTCCTTCCTCATTTCAAACCGTATCGTATCAAGATTATTATCAGTCTGAAAAATTTCCTTAGGCTCAGACTTAATTCTGAATTCTCTGAAGACCACATATTAACTGTACAATGTTCTCCTTAATGCATGATCCCAAAGCTTATATCCTTTCATTCCTCCTTTATATCCAATGAAAATACATTTGAATGCCTTCTTGTCCAACTTACTCCTATTTTCCTTGGGAACATGCATAAATGCATCACAACCAAATACTTTGAGATGTGCAACCAAAGGATTCTTACCCAACCATACCTCATGTGGATTCATGTAGACTAGCACTGATGAAGGAGACATATTCACCGAATATCTTTTCATTTCGACTGCCTTCGCCTAAAATTCTTGTGTGAGCCTGATGCAGCTGCACCCGCAGGCACACCCGCTCACGGGATCTTCTCCCTTATAGCGGCCCAAAGAACTCTTGAATAGCTCTTCTATTTCCCTATCAGGAAATCTACACCCACAGAACTCTTTGCGAAATCCCCCTCTCTTTACTTATCGAGGAATCAGACTTTGCAACTTTGCGAGGTCAGTGGTCGAGCGTAGGACTCTCGAATCCCCGAGACCCGATATGAGTCAACGCTGACCCTTCCATTCCTTTTCAGGACTTTCCCTATCACAATTTCACTGCTCGTGATACCAAACAACTTGTATCCCCGACTCTCAATGCCCGATGCGCCGAAATTCCAACACATGTGCGGATTGACCATTCATTCGCCGCTTCACTCCATCAGCATTTCGGGGTTCGCTAGATCGTGAATCCTGATGTTAATACTTTGGGACTTCTCACCAAAAAACTTCGATGACTCGTGCCACCTATCCTCCACTAACTCCACTATGGTCCCACACTATTCCTTTGGCCTGTCGGGATATCGTGTATCGCGATTTCGCGATTCCCGTTACCAAATTTATGACTCTTTCCTCACGAAATCCCAATAGGCAATTCCGCAAGTGATCCAACGGCCCCACTGGCTTGGATCAATGGCTCTTCCCCACCTGAGCTTTGAACCCTTTGGAAATACATCATCATATATCCCCTGCAACTCTCCAAGATCTAACGGCTCACGGTGATTCACGAATTCTCCTCGGAGAATTCTGATCGTCTGTTCCTCCTGGCAAAATCTGCGAAACGACTGTGTTCCTCCGCGGAACTTGTCCACCTGCAGTGAAAAACTTACGATGCCTACTTAAACACTTCATGCACAACTTATCCTCATCGGTTCTTCAACAAATTCAAAGGCTCTATCCTTCCTGAGCTTTTCCCCATGACTTTAAGTTTTCTCAGAAACACTGTTGCACGCACTCCTTGCGGCAAACCTTCAACCACGACTAAGTGTTGAAGTCCCTCGACTCATTGCACCCCTGCAGTAGCAGTCTCTCAATACTCTACTCAAAATCACAAATCTGAGGCTTAGCTTAGCCTGCGCACTCCTTGCAGGACTCCTGTGCCCAACTGCACCTTCAGGATGAATGAGAACAAAAGCTATCTCTATCTAAACCCTCTGTCAATGCACTCCTTGCGGACACTTCAACTGCAGTCCTTGCAGGAATCCTCTGTCTCAAATAGAGAAACAATTGAAACTCATTCCTTCACCCTCTTAGACTTCAATTCAAGCATGGAATCATATACACAGTATATAAAATCAAATGTATAACAGGAAGCAAACATTCATGAGCATATCAACATCAATACACAAAGAACAGACACAAAACCATGAATTTGAATCAATCCCTTCTATTAATTCAAGTATATGTACATGAGTGTTCTTACACATCTCTCTGCATGCTCTTGCTCTAATGCTTCATCAATCTTCCTGAATGAATCTTACAATGCACAATGAGGGTGTCTATATCTCATTTCCCTCTTGTGCTCTCAAACTGTCTAGTCTAGAATTAAATTCTATCTACTTTACATTAACTACTTTAAATGTCGTCTACCTACTAAGGACAAGAGAAATCCTCTCAAGGTCCATTGCAATATACAAGTGCGCTTTCATCTTAATGCTCATTTAAGATCGCGCAACAAATTCAAGGTGGTTATCAAAATTTGTGATGGCTTGTCCAGCTGTCTTCCGCTTCCGCGCTGGCTCGCTTGATGTAGGCGATGCTCTTGCATCATACTCTCTCGCTTGAAAAATTTCATGGGCTCCTGTCCATGAGCTCCTGCATGGTATGTCCATGCTTTTGTATCTCTGCCTCAGTCTCCCAGCTGGCATCTTCAACTGGATGGTTCTTCCACTTGACCAGATACTCAAAGTATTGCTTTCTTTTGGTCCTCTTACTCACTCTCTTGTCCAATATGCATTCCATCTGCGGATTTTCTGCAACTGGCATCTGTTTCATCCACTTGATCACTGGCTGATCATCTCCAGTCTCTTCTTCTCTAGATCTATACAGGTACAAATCTAAGACATTGAATATTGGAGATATTCCAATCCCATCGGGTAATTCAATCTCATAAGCATTTGCCCCGAACTTCTTCAAGACTTTGCATGGCCCGATTTTCTTCATCTTCATCTTGTTGTATGTTCCCCTCGGGAACCTTTCCTTTCTCAAATGTGTCAGAACCAGATCACCAACTTCAAACTGAAGTTGTCTCCTATGCTGATCTACTCTACGCTTGTACTCCTGACTTGAATCCAGCAGTCGCTGCTTCACCTAGCGGTGAAGTTCTTTCATCGCCTCAACGAATTCTTCTGCACTAGCGTTGCTAGTCACAGTCTGTTCTGAATCCATCAGTTCAAAAATTCCTCTCGGATGCATACCATATACAATCTGAAATGGACTCTGTCCTGTGCTCATGTTCACTGAGTCATTATATGCAAACTCTGCCTATGGTAATATAGTGTCCCACTGGCTATGGTGCTCTGTCACCAAGCTTCTCAGCAAGTCTCCCAAAATTTTGTTTACCACTTTTGTCTGTCCATCCGTCTAAGGATGACAAGATGAACTAAATGCCAAGTTAGTTCCCAGCTTCTTCCATAAGGTCCTCCAAAAATGCCCTATGAATTTTGTGTCTCGATCCGAAACTATACTTTTCGTCAAACCATGAAGTTGAATGCCCTCTTTGAAAAACAGGTTAGCAATGTGAGTTGCATCACTCGTCTTCTGACATGGAATGAAGTGTTCCATTTTAGAAAACCTATCCAGTACCACAAAGATTGAATCAACACCTCTTTGTGTTCTTGGCAACCCCAATACAAAATCCATGCTAATTGCATCCCACGGCCTCTCTGGTATGGGAAATGGTTGATAAAAACCTCCATTCTGCTTCCTTCCCTTCGAATGTTGGCAAATTTTACACCTGTCAATGAATCTCTTGACATTTGCTTGCATTCCTGGCCAAAAATATGACTCATTCAGCTTCGTGAATGTTTTGTCATGGCCAAAGTGTCCTGCCAATCCTCCACTACGTTTCTCCTTTAATAAGTTCTCCCTCATGGAGCATTTCGGAATACACAGTGGCCTCTGAACAACAATCCTTCCTGGGTCATGTATTCATCCCACTGGCTTTTGTCTCTGAGAATTGGATTCTCAGTTGCTTCATACGCTTCCATAAAATCTTGATCATCAGCATACATGTCCCTGAGATCATCAAAACCTAAGGTCTTGACTCGGAACTCCTGCAACAGCAAACACTTCCTGCTCAAAGCATCAACAACTTTGTTAGCAGTACTACAAATATGTTTAATCACAAATGTGAAATTCTTCATATACTCAACCCATTTGGCATGTTTCTGATTCAACTTCTCCTATTGAGTCACAAACTGCAATCCATGATTATCACTATACAATACAAACTCTTTCAGGATCAAGTAATGCCTCCATTTCTTCAATGCCTGAATGATGGCATAGAATTCCTTATCATATGTGGAGTACTTCAATTTTGTTTCAATTAGCTTCTCACTAAAGTATGCAATTGGCTTGTCTTCTTGACTCAAGACTGCCCCGATTGCAAACCCACTTGCATCACATTTCACCTGAAATGTCTTCAGGAAATCCGGCAACACCAACACTGGTTGTTCCGTAATCTTCCTCTTCAACAAATTAAAACTTTTATCAACCTCTGTTGTCCAGTGAAAATATTTATGCCACTTCTTCACTATATCCATCATCGCTGCACTAATTCCACTGAAATTCCTGATGAATTTTCAGTAGAAACTAGCCAATCCATGAAAACATCTCACCTCAAATATGTTCTTCGGTGATGGCCAATTCTTAATTACCTCCACCTTATCTAGATCCATCCTCAACTCATTTGCCAAAATAACAAACCCCAAGTAAATGAGTTATGTCTTCATGAATGAGGACTTCTTCATATTTATCAACAGCTTTTCCTGTTGTAGTCTCTGCATCACTATAGCCAAATGCTTCAGATGCTCTGCTGTGGTCTTACTGTAAATCAGTATGTCATCCAAATACACAATGACAAACTTTCTGATGAACTCCCGCAGGACTTCATTCATCAACCTCATGAAGGTACTTGGTGAATTTGTTAAGAAAAACGGCATAACAAGCCATTCATACAAACCCTCATTTGTTTTGAACGATGTCTTCCATTCATCACCCTCTCTCATGCGAATCTGGTGATATTCGCTTTTCAAATCAATCTTTGAAAAATATTTTTCTCCACTCAAGCAATCCATCAGATCATCCATCCTTGGCAATGGAAATCTGTACCTGATGGTTATCTTATTAATTTTCCTTGAGTCGATACACATCCTCCAGCCTCTGTCTTTCTTCGGACTGAGTATTGTTGAAACAACACACAGACTCAAGCTTTTCCTAACCAGCCCTTTGTCCAATAACTCCTGGACCTGCCTCTTAAACTCTTCATTCTCTTGCGGTGTCAATATGTACATGGCTTTGTTTGGCAAACTGGCCCCTGGTATGAGATCAATATGATTACTCACACTCTTTATCAGTGGCAACAAATGAGGTAATTCATCCACTATTATATCAACGAACTCTTCCAGCAGTTCCTGAACTTCATCTGGCAAATCATCCACTCTTGTGCTAGTCAGAATAATCTTCGGCTTTTTGACCAAAATGAACTGTGGATCCTCCTTCTTCTTAACCTCGATAAGAAGTTCCTTCCCACTCATGAGGAGTATTGTGTTGCTTACCTCCAGATTCACCTCCTTATCCTTAATTGGAAGCAACATGTGTGTCCTCCCATTCTTCTCCAGGGTATATGTGTTCATTCTCCCATCATGAATCACATTTCTGTCATATTGCCATGGTCTACCCAGAAATAGATGACAAACATCCATGGGAATAACATCACACAAGATCTTATCATTATATCCCCCTATCTTGAATTCAACCAAGCATTGTTTAGTGATAGTTACCTGGTGTCCTTTCTGTAGCCATGAAACTTTGTATGGGCTTGGATGATCAGTCGTCTCCAGCTCCAGCTTCTCTACCATCTCTGTAGATACAAGATTATCCGTGCTACCACTATCCACAATGACCTTGCATACCCTATCCTTGGTCTTGCAAGCAGTCCTAAAAAGTCTAGTCCTTTGGACTGAACTCTCCACCTCCTTCTCGGGTGTCAAAAGGACTTTTCGCATCATCAATGATCTTCCGCCTTCAGCATCTTCTGCCTCCACATCTTTCCTCTGCACTTCGGTGATGTGATATTCTCCAATGTCCTTCTTTTTCTCTAGACACTCGTAAGACTTGTACCCATTCTTCCCACATGTGAAGCATGTGATTACTCCACCTCTGCCTCTTCCTCTACCTCTACTATGAGGAAAAGTGTTGTTGTTATCATAATCTCCTCTCTGCTCATTATGTTGCCCTCTCTGTGAGGTTCCACCTCTCTCAATATGAGTTGGAGGTTTCTTCCATTCCTCCTTGGGCTTCTGATACTTATCCTGGGCAACCGCTTTGCCTCTGGGCTGGCTTCTGCCTCGCCCCCTCTGACTCTATTTTTGGCTCAGCTTCTCTTCCACTTTTAGAGCCATCTGATAAGCATCTTCCACCATTTGGATGGTTACCATGCTCATCTCATCCTGGATATCATATCTCAGGCCATTCATATATCTGGAAACCTTATCATCATCGCTTTCCCGATGACCTTCTCTGATGTTCAGTTTGTAGAATTCTTCAATATATTCTTTCACTGTCATCAGCTTCTGTCTCAGGTTCTATATCCTCCTGAAAAGAGAAATTTGATAGTCCCTGGGGATGAATTTCTCCTTCATCTTTGAGATCATCCTATCCTAGCTTTTAATCTTTTGCTTGCCCTTGCAGCGTCTGTCAGCTTGTAGTTCATCCCACCACAATGCCGCATGTCCCTTCAAGCGTGTAATAGCATGCTTGACTTTCTTGTCCTCTTCGACATATTCATAGTCGAAGTATGTGTCCAGAGCTCTAATCCAGTCTAGAAGATCCTCTGCATCCAAGTTTCCCTCGTAAACTGGAATGTCCATCTTCACTCTTTCACCCATTCTTGCAATAGCTTTGATCAAATGCTCGTTTGATGCATCTTCAGCTGCAACTTCTTCTTCACGTTCAGCCTCAACTTCGCTTTCGGAATCACTCAGATCCCCTACACTGGTTTTGTGTCTTTGCACTGTCTCCATGTCTTCGAGTCTAGCTCGGAGATCATGCATTTGTCTCTCTATGGCTAGATCTGCCACCTGCCTGCCTCTTCTTCTCTGCACTTCCCTATCCTCTAGATCGGGTGACTGTCTATCTCTCCTTGACGGCATGGTGAATTCTCTTCTCTGCTACAGAAATCAAAGAATCTTTCTGCGCTCTGATACCCCAACTGACGTTGTGTATCAGAGTGCTCCTTATCTCTTATGCCTCCCTCGCCTGGAATGTACAGACAAGAATCAGGCTCTGATACCACAACTGACGCACCCGCACCCACAGGCACACCCGCTCACGGGATCTTCTCCCTTATCATGACCCGAAGAACTCTTGAATAGCTCTTCTATTTCCCTATTAGGAAATCTGCACCCACATAACTCTTTTCACAATCCCCCTCTCTTTACTTATTGGGGAATCATACTTCGCAACTTTGCGAGGTCAGTGGTCGAGCGTAGGACTCTCAAATCCCCGAGACCCGATATGTGTCAATGTTGACCCTTCTGTTCCTTGTCAGGACTTGCCCTATCACGATTTCATCGCTCGCAATACCAAACAACTTGTATCCCCAACTCCCGATGCCCGATGTGCCGAAATTATGACAAACGTGCAGATTGACCATTCAATCACCGCTTCACTCCATCGACATTTCGGGGTTGGATAGATCGCGAATCCTGATGTTAATACTTCAGGACTTCTCGCCACAAAACTCCGATGAATCGTGCCACCTATCCTCCACTAACTCCACTGAGCCCCCCCACTGTTCCTTTGGCCTGTCGGGATATCGCGTATCGTGATTTCGCGATTCCCGTTACCAAATTTACGACTCTTTCCTCACAAAATCCCGATAGGCGATTTCGTGAGTGATCCAATGGCCCCGTTGGATTGAATCAATGACTCTTCCCCACCTGATCTTTGAACCCTTTGGAAATACGTCGTCGTATCTCCCCTACAACTCTCCAAGATCTAACGGCTCACGGTGATTCACGAATTCTCCTCGGAGAATTCTGATCGTCCATTCCTCTTGGAAAAATCTATGAAACGACTGTGTTCCTTCGTGAAACTCGTCCACTTGCAGTGCAAAAATTATGATGCCTGCTTAAACACTTCACGCACAACTTCTCCTCAGTGGTTCTTCAACAAATTTGAAGGCTCTATCCTTCCTGAGATTTTCCCCATGACTTTAAGTTTTCTCAGAAACACTCTTGCACGCACTCCTTGTGGTAAACCTTCAACCACGACTAAGTGTTGAAGTCCCTCAACTCCGCGCACCCCTGCAGCAGCAGTCTCTCAATACTCTGCTCATAATCGCAACTCTGAGGCTTAGCTTAGCCTACGCACTCCTTGCAGGACTCCTGTGCCCAACTGCACCTTCGGGATGAATGAGAACAAAAGCTATCTCTATCTGAACCCTCTATCAATGCACTCCTTGCAGACACTTCAACTGCAGTCCTTGCAAGAATCCTTTGGCTCAAATAGAGAAACAATTGAAACTCATTCCTTCACCCTCTCAGACTTCAATTCAAGCATGGAATCATATACACAGCATATAAAAGAAAATGTATAACAGGAAGCAAATATTCATGAGCATATCAACATCAATACACAGAGAACAGACACAAAACCATGAATTTGAATCAATCCCTTCTATTAATTCAAGTATCTGTACATGGGTGTTCTTACACAGCTCTCTGCATGCTCTTGCTCTAATTCTTCATCAATCTTCCTGAATGAATGTTACAATGCACAATGAGGGTGTCTATATCCCATTTCCCTCTTGCACTCTCAAACTGTCTAGTCTAGAATTAAATTCTATCTACTTTACATTAACTACTTTAAATGTCGTCTACCTTCTAAGGACGAGAGCAATCCGATCAAGGTCCATTACAATATACAAGTGCACTTTCATCTTAATGCTCATTTAAGATCGCTCAACAACTTCAAGGTGGTTATCAAAATTTGTGTTGTCTTGTCCAGCTGTCTTCTACTCCCGCGTTGGCTCGCTTGATGTAGGCGATGCTCCTGCATTAGAGCCCAACACCACTAACCATGATCCTTTCCTTATTCATCAACATTATGTTCATTCTCTAGGAAACTCCATTTTGATTTGGGGTATATGGTGTGGTATTTTGGCATGGTATGTCACACCGCTTACATAACTGATCAAATTATTTTCCATATAATTCACCACTGTTTTTAGTTCTCATCACCTTAATCTTCTTATTTGTCGGGTTTTCTACAAGAGCTTTAAACTCTTTAAATTTCTTGAAAACCTCTGATTTCTTCCTCAGGAAATATATCCATGTATTCCTGGAAAATTCATCTATGAAGAAGACATAATACAGGGCTCCACCAAGTGAAGGCACTGAAACCGGGCCAAACACATAACTATGGACCAATTCTAGAATCCTATTTTCCCTTGTCGCTACAGATGGAAACCTCACCCTACTTTGTTTTCCATATATGCAATGTTCACAAAATTCAACTTCTAAACCACATTCAGGAAAAACTTCGACCATACATTTATTGTGCATGGCTCAAAGTTCTTTTTCTACAATGTGTCCCATCCTCTCATGCCACAGCATGGTCAGGTCGATTTTATCATGTCTTGTTGAGTCGGTTTGTATCGACTCAACCCGAGTTGGGTCGAGTTGAGTCGAAGTCCTGTCGGATTCAAGAGAAACAATATTGTTTCATATAGTCGATTAGACATTCCCTAACAACTTGTATAGGGTTCCAATATGAAACACTTTCATTAATACCATCACACCTCTGACCATCTTGCACGAATCCTTCTAAAACAGAGTGTGCACTCCAACATCACTCATCTTACTGGTAGATATCAGGTTTCTTTCCAAACCTAGAATGTGTATCACACCTAGAAGGGTTCTTTTTCTCCCATCCTACAGTATCAATTGAAATCTTCCTTGTCTGACAATTTTGGTTGTTGAGTTATCCCCCAAGAACACGTCACCTCCATATTATCGTTCATACTCACATAACCATTCTCTATGTGTTGTCATATGATAGGACTCTCCTGAGTCAATCAACCAAACACCTTGATTTGACTGTGTATTGGTTGACACCAACTACACATCACCTCCCTTTTCTGGGGTCATCTTTTTCTCAGTCGACTACTTCTCGTCAGATCCTGTACTAACTTTTGTCGCCCTCGACTTACAATCATTTTTGCAATGCCCAGATTACTGTATTTCTAGCATCTTCTTGTCGACTGAACTAGGGATTTAGATCTACCCTTCAACTTAGAATTTCTACCAGATAATTTTCCTTTATCTCTTTCAATCGATTGACCTCTCACCACTAAATCATATTTGGTCGATCCTTCCATGTTCTTTATTCTTATTTTTTCTGATGGAAGAGAAGAAACCACGTCTTCTAGCGCTAGTGTGGTTGTATATCTCCCTATAGCCATGATTAAGCTATCCAAAGAGTTTGTAAAAGAACATAATAGGCTAATACGCTTCTCCTCCTCAATGATTTTGATATCCACAGATAATAACTGGATTAAAATGGTATTAAATGCATTTAAATGATCAATCACCAAAATGCCATCACTCATTCTCAAAAGATACAATTTATTTATGAGAAACATCTTGTTTACCAGAGATTCTGACTATTATAATATTCTCAGTGTATCCCACAGTTTCTTGGTCGAATATTCACCTAAGACATTCAATAGTACCAAATATGCAAGACAATTTCGAATTGTACTTCTTGCTCTTCTTTTGAGTTTCTCCCATTCTTTTGTCGACATGCCTGTCAGTTGGGTACTTGGACATACCGTTGTCCATTGTTATTGATCTATAAGAAGATATTCCATTTTAAGCTTCCAAAGCTCAAAATTTTGTCCATTGAATTTTTCTATCTTTATTCTTGAACTGCTCACCATTCTTTACCACTATCTTTGTCACAATTTATGACTTACAACTCTTATTGTACCTAGGGTTTAGCTCTCAGATTAAATATTGGTAAATCAAGATTTGATACACACATCAAAGAAAAACAAAGATCTAATACCACTTGTTAGGAAATGAGATGCACTTTCACACTAATCCTAGCATAAGAGAAGAAGAATTTAATCAAGAACGTAAATGACAGAAATCACACAGTACACAAAGATTTTACCCTGGAAACCCAAACCGGGAAAACCAACATTCCTTGAGCGTTGTGCCCTCTTGTTGTCTTATTCAATCTGAATAAAAGGTTACATTTCTAACCTTGGTATAAACCTAAGACAAAATTGACATCATACCCTCTTTATTGCACAAGAAGAACCATGTAGCCAATATGGCTTACATCTGCATGACCAACAACCTACATCTAAATATTTCTCTAAAGACAGGCTATCTTATGATTCATTTACTATCAACCTTTACGGACTTATAACATGCCTCTTTATAGGATTTACAACAAGGGAAACCCTAAAGAATTGGCACCCAAAAAATGGGTACAGATCCATGCAGGTCATTGGCTACAAATCCCATAAATCTTGAGATTTTGTTACAATCAACTCCAAGTTGGATTACCAACCGAGTCACAGTTGGATTACCAGTCAGACTTCATTCAGTCGCCACATGCCCACTTGTCAACCTCTTGTTGGTTGACCTCTTCAACTTGTTGTCGTCAATTCCTTTACCCCATTGAACCACCTCGACCTTCAACTTTTACTTTACGCTGTCAACTATCCTCAACCTTTGAATTCTTGTCGATCTACTTCGACTCTCAACTTTCTTTCGATCTACCTCGACTTCAGTTGTCATTGTATCCACATCGAATAGAATTTCACTGCAAATAATATAACAACCCAACAAGATGATAGGGAGGCCATGGTTGGTGTGGTCACCTATATAGTTGAGAATGACAAATCAATATAATATATGTCCTATGGGATGGGTAGAGAATGTTGAATTCAACATTAATGGAGTGAAGACTACAATTGATTTTGAAATTATTGAAATAATGGATGAGAGATATACCTATCCCACTTTGCTTGGGATATACTAGGATTTTGATAGCAATTCTATTTTGAAATAATTTCACTGATCATGCTAATGAGGATGTACAAATTTCTATTTTGGACAATATTTACAACATCACCGCATGGAAGGAAGATTATGTGAACCATAATGTAGATGGGGATTTGTGTTTGAGGAGTATTTACTCTTTGGAAATAGACTTAGAAGTATTTTTTGAAAGATGGTAGAATGGTGGATATGATATGTCATCCTCAATATGCATAAATGTGTAGAAAACTATGCACTAGATTGGAACAACGTTGTGTGACCTTCCACGGTTTTATGAAACTATGTTAGTATTGGAATTTGTGGTGCACATAGAGGAAGTGGTCCCAGAAGAACAATGGATATAGGTAATGGAATTTGTAGTAAAAGGACCACCTGCATGATGGTGGGAAACTCATAGAGACATTTTCACAAATTGGGCACAAGTCACACAATGTATGAATCTCTAATTTCAACCCTCTCAAGAGTTGGAATTCATGAATATGTACAAATGCATGGAGGATCCTAAAGAACATGTCTAGTTTTCTCAAATTATGGATAGAAAAATGGTACCCTAGGTAGGAATGGGTTCATCACTTTATATGAACTTTGGACTCAATTCCTCAAAGCTAGTATGTGAAGGAAGAAACTAGGAGACAAACAAGAACATTGGAAAGTGATGTCAAGATAGTTCTATGCAATCGTTTGCTTCACATCATAGAATGTATATCGCACTAGTATTTTGCAAAAAATAAAAAATAAAATTGTTTTCATTGGTGAAGAGCCTAAGTACACTAGACAAGCAATGAAGGTTGTTTTTGCATGACATAGAGAGCTAGATACATTGAACTAACTTGTTTAATACTAGAAGCTAGACCATGAATACCCTATAGAGGAAGAGAAACTTAGAAACATGAATATTGATGAAACTACAAGGGAACAAGAGGATAAAGGGAAAGAGCCTAGGAGAATTAAACCTTACTACATGGAACCTTTAAAGATAAGGAAGTGTAATATAGGCTCTAAAGTAGACTCAGAAATGGCCATTATTAGAGACTATTGGGACAAGGAAACTATTGCTCAAGTAGTAGAACTACTATATGAATATGAAGATATATTTCCTAAGAATTTTTCATAGATGAAATTTATCATAGTATCGTTGGGAGAGAAGAAAATATAATTGAATCCATATGAGCACCCTATCAAAAAGACACCATATAGGTTTAACTTGAAATATAAGGAAAAAGTTAAGAAAAGACTTGATTGAATGTTGGAATCCAATGAGTCATATCTCTAGTAAAAGAGTCTGAGTGGATCATCCCTATGGTCATTCATTTGAAGAAGCTAGGAGATATATGAATGTGTGTGGATTTTAGAGGATTGAATGTTGCATGTGTATGCAATCCATTCCATGCCCCTTTCACAGATGAGGTACTAGAGACTCTGGGAGGAAAAGAGGCATAATCTTTCACTGATGTATTTTTATGGTGCCAACAAGTTGGAATTTTTGAGGAGGATAAGACTAAGACTACATTCACAATGGATTGGGGATTATTTTCTTATAATGTTATGCCATTTGGTTTGAAAAATGTAGTTGCTATATTTTCTAGGATTGTGGTTGTTGTGTTTAAAGAGTTTATGCATAAATTTATGGAGGTCTACTTGGATGATTGGATTGTTTTCAGTTCATTGAAGTATCAAGTCTTATGTTGGATGGATGTCGATAGCTCCATATTTCCTTGAATTTGAGGAAATGTATTTATGTACCCCATTTGGTGTTTTATTGGGGCAAGCAGTTTGTAAGGAAGGATTTCATAAATCAAGATAAGATAGTCGTGATAGTTTATTTGCCTCCTCCCACATAAATTAAAATTATGCACATAATGCTGGGACACACTAGATACTATAGGAAAATTATAATGTATTATGCAAAGATTATTGCGTTAATGGAAAAAAATATAAGGAAGGATGCATGTTTTGTATGGATATCGGAGTGCCAAAAATATTTTGATATACTAAAGGATAAATTGGAAACTATTCCCATCCTAATATTTCCATCTTGGGATCATATATTCCATGTTCACATTGATGATTTAGTGATAGTTATTGGAGTGATCCTCACACAATCAGGGGAAGGTGACATAGACCATCCCATTTCCTTTCCTAGTAGGAAACTATTGCATGCTAGTAAGAACTATACCACTACAAAACACAAAGGGTTGGAGATGATTTATGCTTTTAAAAAATTTAGACATTATATCCTAGGGAATCCATTCAATTTTTTATAGATTACTCAACATTGAAGTACCTATTAAACAAGTCGATGTTGGGGGGGATAATATGTCATTGGATGCTATTGTTTAGAAGTTTAATTTTTCAAGTTGTTGTAATTCCAAACAATAACAATGTGAGACCAGATCATTTATCCAGATTAGAGTTAGGGGAGTATAGGAAACTTGGATGATGGACCACTTGATGCATATTTTTTTAGAGTTGAAGTTGTACCAGATTAGTTTATAGATATTATAGATTTTTGGCAACTGGAAAAGAACCTGAGTCACACATTATGGATAGATAAATAAGTTGTTGACCTATGTGGTTGATTATCAGTTGATTATGGAATAGTTATAAAAACTAGGACTAGACAATATTCTAGACAGGTGTGTGTTCACACATGAAAAAGAAATCATTTTACATGATGATCATGAAGGAATAGTGGGTGGACACTATGTAAATTAGAAGATTGTGTAAAAATTGTTGCACACAGGGACTTTGGTGGCCTTGCTTGTTCCAATATGCAAAGGAATATATAAAGAGATGTGATATATGTCAGAGGATTAGAACATTGTTATGGAGAGATGAGATTCCTTTATTCTTAGTTGTCGCACTGGAACCCTTTGAAAAGTGGGTAGTGGATTTCATAGGACCCATCAATCCTTATGCATGGAGAAATATCACACACTATATTATTACTACATTTGAATATTTGACATGATGGGATAAGGTTGCACCAATGTAGGATTGTACAATAGATATAGATGCATGTTTTATCTTTGAGAATATTATGACTAGGTTTAGATGTCCAATAATTTTTGTGAGAGATAAGGGTTATCATTTTATTAATTCTACAATATACATGCTTAGTTAGGAGTTCATGATACATCACTAATGTAGTACACCGTATCTCCCTTAGGCTAATGGTTTTTGGGATACCTCAGATCAAACCACATAAGAAACACAAAGTACTATGCATGAATTGGAGAAAGGAAAACAACTAGTGAAAATAAAGATACCTTCAAAGCATTCAGTAAATATTTTTGATTTGAAGGAGACTTGACCACTACTGTAGAAAATGGTCGAAAATTCAAAATCCCTTGTTCTTGTTAAGATTTGATATATCGTAGATAGTTTGCATTCACAATTAAAGGTAGAGAAAATTTTGAATCGAGATGCATCACAATTGGAATTAACTCTTGATAGTATTTTGAGACTACTCCACTACCTGAAGGAGAACAATCTACCCAACAAGAAAAATCTCCAACTTGTACTCTAGAAATCACTCTTTCACCAAGTCTAGGATGTACTAAGGACCTAAAAGAAGAATTCTCTCATAGAATTTTGGAATCAATCTTATGGCCCTTGTCTCCACATAAAATCTAGTAGAAAGAGAGATATCTCACCAAGTTGCAAAAGTAGAAATGAATTTATTTGCATTCCCCTTAGTGGATGTGACTCGCTACATTGGTGCTTTGGTGACTGAGATGGAAGGTCGATACTAGTGGTTGAGGTGTGCATATCATGCATTGACCAAGAATCACACACAAGATGTTTCAAGCAAAGAACTCTTTATATCTAAGATTGAAACATTGAACACCAAAGTGGTACCAGGAACTTCAAATCCTACTGCACTAATATTTATGTGCCTATAATCAACAATTAGATGAAGAAACCAAACACTTGCCTACAAAATATCAACTAGATATGAGCTATCACATCAAGGAAGCTTACAAAAGATTGGAGAAGATAAGAATTGAAGGTGCTAAATTTTCAGAAATCGTAAACTTCATCTTTCAATTGTGGAATTCTTCACACCATCCACCAAAATATGAAGAATGGGTGTTAGGAACCGGATCTATTATAATAGCATAAAACAGAAATATTGCAGTGAATACCAGTGGAATAACAACAGAGAACAATAGTATAGAAACAGAACAACAGAACAAATGGAACCACAATACCAAAATAATACCTTTATTGATAGGAAACAATGTTCACTTGCCTCTTTGAGGGGGAAACCTCCAGCAGAGAAAATCTCTATTACAATAATTTTCAAGACAAATCCATCTCATACCATCTACTCTTATTTATACTAATTCTATTTTCTAAAGAACATTGTAGAGGAAGATCTTTCTAGAAATAGAAGCTTCTATTAGGTCTTCTTAGATTGACGTGTTCATATTCATTAAATAGGACTTATTAACTAGTATCAACCATTATTACATGGAAAAATTCTACCTATATGAGAAGTTAGGGGTTTACTAGTTTAGGTCCCTAACGTGCCCTCCCCCTTGAAGAAAAACCTTGTCCTCAAGGCTTGAGATGAGAAAATTCCTGTAGAATAGTTTTTAACTCCTAGGTAGCATCTTCTAGAGTTGTATATTTCCACTACACTAAAACCTAATTGATGGTGCACTGATGGATATGACATCCATGTTGATCCAATAATACCTATGGTTTTAGCCATATGGAAACTTCAACATCCAACTCTGGAAGATTGGTTTGATTTTGGCACCTAGTTCCAATCACCTTCTCTAAGAATGGGACCTGAAAAACAGAATGGATCTCAGAATGACTAGTTAGAGATAAATGATAGGCCATTGGTCCCATGTGTTTGAGAATGGTATAAGGATCATAAAATTTGGGAGAAAGATTCTAATAGTGTTCAAATTTGAGTGAAGTGTGCTTATAAGGATGTAGATGAAGGCTCCTTGGAGGGAATCCTTCATGTTGCAATGTGAAACTTTTCATAGTCTCATCCTAGCCTAGGTTTTCCTTTACCCTGGGTGAAGTTTAGTCCCATCTCGGAGGTGACCCACTGTTGATAGGTTGGAGCAGTGTGGTCTAAGGATGGGAGGTTCGTGGAAGGTTTGCACGCATTCGGTGGTCTTCTCATAAAAAGATAAGCACCAATTCTATGTTAATTGTATGTTGTGTATCTTGCACATGTGTTATAATGTTATGAGTATTTCATGTATATGTTGCATGTGTAGGATTATTGTTATTTCCACATTAATCTATATTGTAGCAGAATGTTTATGTATTTTTAAATTTTCATTATCTATATATATATATATATATATATATATATATATATATATATATATATATATATATCAGAGGTTGGATAGAGTAGAGAGTTTTTCTTTTGGTAGCATGCCCGACCCTAGTATGGTTAGGTATGTTACAATTTGGCATCAGAGCCCATGGTTTCCACACTGAACCTGGATGGGCCACAAATGTGGAATTTGGAGTCAAAATTCCACAAGGAATTGATGTACAGAGTGTTAGGAGGGTGTTGAGGGAACACCTTGGTTGTGTTCAGAAGCTCAAGAGGTATAGACATTTGATACACCACAACAGACGTGGTATTGGGCCACAAAGTTAAATTTTGGGTCATTGGATATGTTCGGAAGAAGACAGATTCCCCCACAACCATTAGATCTAGAGAAGGTACTCATAGGTTAAGCACAGAAGTCCTTTAGACTTCGCCACTCTAGCCATTTTAAAACTATAGCAGAGGAAGTTGTCAAAGACTGAAATTGATCCAGATCGTTCATTTATAGGGACACATGTCCTCAGATTAAGCAATGTTAGGAATTCAATAGTCTGGGGGTTGTGGGGTGTTCAACAGTGAAATCCTCCGAAGTCCAAGAGTAAGCCTCAGCCATAGATCATTCAGGAGGAGGAGAACTGTTGGATTTGTCTTGTGGTTTGGTTGTTCAGTGTTCAAGGAAATTCGTTGGAGGTTGTGCGATGAAGAAATCATCAAAGTCCTGAAACTACGGGAAGCAGGTGTCGACAGTTGGCAGTTTGGGAGTTTTGAAAATGTGTAGATGTGAAGGAATCCCCGAAGTCTCAAGTTGTCAAAGTGATGTGACATGATGATGTCACCGAGGGTGACGTGAGCCCATTCGATAGTTTGGTAGTTCGAAAGGTTTGATAAAGTGTTGATGATAAGAAATCCCCAAAGTCCTGAAGCATTGGATATGGCGTGGCATGATGATGTCACCTAGGGTGACGTGGGCGTTTGCAACACGTCACTTTTTTTTGTACTTTTGACAAGCCCTTAGTACCGATTGGGACCTGACATGTGTCATTCGACGATGGGGGCCACTTGTCACCACTTTGATTGGTGACAGTTGTATTACGTGGGCCTCGAAAGGTTAAGAAGTTCATAGTTCCATGTTCGGGAAAAAAATATTGAAGAACTTCTGGACTTTCAAAGTCCCGAAGTTCCAAAGTCACGAAGCACTAAAGTGATGTGGCTTGGTGATGTCACCTAGGGTGATGTGGACACACAAGATGCATGCCATTTGTCAGCGTGTTTTGTGCTTTTGAAAGGCTAATTTTGTAGTTAGAACTTGACATGTGTCACCCCTCAGATTGGGCCACTTGTCTGCTTCTTGGAATCTTCCACGTAGCACCCAGGTGTGTAGTACTAAGTGGACCTTAGGGGTTCGCCACTTCAACATTCAAAAGGAATGAAGTGAGTAGAAATTGAAACCTCCAAAGCTCCAAAGAGTGGAGTAAATCCTCACAGTTCATCAAGAAAGGACACACGGCAGTAGATCCTGTGGTCCAGAGGATTCAAGGCATAAACAACTGAGATCAAGGACTTCCGGAGGCCCGAAGGCCGATATCCATATCAACTGTTGATCACATAGGATGCATGGCACCATATCCCAAGGTCCAGAGAAGAGGTACTCCTGAGGATTTTAGTTTCATATTGTTGTGAGTCAAGAACTCCCGGAGGGTCAAAGTTAACTCGACCGTTGATCAGGAGATGACACGTGGAAGTAAGAGAGAGAATATTTGGTGAATCGACACTTCGAGAGATTGGTAGTGAAGTTCTTTGGAAATCATCAAAGCCCAGAGTCTCGAAGCTCCTATTCACTGTATATCTGAATAGAGAATGTGGACCGTTGATCCACTGTCCTTCAAGAGTTCACCAGTTCGTCAGTCCAGGATGTTTGTGATGTGCAAAAGGGAAACCTCCAAAGATCCGTAGCCCCAAAGTTCCAAGGATTTAGATAAGTGCCTAACTGTTAGCGTTGGGTCACATCCCTTGGTCACATGAATTTGGGGGCTGAAGAAAAGGGGCTAGCACCCAAAATTTTGTTTTACAAAAAGGAAAGAGGCTTACAAAAGGAGCCCGTGGGATTTTTAATTGTACAAACCTACACCTAAAGAAGTAAGGAAGACCTGTAAACCCGAAGGAGAGATACAACATGGATCCAAGATCCAATTCAACTCTGAGTTGGAAGAATCCATGTATAGGATTGCATAACTGAAAAGAAAATTGTTCAAGTATCCATAACTTCCTGCTCAAAACTCATAATTGAGCATGGAAACAACCATTAGAAAGGTGTTGAATAGTAGAAGATAATTGTTCACCTATAAGTTGGATCTGAACAGTCAATTTCTCAGTAAATTAGTATAAAAGAAGTATGATATATATTGATGAATCAGAATGGTTCATGTTTTCCTGAAATTATTAAGAACAGTTAGCCTGACAAAGTTATGTTGGTTGCACATTTTTACAGAATTAACATCTTTCATATTAGATTTAGCATAGAGTGCAGAGTGATGAAGGATACATAGGTAGTCTACAACAAATAATATGAAATCAGAGGGTTGAATGTCCAGTTGGGTATGGAAGGAACCAACTCCAATGGACATGGAGGAGGAAAGGAGGAAGACATAAATATGGCTGAGACCCTTAGAAAATTGCAGATAGATGCCCATAGACACAAGGATGATAATGAGAGGATTATAAAGGACAAGGAACAAGATGAAGACTTCAATATGAAGTTAATGAAAATCCTAGACATAATTGAAAATAAGTTGTATGAGGAGAGCGGCTCCAACAGATCAGAAAGTCACAGAACCCCTGAGGAAAAAGGAAGATCAAGGAGTGGTAGCAGAAATCACCATCACTCCCAAAATAATTCCCATAAGAGAGAACATAGTAGCTCAAGTCCATCCCCTGTCAGGAAGCATCATAGGAGGTATGGGGTGGATGAATTGAAAGGAGAAATGAATAATATCAAACCTCCTACTTTTGATGGAGAGCACAACAAGGATGAAGATGATGAGATATGGTTGTTGGGCACGAGGAAGCACTTCCAATTGCATAACTATTCTTCTCATGCAGAAGGAAGAATTTCTATCTATCAGTTGAAAGGAAAGGAATCTATGTGGTGGGATCAACTTATGCAAGTGCAACACATTAGGGAGAAAAATGTGACTTGGAAGGAATTCAAGAAACATTTTGAGAAGAAATACCTAACCAAGAGGTATTATGAAAAAAAGATGAAAGAGTTATTTGAACTCAAACTGGGAAGTATGACTATTGATGAATATGAAAGGAGATTTTTAGAATTGTTGAAGTGTGTCTCCTTCATCAAGGATGAGATAGTTAAGATCCAAAGGTATTTGAGAGGGTTTCCATCTTTCATTAGTGATCCCAATATGATTCAATATGATGATCCCAAGACTTTGGAGGAAACCATAAGGAGAGAAAAATGCTTATATGATTTGAAAAAAGGAAGGCCTACTTTCCAAAAGGCTTGGGAGGACAAGAATAAGTTTAAGAAGGAACAAAGGCAGAAGGGGAAAAAGCCACCCTTTTTCGGAAACAATCCTCAAGGAAAACCATCTTTTAGAGAGCATAGAATGGTTGAGGTAGGTTGGAAAAGGCCAAGGAAGACACCCATTCAATGTTGGGGCTATAAACGAGACCATAAGTATAGAGATTGTCCTCACAAAAGTGACAAAGTGAGAGCTATCCACAATGTACAACAAGAAAAAATAGTGGAGGACATGGGAGTAAGTGTTCCAAGTATCTATGCATCCCTAGAAAACAAACAAGCAGAGTTTCAATCACACATGATTGAAGTAGAAGGTATGATCAATAACCATGCCTTTATTATTTTAATAGATTCAGAAGCTAGTCATAGCTATATATATCCTAAGGTAGTGGATAGACTTCTTTTACCAAGAAGCAAGCATGATAAATCTTGGCTGGTACAACTAGCTATAGGAGCCAAGAGAAAAGTTGTTGAGATGGTTAAATCATGTCGAGTGGACATGAATTGGCTAAGTACCAAGGCATATTTGAACATCCTACCATTGGGTTAATATGACTGTGTAATTGGTATGAATTGGTTGGGCCAACACCATATCATCTTAGACTTCCATAACAAGGCATTCACTTGTCAGGATGAGGAAGGAAACCCAAGAACAGTCCAAGGAATTCCTAGGGAAGTTACTGTCTGGGAGATCTCAACAATGTAGCTAAAGAAGTGTTACAGGAAGTGCTGCCAAATATTTGCAGCTCAAATGGAGGAAGCATCTAAGGATAAGGTGCCATATATGGAGGATCATGCAGTCCTTAAATATTTTGATGATGTGTTTAAGGAGATACCGGGACTACCCCCAAAGAGATATATTGATTTCTCTATAAATTTGATGGATGGAGCAACTCCAGTATCAAAGACTCCCTACATAATGAGTACACCAGAGTTGGAGTTGTAAATGCAACCCAAAGAGATTTTGAAGAAGGGGTATATACGCCCAAATGTGTCACCTTGGGGTTCCCCAGTATTTTTCATGAAGAAGAAAGATGGGACATTGAGATTGTGCATCGATTTCAGACAATTGAACAAGGTAACTATAAAGAACAAGTATCTTTTGCCAAGAATTGATGATCTCTTTGATTAGTTAAAATATGCAAGGATATTCTCAAAGATTGTTCTCAGAACAGGATATTATCAAGTAAGAATTAGAGATGAAGACATCAGAAAGATCGCCTTCAGGACAATGTATAGTCATTACGAATTCACAGTGGTGCCATTTGGGTTATCAAATGCACTAGTTGTTTTCATGTGTTTGATGAATGGTGTTTTCCAGGAATATTTAGACAAGTTTGTCGTTTTATTTTTGGATGACATCCTTGTGTATACCAAGTCAAAAAAAGAGCATGAAAATCATTTGATGATGGTGTTACAAGTGTTAAGAGAGCACCAACTGTATGCCAAATTGAGCAAGTTCTCATTTTATCAAAACATAATTCACTATTTGGGGCATATCATATATGAAGAAGGGATATTAGTGGAACCTAAGAATATTGAGGCCATTAAAGGGTGGATAGCACCTAAGAATGTAACATAAGTCATATCTTTCATGGGTCTAGCTAGATACTACATAAGATTCATTGCAAGGTTTTCGAGAATTTCTCACCCAATCACTTTCGTACAGAGGAAGGGGGTGAAGTTTCAATGGACAACAATTTGTGAAAAGAGCTTCCAACAATTGAAGTAGTTGTTAACTAGAGCTCCAATTCTGAGGATTACTAATCTGAATGAATATTTTGTGGTTTGCACCGATGCATGCAAAGGACTTGGTGGAGTCCTCAGTCAGAATGGGTTTGTGATATGTTTTGAATCCAAAAAACTGAAAGAGCATGAAAGGCTCTATGTCACTCATGATTTGGAGTTGTCATCCATAGTGCATGCCTTGAAGAAGTGGAGAAACTACCTCATGGGGAAGAGGTTTGAGCTAAGGGCAAACCATAATGGTCTAAAATATTTGTTTGATTATCCAACTTTAAATGCTAGGCAGAGCAGATGGTTGGAATTCCTCTATGAGTATGACATTGATATTAAGCACATCAAAGGAAAAGAGAACAAAGCGATTGATGCACTTAGAAGCAGAGTGCATGAAATGCATGTTTAAGTGATTAACATGTATCAAACTGATCTTAAAGGCATGATTTCTGAGGCTACAAAAGTATATTTGCAGTACATGGAGTTGGTGACAAAATTACAGTAAGGAAAAATGCAACAGAAAGTTGAATATTATGAATCGGGAATTGATGAAATTATCTTGTGTAGGAACATAATTTATGTACCCAATTCTCATGAATTGAGGAGTAATATTTTAAAAGAGATGCATAATGTACCTTGTGTTGGACACCCGGGATATCAAAAAATAGTTTTAGCAATCAAGAACCAATATTATTGGCCAGGCATGAAGAGGGAGATTGTTGGATACATTGCTAAATGCTTGGAGTGTCAAAGGGTCAAGGTTGAACATAGGCACCCAACTGGGTTGTTGCAACCATTACCCATTCTTGAGTGGGAGTGGGAAGTGGTGACAATGGATTTTATCAGAAAATTGCTCAGAACAAGAAAGCAACATGATGTTATCATGGTGGTGGTGGAAAATCTTACTAATGTTGCCCATTTCATTCTTATTATGGTTACTCACAAGACAACCAATGTTGTTGATATTTATATGAGGGAAGTAGCACGCTTGCATGGCATACCCAAGACATTTGTGTTTGAAAGAGACCCAAAGTTTACTTCAAATTTTTGGAAGGGGTTATTCAAAGGGTTCATAACTAAGTTGAACTTCAACACAACTTATCATCCCGAGTTTGATGGGAAAACAAAGAGGTTGAACCAAGTGATAGAGGATATGCTAAGAATGTACCTGATGGAAAAACCATCTAAATGGGATGATTATCTACACTTGGTATAATTTTCCTACAACAATGGGTACCAAGCATCATTGAAGATGAGCCCATTTGAGGCACTTTATGGCAGAAAGTGAAACAGACCAGCAAGTTGGGATAAACCAGTAGATAGAGAAATAGTTGGGCCAGAGTTGCTCGAGGAAATGGAAGAGTAGATATCAAATATTAATCATAATTTAAAGGTTTCCCAAGACAGGGAAAAAAGATATGTTGACAAAGGTGGAACTCACAGGGAATTTAAAGTGGGTGATCATGCTTTCTTGAAAGTGAAGGCCAATAGAAGTTCCCTGAAGTTGGGAAACTGCTCCAAGTTGGCAGCCAGATATTGTGGGTCATTTGAAATCCTAGAGAGGATTAGACCAGTAGATTACATGCTTGCATTACCTTCATATATGTCTATACATAATGTGTTCCATGTATCATTGCTTAAGAAATATATACATGATGTTAATCATGTTATTGATTGGAATGTGATTCAGGTGGAGCAAGAAAGCACTTTTCAAGTGCATCTGGTATGCATTATAGACCAGAAAATAAAACATCTCAGGAATCAATCCATAGGGAATGTAAAGGTCTAATGGACCTGGTATGGTTCTGAGGATGCAAAACGAGAGCATGAAGATGCTATGCAAACAAAATACCCACATATTTTTGAAGATTTTTGAAAAATATTGTTGTAATATGTAAATATGATGCACTGAGGACAGTGCATAAATAAGGGGAGGGGATTGTAATACCTCAAGGTCGATCCCCTGTTGAATTGTAATGATGTTTAATGATATTTATAGGTTGGTGAGCCAAGTATTTTTAAGTTGGGAGGCTTATGTGTTTATTAGGCCGGAGAGCCTAGATGCAAAGGCCAATGAACCTATTTTTGTATATGCAATTATGTAGATCATTAATAAAAATACATCGTTGCATGTAGACCAACCATGAAGAAAGAGTTATGGGGGAATAAGTTCCACTAGGAAGGGAAAGGGAAGGGGGCTGGGAGGCTAGGAAAAATGGGCTAAGCTTGAGGGCTTAACCCAAGGGAATATTATAATGTATTTCCTAACTTACTAAGGTTTGGGAAATAAACCATGTTATCCTAAGTTCCTTTGGGAGAGGAACGAACTCCAAGTGGAGAGGAACGAGCTCCTGGAGAGCCAAGTGTCAACCTGGGTGCATGCAGATTTATGTGGGAAATTCCATTGTTGTGGGGGTTCTTTCACCATTTGGACCATTCTTTCCATCCTTTCCCCATTCACTCACACGCTGAGCAAACATGCAATCATCCATTTCCGCCATTGTTGAACCCTCTACCATTGTGAACCTTTGTAATTTGATGAGTCATCCTTTTCCTTACCTGATTTTGTTACTGTGGTTACCTGGTTGACTCAAGAGATGGACATAAGAAGAAGGTTGTCAGACCTATGGTTTGAAGAGGCAGGTTGTCGTGCTCGTGGGTTGAAGAAGCAAGTTGTCAAGCCTATGAGAAACTCTCTCTAGGTGAGAGAGATTACTGGGGGAAGTGATTTCTCCTAGAGGGAGTCCAACTTCAGCTACAAAGATCTGAGAATTCTTGGTCTAGACTATTTCTTAAGACCTGGAAGGGAAGTGGAGTATCTGATGGACTGTGGAACCGTGAAGGTGTATATTCTCGGATGGGACAAGCATATGGGGAATGAGAGTTTGTGAGCGGTGGGCGTAAGTAGGCTCCTTAGAGGGAATCCTTCATGTTGCATTGTGACACTTTTCATAGTCTCGGCCTAGCCTATGATTTCCTTTACCCTGGGTGGAGTTTAGTCCCATCTCGGGGGTGACCCACTGCTGATAGCTTGGAGTAGCATAGTCTAAGGCTGGGAGGTTCATGGAAGGTATGTATGCATTCAGTAGTCTTCTCATAAAAATATAAGTACCAATTCTATGTTAATTTCATGTTGTGTATCTTGCACATGTGTTATAATGTTATGAGTATTGCTTGTATATGTTGCATGTGTAGGATTATTGTTATTTCCACATCAATATATATTGTAGCATAATGTTTATGTCTGTTTAAATTTTCATTAGATATATATATGTATATTAGAGGTTGGACAGAATAGAGAGTTTTGTTTTTGGTAGCATGCTCGGCCTTGGGATGGCTTGGTGCGTTACACCACCATTCATATATGGGTAACCATTGATCCAACTGATGTTTCCAGTCATATGCAAAACACCTCAAATATGTTTCCAAACACTTGTTGAAAAATTTAGTTTGGCCATCAGTCTGTGGGTGATAAGCAATATTGAGATCTAATTGTGTGCCCTGGAGCTTGGATAGTTCTTGCCAAAAATTGTTGGTGAAAGTTGGATCTCTATCAGATACAATAGAATGAGGCATGCTATGAATCTTGAAAATATGATCCATGAAAATTTGCGCCACTATGGATGTTGTGAATGGGTGTTGAAGAGCACAAATAAGAGCATATTTGGAAAGGCGATCAACTACCACCATGATGACTGACTTATTTTCAGATTTAGGTAATCCCACAATGAAATCCATAGAAATGTCCCTCCAAATAGTTGGTGGAATTGGAAGTGGTTGTAGTGTGCCCTGAGCTTTGATAGTTTCCCCTTGGTTGCGTTGAAAAACATCACATTCAACACAAAGGTTGAGACATATTGTTTCATACCATCCTAGAAAAAATAACGTTTAACTCATTCATAGGTTTTGGTAAACCCAAAATTCCCTGTTGTGGGTGAAGCATGAATCTCACAAAGCACCATGGATTTAAGTTGCGATTGGTGGATTAAATATAGATGACCTTTTCAGCGAAGCTCGTCATTGTTCCAAGAGTACACTGGATAAACTGGAGAATTGTATTGCAATTATTGGATCAAATGAGAAGTTTTGGGGTCTTGCAGCCATTCTTGGCAAACAACTTGGAGTCAATATGGTACAATAAATGAGAGGGAAAAAAGGGATCCTTCTTCTTCGTAGTTTCTAGACAGAGCATCCGCCACTACATTTTCTTTTCCCTTCTTATAAATGATCTCATAATCATTTCTGAATATCTTGGTCACCCATTTTTGTTGCTCCTAAGATGAAATCCTCTTCTCTAGGAAATACTTGAGGATCTGATGGTCGGTTTTAATTTGGAAGCATTGCCCCAAGAGATAAGGATGCCAGGGATCCACAACATGCAGAATAGTCAACATTTCCTTTTCATAGATTGATTGGCCAAGATTTCACTCCGAGATTTGTTTGGTAGTGAAGGCCAAGAGTCTACCCTCTTGCATGATTACTGCACCAATTCCTTTCCCGAAGGCATCACATTCGAGGAAAAAAGGCAGCAGAAGCATGGTGGGCCCATAACCCACAAGTCCTAGGATAAAAACTTGGCTCTGATACGACTTGTTAGGAACCAAATCTATTATAATAGTAGAAAATATAAAATTAGTTGTGAATACCAAAGGAATAACAATAGAGAACAATAATATAGGAGCGGAACATCAGAATATATGGAACCAAAATACCAAAATAATACCTTTATTGATAGGAAACAATGTTCACTTGCCTCTTCAAGGGGGAAACCTCCAACAGAGCAGATCTCTATTACAATAATTCTCAATACAAATCCCTCTCATACCTTCTACTCTTATTTATACTAATTCTATCTTCTAAAGGACATTCTAGAGGAAGATCTTTCTAGAAGCGAAAGCTTCTATTAGGTCTTCTTACATTGACTTGTTCATATTTATTAAATAGTCCTTATTAACTAGTATCAACCTTTATTACATGGAAATACATTATTCCACCTATATGAGAAGGTAGGGGTTTAGGTACCTAACAATGGGAGAATATTATTATTGCATTGATAGGTCAAATTGTGGAAAAAATAAGACCTTGATTTTGCTACCACCAAGTGCCTAAGAATCTAGTATGGTTAAAATGATCGAGTTGAGAAAACAAATTATGATAGTCATGTAGAGTAGTAGAAACTAATCAGTAAATTGACCCATCTGCAAGATATGGAATAGAATAAGTATACATATGTACTAGAATATCAGTAACTTATAGCTAATCTCATCACATTAGTTGAAAAATTGATGCCTACACCCACACAAGCTACTAAGGAAGTTGTTGGAAAATATAATGAGCACATTTAGAATATTAAATAATCATGTAATTCAAAATCCAAGAGAATCTCTAACTTGCATGCTTGAGTGAAATAGGAACTTCCCTTGGAGGTCCCTATTTTTCTTAAATGAGCTAGATTGTCTCTAGGATGAGACAAAGACTTATGTTGGCAGCCTATTGGTGCCCTATGTTTCCATTTTGAATACTTTTGCATGCTTATGTAGTGGATTCACTTGGGTTTTTTTGCACACGTAAGTGTTGTTCTATGTGAGACTTTGTAACATTATATAGCGTGTGGGATGAGAATGTACTACATATAGGTTTTCATATGATCCCATCAAGAAAAGGAATAAGTAATGGCTATAATATAATGAAACCAACCTGAATATGTATAAATAGGGGTAATGGGGGTTGATTAGAGAGGAATTCTAAAAAATGTGTTTTCATGCTATCAGAATAGGGACTGAGTAGTATGATAGATATTGTGTGAGGAAAACATAAGGAGTTATGCATGCATGCAATCTATTGTTCTAAGATGGAATGGGATGGACATCAGTTCCCCTTCTTAATTTTTTATGAGTTATGTTGGTTATGAGCAATGAATGTTATGAATGATGAATGATTATGTTTACATTGTTAAGATAAATATATTCATGTTTTATTCTTTATATTTTAAATCTATTCTTGTAATTTCTTCCAGTGTCTCGGGTAATACCTTTCCCTCCCTGAGGGTATTGGAAATGCTAATGCTAATGGGATTTTTGTTGGGTTGTGTACTGAACCTCGGGTTTGGTTTTTAGTGACAACATGGCTAGCCAATTTAAGCATATAGTAGTCCCTAATAATCCACAAAAGGTGATTAAGAATCTTGGCATATTTCAATATGAGGTAGATGTTGATGTCACTCCATGGCATGTATCATCTCCTCTATATATGCCACCAAATACTACTCCCTTATCCAAATTTATGGATTGTTTACCCAATATTTTAGAAAATGGTGTTACCATTGCAAATGACCACTTGGTTTCATTTTAAAATTCATGTGACAATATTAACACTCATGATAATGGCAAATGCATGAGACTATCAATTCCTTGGAAGGCAAGGCTAGTTGAATTCTTTGATCTCCTTGATAATATTTTCTTACTTGGTTTGAGTTGATTTAGTAGTTTAAATCCATGTTTGAATAGATGGGAAAACCTATTGAGCATATAAATAAGTATAGTAATCTTTCTTTCAAAAATAGTGAAACCCATGAAGGAATTTAACTTGAGATTCATGAAATTATTTAACAAAATCCTTGAGGTAAGTTTCCTATATTAGCAAGCATATTTAGTATTATATTATAATCTTCTTCCTCCTTCTTAACAAAATATATTAGAAGCGAAGAATGCATACAACTTAGGGTCTGGCCTACAAGCTTTCCTTAAGTTTGAGAAACAAAATCTTAAGACAAGTTTGCCTTTTAACAGTCAAAATTAGAAAATTGACATATCCACTATTTTGCAAATTGTTCAAGACATGAATAATAGGATGATTTAATTTGAGTGCAAGTTGAAAATTGATTCTATACCTTCTACATATCTCCCACTACAAATGTTGACAAGGTCAAATCCCTTGTGGCCCAAAACCTCTATGTCCCATCAATGGCATAATTTTTGCAATGAGTCACATGATCCTAATACACATGAATCTATATTAATTTATAAGAACATGTAAAGGTTAAGAAAATTCTTTGTGGCATAAATGTCATAAAAGAATAAGATACAACTAATGATGTGTTAGTTTCCATGTTGGCCATAGCAAGTTTAGGCCTAAAAGTGGGAAAAATAGTGGATCTAGGAATGCATATTTTAGCAAAACCAGTCAGAACACCAAATCTACTCACTATTTCTCAGTCGTAGGAGCAGAACATTGAATCTATGTTTTTGGTCCTGCCCCAAATGATTATTGTTTTATCATAGAATTATTTTCCTTATAACATTGCTAATTATTTAGCCTCTCTTAAGGATAATATCAATTGTTTGGATTTCCTTCATGCTCATGAACAATAAAAAAAATATGTATGAATCACTTGCTACCCCAATTCCTCATATCGTTAATAAATTGGCAACAAGATTTCAAACCATTAATATCATAGCCTTAAAATGGGAAACCCAAGAAGACGAGGTAGGTACGGTGACAAATTCCTGACTCAGGTCTAGGTAACCTCCATTTTATGTTTCCATGAGGATTATAAGTAAGATTTATCACTCTTATTTGATTGATGGTGGCTACACAAACATTATGTAGGAAATTATTATGGAACAACTTGGTATTTCTTGCACAAACGAAGTCATAAACTTGTTCACTTTTAATAAGAAAGATCAAAAGGTCATAGGCCAAATAAAACATCTCACTATGCTCATGTGTGCACATCCTGATATTCACACTACATGTACTTTTTTGGTTGCTGATATGGAAGTACAAAATTATTCCAATATTTTGGGATGTCAATGCCAACATTTGACTGGTGGTTATCTTATCCTAGAAGGGTTTCATATAATTGTTCCCTAGGATCTAAAGAACATTATTGTATTAAAAGAACCTAGAATTTTCCCCTTTATTGAAAATATCCCTAATTTTGATGTTGACTACATTGAAATAGGGCTTGATACTTACTTTTTCTTCATAGAAGAGGAAGATGCTCTTATTTCCCAACTAGACTTTGACTAGGATCAGGCTTGGCATTTGTAATTTGACAGAGCCTCTTCTGGTGAAGGTAATAGTGTCAGTGCAATGTTGTACTCTCCAACAAGGAAGGGTCATCAATTTTTCTTTTAAATGAATTTCTGATGCACTAATAATGTTGTCGAATTCGAAGCGCTTTGTCTAGATTTAGATCAATATTTGTAGCTAGGTTGCAAGCACCTGTATGTGTTTGGAGATTCGTAGCTTATTATAAATATGTTCAAAAGAATTTATAATCCTACCAAGAATATTTTTAAATGATACATTCAAATAATAGACAAGGTAATGGAGAAAATCCTCTCATTGAATTTGACTTACATTCAAAGAGGATTGCATTTAGTAGTTGATAAGTTGCTTGTCTATGATTCTAATGCTAGTAAACAATGTTCTAAGGACAAACCATATTATGAAGTGATTTCACTATGTCATCCTTGTGTTCCTGATAATGATGAATCTTGGTAGATATTTGATAATGGCAATGACATTTAGTGTTTTTTGGTAGATCAAGTAGATGTGATGCTTGATTCTTCTGGCATAATAAATATTAAGCATAATGTTTACCCCAAGGGCCTCATTCCTTTGGAAAATATGTTTTCTAAAAAATATTCTCCCAAGAACTTGTGCAAAAACAATGAATAATCTAAGAACAAAGTAGTAGATATTGTCTTGATTGACATAAGCTCTAACATTGACGATCCTAAAATATTATATGTAGGATCCAATTGCACCAAGGAAGAAAAAATAAATCTATGTCCCTTCTCGAAGAAATCCAAGATGTTTTTGTGGTCCTGCAAATACTTGAGTAGTTTTGACCTTGGTATAATTCTTCATCTCATACCTCTTGAATTGGGTGCTAAGCTAGTCAGGAAAGATAGTGTCCAATCAATCCCAATCTTGATGTTGTAATCAAGAAAGAGTTAGATTGAATTCTTGAATTCAATTCCATCTTTCCGGTATGTTACTCAAAGTGGGTTGCTAATCTAGTTCAATTTCATAAAAAATAATGGCGACATCCATCTTTGTGTATATTTTATATATTTAAACTAGGGAAAACCAGGGGCTAAATTTCTCCCATGGGATAATTTTCCATGTTTTTTCCCAAAAAAATATTTGCCAATTTCCATTTTTTCTAAAAATGATTTGCCCAAATTCTATATGATAGAATTATTTAACCTTAAAAATCACCAAAGCTTTATAGAAACAATATAAAATCCTTAGAAAATTAATTTTTTTACAAAACTATCACCAAACATTTTACAGTTTGCATATTAAGGACTAATAAAATTCGCCAAGGTTTCTACACTTTAAAATAAATTTCCATCCTTAAATTTTTCCCTGATTTGAACCATGAAAATGTTAAGGATGATTTCCCTTTCCCTTGCATGGATGTGCTTTGGTAGTAGGTTGCAATTTCAAAAATGATGTATCTTCTAGATGGTTTTTCCTGGTACAACCAAATCAAGGTAAACCCTAAGGATTTGCTTAAAACCACCTTTACAACAAGTTGAGTTACCTTTGCATACCACAAAATGCCCTTTGGGTTGATCAATGTGGGTGCTACCTTTCATCATATTATGCACATATCTTATTATTATTATCATGCAAATTTTTCTTAATGACTTGACTATCCATTCTAAAAGGAGAAAAATCATTTTGATAATTTAAGGCAGTTTTTTCTTAGATGTAGGAAGTTTGGAATCTCATTGAATACTAATAAATCTTCCTTTGATGTTACTAGAGGTAATTTTCTAGGTCATATTATTTCTAAATATTGTGTAAGCATTGATCCCAAAAGGATTTCTCCATTTCAGAAATTTATCATCTTCAAGAAAATGGAAAAGGGATATTACTTCTTGAAGTGTCAAAGTAAGTTTTATTGAATGAATACCTATTCCATTGACATTTCAATGACATACTTCTTTGGTGTAAAATACCCATCTAGGTTTATTCTTTAAATATTTCATGATGGGTCCCACCTTTGGTTCCATAATGGAAATCATTAAGCAACCAAATTCACAACTAACAAAATTCTACGATATCGTTTTTATCGGCCAACCATATTTTGTGATGTTTTCTCCTTTGTAAGATATTGTGATCATTGTCAATGGTTGGCAGGGAAAGAGAAGATGTATGACATTTCTTTGAACTTAATTACCATTTTTTCTCCTTTCACTAAGTGGGGTCTTGATTTCATTGGTCCTATTAACCCTCACTCTTCAACTAGTCATATTTTGTGCTTATTTTCACTAATTATTTCACTAGGTGGGTTAAAGCAATTCCATTGAAAAACTCCAAGCCAATGCAAGTAGTTTCCTTTCTCAAAAAAAACATATTTTCACACTTTGGTTTACCTATTGAGGGCATAAGTGATAATGTCATGGATTTTGTTTCATGAGAAGTGTTGAGGTTACATCAATATTATAATATTACTTTCTCAACCTCATCACCTTATTACCCAAAGCTAATGGAATTGTAGAGTCCATAAACAAAAACCTCATCAGAATCATCAAATGAATCATAGGAGATAATCCTAGGGAATGACATTTACAATTGGCACATGATTTATGGGCAAATAGAATAACAAAAAAAATCAGTATCAATAAGACACACTTCAATCTAGTTTATGGTCAAGAAGCTCTCATGCTTGTGGAAATGGAAATAACTACCTACCATTTAGCTTTCCAAATAGAGGAATTGGATGTTAGTCCAATTGTTTAAATATTTAATACATTACTAGCTTTGGAAGAGAATAAATTTTTCAGCATAGAGTTTAAAAAAATGTAAAGGAACCATAAAGAAACGTTATGATGAAAAGGCCAAAGACAAATGTTTTAGAGTAGGGTAGTGATTCTGTAACATCCCGCTCTGGCGCACTGAGACTACTTATTATTTGAGGACACTTGCTCGCAAGTGATCTGGACCCTTTTGATGTTAGACCTTATGTATATGATTATGATGTGATTGACAGATGATATGATGTGTTACCATTC
>ML783476.1:979473-1006285 GCA_009831015.1 Picea engelmannii | reverse complement strand
CGACGGTGTTCTCCAAGATCGACTTGCGATCCGGATATCACCAGTTACGGATCAAGGAGGATGACATCCCTAAGACCGCCTTTAAGATGAGATTTGGACATTACGAGTTTACGGTTTTGCCTTTTGGACTGACAAACGCCCCATGGGTATTCATGAGTTTGATGAACGGGGTGTTCCGCGAGTACTTGGACAAGTTCGTCCAAGTGTTCATTGACGATATCTTGATCTACTCTCGGACGACGGAGGAGCATGATGAGCACTTACGCTTGGTACTACAATGTTTACGAGAACACAGATTATATGGGAAGTTGTCCAAATGCTCTTTTTATCAATCCAGAGTTCACTACTTAGGGCACATCATCTTCGGCGAAGGTATCGCCGTGGATCCAGCCAAGGTTGAGGCTATTATGGAATGGCCTGCGCCTACAAATGTCACAGAAGTGCGTAGTTTTATGGGATTAGCAGGATACTATCGACGATTTGTCGAGGGTATCTCTGCCTAACCCTTGGGGGCTGTCTCTGCCTATAGCTTTTAGTTGCCACCTCCTGTTCGGGGGCGTTTGCTTCTTGTCGTCGTTATGATAGGTCGGATCGTCTCGATCGTGTTCGTCTTACTTGCGTCCTGTTGGTTCGAGTGTTGACATAGAGTCGAGGGGGTTGTTTTCTTCTGCACACGTGCACACACTGTAATAAAAAAAAAATTCACCGGTTGACTGAGTAGTTGTCCTTAGCTAAGAGGGGTGTTACAGATTCCTTTTTTTAGATTCTTCTCACGAGGATAAAAGAAAACACACACAATTCCAAAAGCTTTGTCTTGGCCCTTTCACTATCTCTCATAATCTTGGAAAAAACACTTTCATATTAAAGAACAACCAAGAGGATTTTCTCGCATATAGTGAATGGGTCTTCCATGGAATATGTCCTCTTCTACACCTCTAGCTATATTCTTAGCAATATCCCTTTTCATTTATGGAAAAAAATGTCGATTCCTTAATGTTTCAATTGTATTTTGGTACCAAGGATGTCCAACATATGAAGCATTATTCATTTCATTCCATATAAGTTTCTATAATTTACAAGAATTAGGAACATAAAATCTATTTTTATGAATAAGGATTCCATCATCCTCTATCTTATAATCTTCATATTTCTACCATATATTTTCCTATTACAATATGTCTTTTACCTAAAAATAGAGCTGATATAAGATAATAGCTTCATGAATTATGTTTTTCATATCTGATTTACACATGTTAATGGTCATAACATGCATTACATGTATTCTTCTACTAAGTGCATCAACAACTTTGCTCTCTTTCCCTTTAATATTATTGATATCAAAATTGAATTCACAAAGAAATTATAGCCATCATTTTTTCCTGGCATTTAATGTTTGTTGTTCAAATAAATTTCTAGACCATTATGATTTGTTCTTAACTCAATTTTTCTTCCCATCAAATAATGTCTCCACATTTTTAATGCATGCAATATAAGTTTCTATAATTTACAAGAATTAGGAACATAAAATCTATTTTTATGAATAAGGATTCCATCATCCTCTATCTTATAATCTTCATATTTCTACCGTATATTTTCCTATTACAATCCTTCTTTTACCTAAAAGTAGAGTTGATATAAGATAATAGCTTCATGAATTATGTTTTTCATATCTGATTTACACATGCTAATGGTCATAACATGCATTACATGTATTCTTCTACTAAGTGCATCAACAACTTTGTTCTCTTTCCCTTTAATATTATTGATATCAAAATTGAATTCACAAAGAAATTATAGCCATCTTTTTTTCATGGCATTTAATGTTTGTTGTTCAAATAAATTTCTAGACCATTATGATTTGTTCTTAACTCAATTTTTCTTCCCATCAAATAATGTATCCACATTTTTAATGCATGCAATATGGCAACCAGATCTAAATCATGTGTAACATAATTCTTCTCATGTTCACTCATAACAAATTACATGCCCATTCTAAGTGAGAATTCCACCAATTCCCTCTTTATGCAAATCAATGTATACCACAAAATCATCATTTGATCATCAGTTTTGAGAATTGGTGCACTAGTGAGAAACTTCTTTAACAATTGAAAAGTTTCTTCACACTTTGGTGTCCATTCAAATTTAATCAATTTCTTCTGCAAATATGTGATGGGTTGTGCAACCTTGGGGAATCCTTCTATAAACCTTCAATAATACCTAGCAAGTCCCATGAATGATATCACCTATGAAATATTCTTTAGTGGAGGCGATCCCATTATTGCTTCAATTTTCTCTAGATCGACTGTTACTCCTTCCTCATAAATAATATGTCCTAACTAATGAATTTACCTCTGATAGAAGGAAAAATTGCTCAATTTGGCATAGATATGGTATTATCTTAGAACTTGTAAAACTAGTCTCAAGTTCTCTTAATGATCTTCCTTTGAATTTGAGTAAATGAGAATATCATAAGGAAATACAATGACAAACTTATCCAAATCTTGTCTAAAAATTCCATTCACCAAGCACTTAAAAGTAGTTGGTGCATTTGTCAAACTAAATGGTACCACTAATTAATAATGTCCATATTTGGTTTTGAAAGTTGTTTTGTTTATATCTTCATATTTTATCCTTACTTGATGGTATCTTGATCTTAAGTCTATCTTTGAGAATAATTTTGCTTCTCTCCACTGATCAAATAAGTCATCAATTTTAGGTACATGATATTTATTTCTCATAGTGACTTTGTTTAGTTGCCTAGAATCAATACATGACCTCAAAGTTCCATCTCCTTTCTTTACAAAGAGTTCTGGGGATCCCCAAAGAGAGACATTTTGGAATATATACCCTTTCTTTAACAATTCTTCTATATAAATTTGTATCTCCTTTAATTCTAGTTGTTACGAGGAAAACATCTCTATGCTTAGGGTAAACCACAACAAACGGAAATGACTGTAGAAATCAAATCTCTTCTCAAGTATGGTATGAAAACAAATATGCTAGTAAGACAAGATAAAAGGCCTACCTTGTCCAGACGTTCGATGAAGTCCATCGTTGAGCACTTGACCCAAAGCAATATACCTGCAACTAGTCATCAACAACCAAGCAAAGCAAGCATATGGTGATAATAGATGATGCTAGCACATTCAATAGAATAATCCATTAATAAACATAACAAATACGCCCATGGAATAATAATTCAAATATTTGCAAGATATCAATTGGACGGGAAAAGAGCATTTCTATTAATAAATTATCAGTAGAAGTGAAAATGTTACAGACTTCCGTGTCGGCACGGTTCGGAACCGAGAAACTAATTTCCTTCCAGTTGGGCCTCCACCACATAAATCCTCCACCAAAGGAAATATCATAAGAGAAAAACAATGAGGTTCTCAATCAATAAGGGAAGATCTTGGGGGGTAAACATTGTGTTCAGACTTAAAGGATAAAGGGATGTAGACTCAATATGAAGTAAATAATTTCTCCAAAGTAACTTTTCTCTCAAGGTTGAATTCTTTCTCCTCTTTCCATAGCTCGGAATTGGCCCATTTATAGCCTTCAAAATGAAATTGAAGGGCTGAGTCAGAACGTTTCTAGTATATGGAAGGCCAAGGATCATAGATCTCCTGTCATGACATGGAAACCCAACATTAATTTTCATTTTCTGGCACAAATCCTGATGTACGCAGGATATATTGGAGAAGCATGTGTATACGCATGTTGTATAGTAGGAAAGATGCATACATATGGAAAAATATGTATTTTTAGCTATGGATTTTACAAACAAGGATGATAAGTTTGCATAGGGAAATGGAAAAAGGCCTTTTTATGCAAGATTTCATAGGGTGAGGAAAATATTGCTATAATAGATTCCCCCTAATGTGTGAGGTCATAGGAGTATCTATGATGGCCGAAATACATTATAAACAACCTAGAAGTGGAGTGATTGGGAACCATCTGGACGAACTAGTTTCTCATTACATTATGTACTGACTTTGCATGCATGGCTGCCAATAAAATTACACTGCAGATCCATGTGAAAATATACCAATCAAGTGTCTGTGGCCATGAATAGGAAAATACAATGCGGTTACATGTCAATGGTTGTCATAGTAATGAACAAGGCCCAGTAGAACCAGTCTCAAAATCAATCTGAATATATATGTATACAATGGAGTACAATATGATCTCCCATGATCACTGAAGTCATATAGGTACTGGTCCAATGAAAAGGAAGCAACAAATCAGGAAAGTTGTGGCTACATAGTGATGTCTTCAAGTATTCTACACAATCCACCAAGGGTGCAAGTCTGCATCATGTGAATAAAGGATTTGAGGTCTAACTCAATGAGACATCGTTTCATTACCAGTCATTGAGGTATACCTTTAACAAACACGAGACAACCTATCGATAATGAAAGTAGATATCAAGGAATCAAGTACATTATTACAAGTGTAAATAAAGGATTTAGTGTCAAACACCTGAAGAATCCATCGATCAGGAGACATTGATGTATTCCCAACTGTTGATGGTGAGAGAACCTGCAACTAATGACTGCAAGCCTAAAGGTACTCATAAGACTCTAGGTCTCGTTTCTAGAATAGATGGGTTGAATTCACTGGAAGGAGACCCACTAAAAGGAGAGTATTAAGGCATCTCTCATTAGTCAGAACGAGGTACAAAGTAGGAGCTTCATGATTTGGTGGAAATTGGATGAAGAACATGTTCACGAACCAACGAATTTATGTGTATTTCACATGTTCCAAGTGCAAGAGGTACATGAAAAAGACCATCTGAATAGAAGCCAATGATGAAAAATGTTGACAAAGGCAAGGAAACCACCAATAAGGCTAATGGCATCCAAGACACTGCACAAATCCCAATGTGTGAATAGATGTCTTACCATCGAACACAAGGGAAACCACCCAGTCAATGACCAATGATGAAGTATCGACTATTGGGTTCAAGGTTATCTACCAATGATGAAAGTAGGGCTAGGGTGCACGATAGTATTACAGTATCATATGATTCTGAGAAAAACTGAGGGTATGGCCGACATGCAAAGTCAATATTTATGAGGAGTGGTCGACACGGGTTGATAGACTTCCTTCGAATAAGATCATGAGACATATGGAGGACTCCGAAAACATATACTTAAATATGAAACCATGAGATGCAGGAGGTATCAACGACATTCTCTATAGGAACTGGAAGAGTAACCAGTCGGTAGAGAAGACTCTGTAATGAGCTCATCTTCTTAAGGCCATGCTAATCCCAAAATTATGATGACAAATGGACTCAATAACTTTGTGCTTTGTTCAAAGGTGACACGACTGCTGCCAACATAAGATAATACTCCATTCCCGCTCGTATTTGTTTTTTATATATAGACAAATGAATGTTGTGATACAGAGGAGGAAACAAGTGTCGCAAGTAAGAAAAACTAGTTCCAACAATGGAACATACCTATGCTCAATGCAAGGATATGCATGTGGGAGATGGACACTCAAGGGAATGTTCCCTCCTAGGTATAGGGTGTCAAATTGTGAAGGATATAAACAAGGCTCTGCTTGGTTGAGGATGTAAAATTGTTGAGGAAAATAGTTTATAATGTAAAGTGAGAACTAACTATAGGCTCAATACTGCAAGAAAGGGCATGAGATGTAATCACAACTTAATGCCAAAAAATGTCCTTTTTTATGTCTTTTAGTCTACTTGGTGTGAAAAAAGGGATAAACTTGTGCCAAATAGACCTCCTTTCAAATCCAATTTACGAATGTGAAAGAGACAAGTTCACTCGGCAATCTTTTCATTTTTTTGAAAATGAGTCGAAAAATAGATTAACTGAGACTCACAGCCTTTCAAGTCCAATTTAACGAGTGTGAAAGGGACAAATCACTCGGCATTTTTTTCACTTTTTAGACAAGTCAGAAAAGATATTAACTCGGACTTGTTTGGGAGATTCTAGGAAGCAAGTCATGGGGGAGGTCAAGGCTCCCGTGCTGGATTTCTGTGAAATTTCATCATCTTACAAACAACTGACATAAGCTTGGGAAAACCCAAAGCTATCCAAGTTGAGGAGGATAAAGTGTTGACAGAGGTTATCATCTCCATGATATATTGGATAATGTCTCTTACCAGAAAAGGCATAGGAGGGGGCATTGGATCCCCCACAAGGCCATCCCAATCAAAGGGAACCTCCTCGGGACTTGGAGGGAGAGTACTCAGGGAGAGAAAAAACCTCTCTCGTACACAGAGTAGGATTGACCAGAGACTACACTGGTACGACCACTTCTTCAATTCTAGGTTGAAGAGGATGCACAATAATAGGGATAGAGGATGCATCACCCTCGACAATGGGGGTATGGTCTAGATAGGATTGCAGCAGAATGACTGTCATGTCAATCAAAGGAGAAATAGGGTGTGGGGAAACCACAGATGCCTTAGAATATGAAGGGCCCTTAGGTGAGCCCCACGCTTCTGGTATCCCAGCCGTAGTTGGGCATAAACAAGTAAGGTGATCTCCTTCACAAGTCCAGAAAAAGAATTTAGGATTATGCCTGAGGTGTCTAGGATAATCAATGTCCCCAACATCGTTCACAATGGCTGGTGACATGCTCTCAATGTGACCAGAAGAGGCGAGAGAGTCATATCCTACGTGGTGTACAGAGGTTGGATATGAGACATTGTTATGACTTGTGGAGACTAGAGTGATGTCCCCAGCATGATTGGCAGAGGCTGGGTGTGGGTTGTCTACATGACTTGCAGAGGTTGTCAACCCATCTCCAACATGAATGGAAGAGGTTGGTGATGGAGCTCCAGTATGACTGGAAGTGACTGGACTAGAGGTGAGTTATGGAATTTGATACCAAGGTTCAGGGAAATATTGGCTTTGGAACATTGCAGGCCAGGAAGGATCATGATTTACCCCTTTTCCTTGTCCGTAAATATAGTATCCTCCGCCTAACTGATTCGAATAGGTGTGTACAGGAATCATCACTAAAGTCTGTGAAGAGACAGAAGTATGATAAGGAATATTTGAGTGAGGATATATATTGCCTCCTTGTGAAGGGGTTCCATAAGGAGGGTGGCCCGAACCGTAAAACTGATTCTCCCTGTATGAAATACCTGGGGGTACATGAGGACCTGTAATGGAAAACACATTTGAAGGAACTGACATGGCAGACGAAGGATACATGGATGGGGTGTAATAAGTAGAATAAGCACCCATCTGAGTATTGGCTCCTGAAAGAGCATAGCTAGGATTGGATCCATAAGAGGGGGGGTTCCAACCTCCTATAGTGAGAGTTGGTTGAGGGACATGACTAATATCAAATGAATAAGTAGGCATCGGGGCCATGGTGCCCCTAGATCCAATGCCAGGATTCATATAAGTGGACCAGGGAGAGGATTGCAAGGGTGAAGGCATGTCCATAGGAAAATGACTAGAGGCCCAAGGCGTGGACTCAGTGTCATAGTTATGCATACCATTATGAAAAGAGAAAGGATTATTCCCCATGAAATGAGTAGGCATCATGGGGTGGGTAGAGATAAATGAGGGGACAAAAGGAACTCCACTATCCGTGATAACGAAAACTCAGTATAGACTCCTAAGGCCAACTAGTAATCAAAGAGCACACCAAAAGTCAAATGACCAATATGGACACAAATGGGGTCAAGTGGCTAAAAGTGGTCTCCCTCCCTAAAAAAGGTATTTCTCTCCCAAGAGGGGCTTGAAACTCCCTGTTAAAGATCAAAGGTAACATAATCATTTATAAGAGCCCTTGTGGGCTTAACAACCAGTCGATCAGATCCCCCTAGAGAGGTAATCCTCCATAAAGGATGCGTGTTGTCCAACCCTTATCTGACCTAGGGTACCTGCAGAATAACATCTGCAAGTAACCTATGTGGCACCTAATGTAAGTTTTAAACCTGTGAAGTAAAGAAATGCATATAGATTCTTAAGAAAAAAAGAATTTAATCAATGGATCATACACAGAGTACACAAAGATTTTATATCGGAAACCCTCAACCGGGAAAACCTTTCTTATATTCATTATATCAAATTTCACCATTCAATATACAATATATACAATGTTTTTAGGTATTCCGTAGATACCAAAACTCTAATCCCTAAAACCTGGATTATTTTTAGTAAACCGCTAAAAATAGCAAAAAACACCCAAAAACAAATTTTTGGGGCACTGTGTGTAACCAAGGGGGGGCATACCTGCCCCCCCCCTGGGACCCCCCTAGGAAAGCATCTTCCACACATGACACAAACAGAGCACTACTACGAGGGATCGTCAGACGCATTTTTCGAATCTGACGCATCCACACACACACATGCAAAGAATATAACACATACCCAACATTCTCCCACTTGTTATTTTCTTTGCATCCAGGGGTCCCAATATTATATAGTCAACAATCCAGGGCGGAAATGCCCATTGTGATTCTACACCAGGAGAATTTTTTTGTTCTTACAGACTTTGTCAATGAATCTGCAACATTCTTCAAAGTGTTAACCTTTTCCAGCAACACCTTCTTTTCCTCAACCATGTCTCTCACAAAGTGATATTGAACATCAATATGCTTTGTCTTCAAATGATAAGATGGGTTATTTTCCAGGAAGATTTCACTTTGACTGTCACAATATAATCCCATTACTTGTTGTACCAACCTAATACCTAAACACAATCTTTGTAACCATACTACTTCCTTGCTTGCATGAGTGGCTGCCATGTATTCAACTTCTGTAGTAGTGTCACTGCAGCCTGTCTTTTGTTCATCCAATTGATTGCTCCTCCAAATAGGTTAAACACATACCCACTTGTAGATCTTCTGGGATCCAGATCTCTAGCTCAGTCTACATCAACAATTCCATGTATCTCCACCACTCTATCCAATCCTGGTCTTCCTTGGTAGCACAATCCATAACCGGTAGTGCCACGAAGATACTTGAAGACCCTCTTTACTATTGTCCAATGCTCCTTCCCTGTTTTTGACATATACCTGCTCAAAACTCCCACTGCATGTGCAATGTCCGGTCTAGTACAGACCATTGCATACATCAAACTGCCAACTACACTGGCATATGGAACATAGGACATGTCCTCTTCTTCTTCCTGTGTCTTGGGACACTGATCTGCAAATAACTTTACACCTATAGGAATAGGAACCTTGACCGATTTACTTCCATGCATATTAAACCTCTGCAATATCATCTCAACATATTTTCTCTGATTCAACCATAGTTTCCTATTTGTACAATCTCTTTTAATCTCTATTCCCAGAATGAAGTTTGCAACACCGAGATCCTTCATGTCAAATTTGAAGGATAGCTGCGATTTCACCTCCTTGATAACATCCATGTTATTTCCTACCAACAACATGTCATCGACATACAACACTACATAAATGAAGTGATTACCAACCTTCTTGGAATATACATAGTGACCAACCCTGCTTCTTACAAATCCCAATCCAAGGATGTATGTGTCAAAATTTTGGTACCACATCCTAGGTGATTTCTTCAGACCATATAGTGACTTCTTTAGCTTACAGACCARCTCTTTCTTTCCCTTCACTACAAATCCTTCTGGATGCTTCATGTAGATTTCTTCTTCCAGATCCCCATGTAGGAATGTTTTCTTCACATCCATCTGTTCCACTTCAAGATTAAAAGTAGTAGAAATAGATAAAAGAAATCTAATAGAAGTTAACTTAGCAACAGGAGAAAAAATTTCACCAAAGTCAATTCCCTCAACTTGGGAATAACCTTCTGCTACTAACCGAGCTTTGTATTTCTCCACTTTACCTTGTGAATTAAACTTCTTCTTAAACATCCATTTGGTACCAATAGATTTTCTTCCAGCTGGCAACTCAACTATATCCCATGCCTCATTCTTATCCAAGGCATCCATTTCTTCAACCATGGCCTTCTTCCAGAGTTTACTATCCTATGAATTCACTGCTTCCCTGATAGTTCTGGGATCATCATTAGTAATAGATAAAGAAAAATTGGAATGGAAATCAGGTGGACTATACCTTTCTTGTTTCCTTCTATCTCATATTGATCTCCTCAATATTGGGGTATGAGCTTCTTCTTCTTCTTCTCCTTATTCTTCCTCTTCTTCAGATGATTCAAATTTTGCATCATCCAACTCAAGCTCTATTTTCTCATGTTCGTCTTGTGTTGGTAGGAATTCCTATTTGGACACATATTTTACCTCTCTGAAAACAACATCTTGACTGTAAACAATTTTCTTGGTTTCTGGGTTCCAAAGCTTATAACCTTTCACACCATCTTTATAACCAATAAAGATACACTTTTCAGCCTTTTTATCCATCTTACTTATATTTTCCTTTGGAACATGTACATAATCATCACAACCAAACACTCTAAGATGTTTAAGAGAGGGTTTCTTTCTAGACCATACCTCATGTGGAGTTTTATCATCCAACATTGATGAAGGTGATTGATTGACCAGGTAACATGTTGTACCCACTGCCTCTTCCCAGAATCCTTGTCCTAACCCAGAACCGTTAAGCATGCTCCTTTCTTTTTCCATCAATGTCATGTTCATCCTTTCTGCAACTCCATTTTATTGAGGAGTGTATGGAGTAGTCTTCTGCATTGCTATACCACACTTCTTACAGAATTCTCCACCGTTATCTGTTCTCAATACCTTTATTTTTTTCTCTTCTTGATTTTCTACCAGAGCCTTAAACTCTTTAAATTTATCAAATACCTCAGATTTCTTTCTAAGAAAATAAATCCTTGTGTTCCTTGAAAAATCATCTATGAATGAAACATAATACACAGATATACCTAGGGATGGAATAGGAATAGGTCCAAACACATCACTGTGTATCAAATCTGAGATCCTCTTTGCTCTTGTAGCACTAGATGGGAATATTACTCGATTTTGTTTACCATATATGCAATTTTCACAAAAATCAAAATCCAGAGTGCAATTAGACATACCTTCAACCATACCTTTATCGTCTAGTGTTCGAAGTCCCTTTTCTCCAATATGCCCCAGTCTTTGATGCCATAGCATGGTCTTCTTTTCTGGGATAGTATTGGTCTTGTCTCCTTCATTTCTCTGCTCAAGGACAACAAAACTGTTACACCCATTAGTATAAGTGCTTCCCAACAACTTGTACATATTTCCACACCGAACTCCCCTCATCAACACCATTGTTCCTCGTACCATCTTTCAAGTGTTCTTTCCAAATATAGTATCCACTCCTGCATCATCCAACTTGCTTACAAATATTAGGCTCCTGGCAAGTTTTGGAATGTGTAGAACCCCGGGGAGAGTTCTAATATTGCCATCTTTCAGCAACAACTTAACCCTTCCATGTCCCATGATTTTTGTTGTCGAGTCACCTCTTAGGAATACATCACCGCCATCATATTTTTCATATTCAGAGAACCACTCCATGTGAGGAGTCATATGGTATGATGCACCTAAGTCGATCAACCATACATCACAGTCTGCATGTGTACTTGTAGATGCAAGGTAAACATCACCTCCTTCTTCAGTGGAGGTTTTCTCCTCTGTGGAAGAGGTATTATCAGATCCCTTTGGTTTTTCAACCTTCTTATACTTGCAATCTTTCTTATAATGCCTTGTTTTACCACACTTCCAACATTTCCTCAAAGATTTTTATAGAGACTTAGATCTACCTGTAGATTTAGATCTCCACCCCGAAGGCTTACCAGGGTTCTTGTCTTGGGTATGACCTCTTACAAATAAAGCATTTGTGTTATGACCATCCATGCTTTTTCACCTCATATCTTCAGATAACAAGGATGCAACTACATCCTCATACTTCAATGTAGATTGAGTGGTACTACCTATTGCTACAACCAGATTATCCCAAGAGTCTAGAAAAGAACATAACAAAGTAATACACTTATCTTCTTCTGCAATTGTAATATTAACAGAGACAAGTTGACTTACCAGAGTATTAAAGGCATTTAGATGTTCTGTCACAGAATCTCCATCTTCAATTCTAATATGATACAACTTCTTTCAAAGAAACAACTTGTTTACCAAGGAATTTGATTGATACAAATTCCCCAACTTATCCCATAGTTCCTTGGCTGTAGATTCTCCCGAGACATTTAACAACACTGAATCTGCCAGGCAGAGTCGAATAGTACTCCTTTCTCTTCTGTCCAACTTCTCCCAATCTTCCTTTGGCATACCAGTAGGTGGTGTACTAGTAGTTTGTGTACTAGTAGGTTGTGTACCAGTAGCCTCTGTGCTCGTAGGTTGTGTGCCAGGATCCACAGTGATCCATTGTTCTTTGTTTACAAGAAGGTCCTTCATCTTGAGATTCCATAGCTCAAATTTTTTACCGTTGAACTTATTTATCTCGATTATAGAAGAACTCGCCATTCCTCTTTCTGCACTCAAATCACCACTACAAAATCTCTCACTAAACCCAGGTTTATCACAGACCCAAGATAAACTTGATCTATCAAGACCGAGCCAAACCCTCAACAAAAAAGGTGTCCCTCTGAAGCCAAAAATGATCTCTGATACCACATGTAAGTTTTAAACCTGTGAAGTAAAGTAATGCATATAGATTCTTAAGAAAAACAAAATTTAATCAATGACTCATACACAGAGTACACAGAGATTTTATATCGGAAACCCTCAACCGAGAAAACCTTTCTTATATTCATTATATCGAATTTCACCATTCACTATACAATATATACAATGTTTTTAGGTATTCCATAGATACCAAAACCCTAATCCCTAAAATTGAGATTATTTTTAGTAAACCGCTAAAAATAGCAATAACCACCCAAAAAAAAAATTGGGGCGTTGCCCCGAATGCTGTGTGTAACCAGGGGGGGGGGCATACCTACCCCCCCTGGGACACCCCTAGGAAAGTGCTTGGCGCAGATGACACAAACAAAGCACTACTACGAGGGATTGTCAGACACAGTTGTCGAATCTGACATGCCCACACACACACATGCAAAGAATATAACACATACCCGACACCTAAGTCAGGCAACTAATAAACCATTGTATAACCAATGCACATGTGAGCATTCATAATTCAGGTCCATTGTATGGGCAGGGTAGCAAATCCCGAAACCTTGAAAGTATCGCCTCTCATGGAGGTAAAGGCACTAGCAAGATCCCGAGATACGAATAGATCCCCAGAAATATCTTTGATGCTAAGAAGGTATCAAGGGGATATCCCTTCAACCAACCTCACGCGACCTCGTGATTAACTCCGGTGTGAGCGGAGCCTCCTGATATTACCAATTATACAATGGATTTCTCCACTCCCTTTCTCAAACACATATGTTGATTTGATTGCCTTGGAGAAGTTTACTCACAAAATCCTATTCCAAGGCACTAAATCATAAGTTATTTTGTGCACCCTAGAAAATAAAATCGTGACTAATCAATTTCAAATTATAGCATTAATTTTAGTGGTAGTGATTACTCAAAAAGGTATGGTAGTGAAACTCATGGTGTTATGACTCTGCAAGAAAAGTAAATATGAAAGTAATGCAAAGTCCTAACTTCAACTTTCAATGAATGATATGATTCTAAAAAACCAATGCAATTTACAATTTCAACTTTGCAATTCTGAAGTAAAAATGAAATCTTTCATTACATGCACTAAGCTAATGACAAGGACTCAAAAGACCAAAATGCCAAGCAATGCAAAATGCCTATTTTTTTGTATTTTCAATATAACAAAAATGAAAATGCATGGACTGAAAAGAAACTTGATATATAAACTCTACTGTGTAAAGAAAGAGATAAATCAAGAAGGATACCAAGCAGCAAAACACCCAGCCCAATGTACAAGGACAATAAAAAATGAAAAGATGATGAGAAAGACTCTGCCCAGAAATTCAACCAAAGATAGGTTTGATGTCATCCCACAAGCACTTAACAGGCGTTGCAGAGACCCAAGAAGGCTCAGCAAACATCAAATCCTACCCAACAATCACCAGACCCAGCAAACAAGCAAGGAAAGCTAATGTATGCAACTGTTTAGGAAAATAGAGAGTATGTATGCAGCTTGTAGAGGGATAGCCTACATATGTATGCGACTGTCGAGAAAAAAGAGCGTATATGTTTTAAAAAATAAGGCCAACCAAGGGAGAAGGCTGAAAAATTAGACCTAGAGTGAACAGAGGTTGTCAAGCAATGATACAACAAGAAACACAATATAAATGAGAGAAATCTAAGGAGAAAAGTACTCCAAACCCTAAGAAAGAAGATTCAATCCCTAGTATGGTCGCCAATTTTGTTATGTGAAAAATCTCTCTATGGATAGGGAAAACCACAACAGATGGAAATGACTGCAGAAATCAACTATCTTCTCAAGTATGCTATGAAAACAAATATTCTAGTAAGACAAGATAAAAGGCCTACCTCGTCCAGACGTTCGATGAAGTCCATCATTGAGCACTTGACAAAAATCAATATACCTACAACTAGTCCTCAACAACCAAGAAAAGAAAGCATATGGTGATAATAGATGATGTTATCACATTCGATAGCCTAATCCATTAATAAAGATAACAAATACATCCATGGAATAATAATTCAAATATTCACAAGATATCAATTGGACGAGAAAATAGTATTTCTATTAATAAATTATCAGTAGAAGTGAAAATGTTACAGACTTTTGTGTCGTCATGGTTCGGAACCGAGAAATTGAGTTCCTTCCAGTTGGGCCTCCACCACTTCAATCCTCCACCAAAGGAAAGCGCATAAGAGAGAAACAATGAGGTTCTTAATTAATAAGGGAAGATATTGGGGGCTGAACACTGTGTTCAGACTTAAAGGACAAAGGGATGCAGACTCAATATGAAGTAAATAATTTCTCCAGAGCAACTTTTCTCTCAAGTTGAATTCTTTCTCCTCTTTCCATAGCTCAGAATTGGCCCATTTATAGCCTTCAAAATGGAACTGAAAGGCTGAGTCAGAACATTTCCAGTATATGGAAGGCCAAGGATCATAGATCTCCTGTCGTGATATGGAAACCCGGCATTAATTTTCATTTTCTGTTACAAATCCCGATGTACATGGGCTATAGTGGAGAATCATACGTATACGCATGTTGTATAGTAGGAAAGATGCGTACATGTGGAAAAATATGTATTTTTAGCTCTGGATTTTACAAACAAGGATGATAAGTTTGCATAGGGAAATGGAAAAAGGCCTTATGTGCAAGATTACATAGGGTGAGGCAAATCTTTCTATAACACTAGTGTACTCATTTTATATCGAGTCTTAGAGACTGGGGCAGATCCAACCATGAAATCAATATCTCTTTTTGGTGGCGGTCCAGGTATTTATTCGAACACATCTGCAAATTATTGTGATATTGAAAAGTCCATAAGACTTAGGCCTTTGTATTTTACTAGCTCTTCCACATGTGCAACATATAATTGACACCCTTTTATAAAGAATTTATTCAATTGCCAAGCTATCATTTTCCTTATAAAGATAGGCATTGGAATACCTTTCATTGTTGTTTGATTTCCTCCTTCATAAAAAAAGTAAAATTATTGTTGTGACAATCCAAAACCACATCATGTGCATCTAACATATTCAATCCAATTGTTGTTAGGAATTAAAATCATGCAAGAGTTAAAAATTCCAATAACATAGCAACATGCACACATAAATCACATGAAATTTATCCTAGAAAACCCTTATGGGAAAAACTAGCCAAAAATAGATCTATCATTTCCCTTGGCCAAACAAAACCAAGTCGACCAACCTCCTTGCCCCAGAAAAGTGATCGTTGAATGCTCAACTCTTGGTCGGGGCAAGGAGGTTGGCCATGTTTGACCAAGGGAAATAATAGATCTATTGTTGGCTAGTTTTTTCTGTAAGGGTTTTCCAGGATAAATATCGTGTGATATATGTGTGGATGTCGCTATGTTATTGGAATTTTTATCTCCCTCGCATTTTTATTTCCAAACAAATGGTATCATAGTGAGGTTATGATCCTCAGACTTGTCATGTAAGAAAGTGAGAGAGAATAATAACATAAGATAGACACAAAATAAAATATCAAGCACACAAGACACATGATTTATCCTAGAAACCCTAAACCAAAAAAATCAACACCTAAAAGATCTATTATCCTTGGCCAAACTCACCAAGCTAGGGAAAAACTGATCAATCAAGACGTCTTACAATGGAGTATCTTAAGCCTTTAAATAGACATATTTGCATCAAATACCATGGGAAAAACCATGGGCTTGTAAACCACCATTGGTAAACCCATTAATGACTATTATCTTCTACTCTATGATCGAGTCAAGATTAACCCAACATTCTCCCCCTTTAAACTTGACTTGGGATATTCACCTACACCCTCAAAGTTTATTTATTGGTTCCTAGGAATACAACATTCCCCTCTCCCCTATCACCTAGGTCTACATCTAGAATTTACTGGTGAAACTTCAAACTAGGAGTATGCATGCCTAAATAGGTCTTATAGCCATATGCCCATTTACATGTCAAAAATAAAATCAACTCCATAAAAACTTATTAAAATTGCACTGATTCAAGAAGCATCTACCTTCTTCTTTAATCAACACAATTCTAATAATTTTTTATGGAGCTGATTTTATTTTCACATGTAAATGGGCATAAAAAAATTATCACAATTCTGTTGATTCAAGAATCATTTACCTGCTTCTTTACAAGCATCCTTCTTTTCTCCAAATACAAAGTAGAATCAACAACACTTAATTTGAACAGAAATCGGGTGGAGTATACCTTTCTGGTTCCCTTCTTTCTCGAATTGATCTCCTTAATACTGGAGTATGAGGCTCTTCTTCTTCTGATTCTTTTTCTTTTGTAGAGTCTGATTCATTATCCTTCAATTCAAGCTCTATTTTATCTAGTTCTTCCTCCCTTTGTAGGACTTCCTATTTGAAAACATCTTTGATTTCTCTAAATAACACATCTCAACTATGCACTACCTTCTTATTTTTTGGGTTCCAAATCTTATAACCTTTCAGACCATCTTTATAGCCAATTAAGATACACTTTTGAACCTTTTTATCCAACTTAGTCCTATTTTCATTTGGAACGTGTACATGGGCATATGGATGTAAGATCTATTTGGCATTTGTACCCCTAGATTTATTTTTCACTAGTAAAGTCTATATGTATACCTAAGTGATAGGGGGGGAGGGGCATGTTGTATTCATGGGAACCATTAAATAAACTTTAAGGGGGTAGGTGAATATCCCAAGTCAATTTTAAAGGGGGTAATGTTGGGTTAATCTTGACTCGGTAGAAGATAATAGTCATTGATGGGTTTATCGATTGTGGTTTACGAGTCCATGGTTTTTCCTACGAAATTTGATGCAAAGAATACTATTTAAATACTTGAAATAATCCATTGTAAGATTCCTTCATTGGCTGGTTTTGGCTTGGCTTGGTCGATTGGCCAAGGCTAATAGATCTATTAGGTGTTGGTTTTTCTGGTTTAGGTTTTCCAGGATAAATCATGGTGTCTTGTGTGCTTGATATTTTATTTTGTGTGTATCTTGTGTTATTATTTTATCTCACTTTCTTACACCAATGAGAACATAATAAGAACCAAGTGGTAATATGTTCAAATCTGCAAAATTATTGACTCCATTCATCTCTAATGGATATTTGTTTACTATCTCAATGATTTTCCTTTTTGTTCCAATAGCTAACTAAAAAAACTATGATTTATTATGTTTACTTCTCTTCAAATGAAATATTTCAACCAAATTAGGAGAAATATAATTATGACTTGCTCTTGATTCAAAATTTCAATAGATTACCTGGCAATCTTACCTTCAACCTCAATCATATTTAATTGATGATTTGCTTGATGATTATCTAAGTATGCATAAATTTAGGGAAGGTTCCTTGCCACATCATCAATTGCAATAGATTCTTGAATGTTGTGCACATTTCTCATCTTGTCTCCCCAATGTGGGAAATATTTATGCTTATTTTCTTCTTCAAATCCCCAACATTTAATTGGTTTCCTTTCCCTTTCCCTAAATAATCAACCATATTTTATCCACTTTGAGTTGGGTCATTATGTTGATAAGTATTAGAATTTCTTCTAAATAAGGAAGTTTGAAACCATTATCCCTTTCATCTTGATTATATTTATTATTATCCTTCTAAGACTTCCAAAAATATGCTCTTATATTTCTCTAATCATATAAATATTTGACCTTATGGATTGTCTATTCAAGAGTCTTCAATTCTTCAAACTGAATCCTCTTTGTAGAAGGGGGTTAAACCACTTAGGAACTTGTTGAGACCTAAATAAACCCCAAGTCCATTGGCTTGGGGGCCCTCCTTCTAATTGTTTTTCAAATAAAATCTTTTGACTGCTTCATTCATTGACTTTGTTCTCTTGGTTTTTAATTGTTGAGCATTTGTTTGAATGAGTGATTCTTGCTAGACTACCTATTGTTTTGTTCCACCTCGTGTTGTAGCCATGATTGGGTATGGAAATAGTCTTGTTGAGTTTGTTTGTGTCTCAAAGTGGTTCTTATTGCATGTGTCATGGATGCATGTGTTTTTTGTTCCTCTTTATTTTTCAACTAATCTTGATCTGTGAAAGTGCCATATATTGTCACTTGGGTTGATTATAGCATTTGCAAGGCATATTCTAGCTATGGATTATTTTTAGAAAGAATCTTCACTTCCACCAAGTACTTAGTACTAATTGATACATGTGTCAATTGGTTGTTTTTCGTAGGATACAATATCTTAATTGATGATGGATAATCCCAGTTTCAATTGGCATCTTGAAATTTTGTATAACCCAGATTTCTTAAGAGTTAATAGAACATAATTTGGGCAAAGCAACAACAAGAATGGGGCCTGAATTAATGCATAAAAAAATGTTTTTGTGCATACTTTTGGGTATTGGTCAAACATATTTTTTATCTCTGGAGTAGGCCTACTATAGGTGTTTTCGTATTATGAACCCAACGTAGCTAATAAAATGTGAATATGAGGTCCAAAATTAAAATAATGTGCACCAAGGATTCCCTATCAAATGAGCCTCATTGCTTATGAAAGCTATTGAAATGAACTCAAGTAATGTTGGATGACCACTCATTGAAAATCCCCACCTATCCTTTCTACACTGCAAAATATGGCATCTCAATCAAACATCGTATGGGAAAATTATAGGTTTTCTAAGTTGAAATCAATTAGGTTACACCAAGGCTTGGGTTAACTATCTGACCCCCCCCCCCCTCCTTCAAGCCAAGAAAAATTTCTTCATGACATATGATGCAACTCTTAAAATCTTAGAGGGGTTGTGACAAATTAGGTGCATTAAACCAAGGTTTCAAATGGTGTGTCACACAAATAGTTTTATTTCATACGATAAGCATATTGCACCAAAACTTTTATTTCAGGTGATAAGTCTGTCACACCAAACATTTTATTTCATGTGACACACAATTTTATTTCATGTGATAAGCATGTTGCACCAAAATTTTCATTTCATGTGATAAGTGTGTCACACCAATAATTTTTAAGTTTCCATGTTAGGGGAGGCATAATTGCTCGAACAAAATTTTTTTCCTCTCATTGGAAATAATAGTTTGGGGGGCATTGGTCTAAAAAAATATCGTAGATGAAAAAATTCTAGAGAATGCAAATGTTTCTAAACTATAAGGAATTATTTCTTGGTGCTCTAATTCAGAGTTACATAATGAGACTTCAGCCATCTCCAATCACAAGGAAGAAATTCTAGTCATATAAACCACACATTCCAACCTTTGAGTCTCTTGTACTTTGCAATATGATTTAAAGCACAATTTGAGGGAAACATTTTAAAGGATAATTTCAAATTTGTATTAAAAGAAGAATTGATTTTTGCCTTTGTTGGAAATTGATTGATAGGTTATCATTGGAAAACATCGAGCCTATATCCTCTAATAAAATTCATGAACTGAGAAAAGAATATGGAGAAGACGTGATTTCTAACTAGTACTTTGTCATTAAAACAAAGGAATTTACATCAGAATTTAGAAACTCCCTAAGCTAAAAGTGTGAACAGACCAATAATGTTTCTTTTGAAATTATATCAGTTGTTCACCTTGAAGATCAAGAGAATAATGAATATGTTGTGGTCTATGAAAACTCTCTTATTGAGGAAAATGAGTCCTTTTTAGATTCTTAATTTTTCTATGCCCTCTACACAAATTTGTTTGATAATGTTTCCACTTATAGGAACATCCATCGACTTATCACATAGTATTACCTTTATTCCCCTTGTTTTAGGAATAAAACACTAAGTGATGAGGGAGAGCGGTGATATTTCCAAAACTTAATTGATCAAAGATACATTGATGGTAACAGTTCATTCAGTGGGCATAATTTTGAAATCTCTTTGCAATAAAAATTTATAGAATATAATGAAACAAAAGTTGACAACAACAGCCCTATTTTTAATGACTATGTTTATTTTCTAGAAATGAGTTTGAGCATTAATATACCATTCATTGATCATGCACAACCTAGAAATACTAATCTCTCTGAACAAAGGGTAATGGTAGAAGGGACAAAACATTAAGTACACAAATAATTTTCATATCTTCGTAGAGGAACAACAACAGATCGACAATCCATCATCATGCATAATAAAGGAAATGCCAAGTTTATCCGAGAAGCTTTGGTAGCAAGAATCATTTCAAAGTTGCAAGTTAATCTCCATGAGTGGTTATATCACTTATATTTGGATTCATTTTCAATACTCCAGCATTGCCAAGATTGTTTTGATGATATTATTGGAGATTTCTTGGAGTTATATTTTTCTCAACGATTTCATCAAACTAGTAAGTATCTAATGCTTTCTATTTTGGAACCAACCACATAATGTTCCAATTCTTTCCATCAAACATTATATCATACCTCAGTTGCATGCACCTAAACAATGCCTTGATACTCTAGTAGATATTGAGGTAATTAAATGGTTACATTGGCTTTATGACTTCGCATGGAATTTGTTAGGCCAATGTAGGTTAATGTAGAAGTAGCATACATTTTTTTTGTTCCTTCTTTCAAAATAAGATATTGGTTTATTTTGGTATATGTTTTTTAAATAAATCCACCAGATGTTTTATTAGATTTTTATTGTTGTTCCATGATACCCTACTTTACTTCTAGTTTTTTTACATAAGAGTTTTCTCCTTTTTAATAATATATTTTTCTTTGTTTCTAAACTAGAAGTTTGACTTGAGTTTGGTGTGTCCTAGAATCCATGAGTAAGCCATGTGTAGAATCCTTTTAAAAAGACTTGAACAAATATTTTCCTCGGTTCAATGACATTCACCTTAGCACGAACAGATGGAAATTGGTAAGTTGGAGATCATAGTTAGGAACTTCTAAACATGTGTCTATTGTAGAAGACTCTTCATTACTAGAAAAGTTAGGATATAATAATCATGAGATTACAAATGAAGAATTGTTCCCTACAATGTTGGATAGATTATCTTTAAAATTTTGGGCATTTGATCAAAGAGGAACACTTAGGGTATTGATTGTTTGAGTCTTCTTTGTATAATCAGAGGAAGTGGATTTCAATTTGCATATGTTCAAATGTCACACCTCCACAAGAACAACTGAAGGTGTTATAATGCACCATGCACATCTCTAGATATAGAGGTAATAATTTATCCCATTTCTACTTCCTTTGATAACCTAAAGTTTAAACATAGTGCCATATGGACACAGGAAACTAGTCTGGAAAACAATTCAAATTGACAAGGGTGTTAAGAAAGTTGATTAGGAACAAACTTTCAAGATTTAACTAGGTTCATGAATAAAGAGTATGTAGTAGCCAACCAATTTATCTAAAGAAGTACTACCTGTTGATCTGTAATCCATGATTAGAGACAATCTAAAGGAAAATTTACAAGCAACTTTCCCTACCATTTACCTTTAGTCATGACGCATAAATATTTTTTTGTTTAAGAGATGGAACCTAGTCAAGGTTCAACCACACCAAATATATAGTATGGCTTTGAAGAGATGATAAGTAGTGTATCTTTTCCTTTATTCAATAGGTATCTTAGGCCTAAGACTATTGAAAATATGATAATTGGGTCACTATCAAAATGAATGATACTTACATTATCCATTGAAGACAATGAGAAGACAAAGATATGAAAGAGGACATATTTTCTAATGAGCTTCCTCGATCCATCTCATAAGAGGTCCTAGCAAGAAATTTATCTTTTGATGATTGTATTCAAATTGAAATATTTAACCTCGAGAACACCAACCTTTTACAAGAGACACGTGCTATGGATCCTCTTGCGAAGATTATGACATCTCTAGTAAGATTTCAAAATCTTAGAGGAGGTTAAAATAGGTTCACAGTCGATTGTCATGCATAGAGAAAGAAACATTATGATGGGAATAAGGTTGATTTCAGTAAGAATCTCTCTAGAGAAGTCAATTGATCATCATAATTAGGTATGTTTATGGCTTCCATATTCTTTCCTAGAATTATGAGATCACCGTAGTCACTTTCATGATGTCATTGGGACCTAGATAGAGTCATCTTTTGCTCAAAATAACTTCCACCAACCAAAGAAAAATGAAGGTAGTTGACTCCCCTTTTTTGTTTGGATCTTGGGGACATGAAATTGGTAAGATACAAGATTAGATTTGAGGCATTTGAGCAGGTATGGGTTCCTATTAATTCAAGAAATACCTTTCCACTAAGTATTACATGCAGACCTAATTGTAGGCTTAATTGATGATTTATGTCATAAGACTTCTCTATTAGTGTGTCCTTTTATAAAGTATTTCTTAGTTAGTTATGTTTTTTAATAAGGTTATGCTATGTTGGAAGTTGTTCTAGGATAGGATCGATTGTCAGTCTATAGGACAAGTTGGTCTATGGACTTCCAAGATAAGTCCATTTCTTTTGAGACAGTTAAAATCCACCTTATGTCCCGAATGATGTTCCTACATAAGTACATATGTCTAGCTGATATCAAGTGCTTGACTTGAACTGGTTGTGTTGTGAGCCTATTTATGCTTTGAGATAGTTTGTAGGACCATGTTCACTACATCTGATTGGAGAGTCAGAGAATGGTCACATCTCATCCTAAAATTGTTGGTTTACATTTCTACAGTTGTTTTCTCTTAAAATATTTCACAATAATGAGCTTATACCTCAATGGACTTTACTCAAAGAAAAAAATTCACAAGGCCACAAGTATAATGTAGGAATGTAGCAAATATGGAGATGAAGGGGGAAAATGCATTATTCTGTCCTTAATTTTCTTGGAACACAAGGACACATGGATGATCTAGCTGAGTTTGAGAAATTAGAAGTGAAATTTAATTCTCAAACAACCTAGCATCAAAGCCTGTTTAAATGAGTAGTTATGTGTCTAATCTTTCATAGGGATTAGTTAATTCCAAGAGGCTCCTTGAGTACTTGTTTTGTTGTGAAACGTGAATTATTTTTAAGCCACATGTTGTGCTCACATTCATGCTTTCCTTTTCACAATACTTTCCTTTCTTGCTTACTATATTTTACTCATCATTCGTTAAATGTTTGATCTTTCAGTTGCATTCTGGTTTCGACCTAAGATTTATATTTTTCTTTTGAATGTGACTGCAAGGTTTTGTTTATAAATCTTCCATCTTCTCAAGGAAAACTGCATTTTCAATTCATTTTATTTGAATTCATTGATTGTGATTGATTGTGTACATGTTTCCCAACCCTATTGTCACACTTTGGTATAACCATGCACATAAAACATGCTTGAAGCATCTACATGTATTTCTTGGTTTATGAGCTAAATTGAAGGGACATACTAAAGAAAAATCAAGGATGCTTTGAAATAGTGTAACAAAAATTGGACCATGACATGATATAATGACTAATCAATGGCTATCCTTGAATCTTTGTTGGTGAGAAAGTCTCATGTAAGAAGGGATCCACCAATACACTAAGCAATTGCTTACGTGAAGGGTGAATCATCAAAGTCTATGGGATGAAAATTAAAAGAGATTATTTTGATTATCTAGTTGCAGCAAATCTATAAGACAAATCCCAATAGCTAGCAGTCATCCCATATTAGGCTAAAAAATTAAAAGGAAAAAGGAGGCCACAACTTCCCCATGGGGGCTTCACCCTGTTGACCATATCTTATCACGTTCATTCATAAAGGTGGTTTTTTAATTGTGAAAAATAAGGTCAATAAATCATAGGTATTGGGGGGGGATGTGCGGTCTCAAGGGGTTTATAGGCATTTGGGGGGTATAAAAGGGGCATCTAGTTAAGATAGGGGTTTATTTTATTGGAAATATGTATTGGGAGGGGGGTTTAATAAAAGGATTTTGGGAGTTATTTATCAATGTGTAGTGAAATTAGGGATATTCTTTAATATCCCATGAATTCAGGTGTTATTTCACGGGTTCACTGAGTAAATACCTTTTGAGATTCCCCCCATCCATCAAATGCTAAGCATATATTAGATTAATCAGGAAGAATGGGGAAAGGAATCACAATAAAATCACGGGACATGCAGATATCTCCATTGGGACGATGGATGCTTGCTAGAGTAAGGTTTGTGACATCATGGTGAATCCATCAGGGCTATGGATGATCACAGGAAGTGGAGAAACACCTGAGGGATAATATATATGTGCCCAGTGAAAATCATTTATATCTCAAATATATATTGTTCCTAGGATGAATATGTCAACATGGATCATCAACATAGTTTAAGGAAATAAATATCATCAGCATTCATCCTCTTAACACAATAGATAAGCCCCACTTATTAGCATGCAAGGATCACTAGTGAATCCACCACAATGAAAGGTTTCATGTACCTACTTCACACTTATTCTAGAATGGCCCTGAAGGTAATAATGTGACCATCTGCATCTAAATCTCATAAATTAGAGAGAATTAGCAAAGAATCTGGATTTGTCCTATGTGTCACCAATTACTAAGGCTTCAACAACCCCCCATGTCCACTCGCTTGGGGCCCCTCCTCCTAATTTTTTTCAAATCAAATATTTCAACTACTTCATTCATTGATCATGTTCTCGTGGTGTTTAATTGTTGAGCGTCTACTATTTGAATGGGTGATTCTTGCTCGACTTCCTATTGTTTTGTTCCACCTCATGTTGCAATCATCATTGAGTATGGTGATAGTCTTGTCAAGTTTGTTTGCGTCACAAAGTGGTTCTTATTGCATGTGTCACAGATGCATGTGTTTTTTGTGCCTCTTGGTTCTTTGACTAACCCTAAACCAAGAAAGTACCATATATCATCACTTGGGTTGATTGTAGCATCCACAAGGCATAGGCTGGCTCTAAATTATCTTTCAAAAAGAATTGGTACTTCTACTAAGTTTACAATACCAAGTACTCCAAACATTAGTTGGTTGTTTCCATAGGATAAAATTTATTAATTCTCGATGGATAATCCTAGTTTAGGTTGGAATATTGAAATCCTATACAACCCAAATTTCAAAAGAGTTGATAGAACAAAATTTGAGTAAAGCAGCAACAAGAATGGGGCCAATACTTCTATTAAAAATTGTTTTGAGCATAATTTTGGGTACGGGTCAAAGTGAATTTTTAACTTTGGAGCATGCCTACTATAGGTGTTGTGGGATTACAAACCCACTGCAATTGAAAGAATATAAAACCAAGGTCCATAAGTACAAGAACATGTTCCAAGGATTCCCCATCAAATGAGCCTCATTGTTCATGAAAGTTGTTAAAATGATCTCGAGTAAGGTTGGATGACCACTCATCGGAAATCCCAACCTATTCTTTATACACTACAAAAAAATGGCATCTCAATCAAACAACGTATGGGAAAATTATAGATTTTATAAGACAAAACCAATCATCTTACACCAAGGGTTGGGTTAACTATCCTGGGGCCCAGAACCTCTTCAAGTAAAGAAAAAATTGTGTGTGACGTGGGGTGCAACAGTTCTAATTTTAGAGCAATTGCAACAAAGTAAGTGCAATAAAACAAGGTTTCAAATGGTGTGTCACACCAAAATATTTATTTCATGTGATACGTATGTCACATCAAAATTTTTATTTCATGTAATAAGTGTGTCATGCCAAAAAATTTATTTCATACGACTCATATGTCGCACCAAAATTTAAAAAAAGTTAACAAAAGTTTTTTATGGTGTGCTTTGATCCAAGGTTTTCATGGTACACATAAGACAAAAAGTTTCATTGAGTGTGCATAAGATAAAGGAGCACATTAAGCCAAGGTTTTTATGGTATGCATCATCCCAAAGTTTTAAAAGTTTTAAAAGTGTGCATGAGACAATTTTTTTTATGAAGTGCACATAAAATAAAGTTTAAATGGCACATAAGACAAAGCCCTTTAAAATGAGGTGCATAAAACAAGAGCATAAGACCAATATTTTTTTTAAAGTGGAAATCTTATTGCACCAAGTTTAAGAGAGTGTAACACACAATGCTTATCACACCAAATTTTTAATGCGGTGCAACACACAAGATTTTTGCACATAAAGTTAAAAGGGCCATGACACAAGGCGCATTAGTCGAAATTTTTTAGATGATGCATCGCACTAAATTTTCTTTTGTGTGATACACACTGTTCTAGGATAAATTTGTGAGTGCGGACACAGACCAATCTCCACAGATCCACCTGGATCTGGAACAAACTGAGACAGAATACTACTCTTTCCCTAGTTCTAAAGTATTGAATGGACAAGAGAAGAAGGATGATGTACTT
>ML783476.1:959036-973026 GCA_009831015.1 Picea engelmannii | reverse complement strand
TATGAGATTGTTTCATGATTCATGATATACATAATATATGATAGTGGGGTTTTTAGCTTTACGCTTTCCCGGAAAAACTTTTGTGTTATGTGTTATTGATATTTCACTTTGTGATTGTGGTTGTGATCGTGGTTTAATTTTCTTGAAGAATAATAGTAGAAGCGATTATGTATTTAACAGTGGTGTAATTGTTAGATCAGGAGAATCGCAGGAAATACTTAATTTGTATTGAAATTTCTATAGAAAGTGTTAAGTTTCTTTTTGTAAATCTCGTACAAAAGTGGATTATCACAAGGCTTTAATATTGATCATCAAAGGTCATAAATGATGGAAAGATAAAAAATGAAATGGTTAAAGTTATGAAAGAATAGATTTAGCCATACTTTATGGGGAAAAGACAAATGTGAAAGGGTCATGTTATTGCACAATTTGTACTTGCCCAAAATCCCAAGGCAAGTGGATACATAATTGGTGTAACTGGGACTAACATATCACTGTCACCTTAATAGGAGATTCCTTTCTATTTAGGAGTATGTCAAGACTACCCCAGGGGAGACGTCCCTGGTGAACTGGGGGGTTTGAGAAGGCTAAGGAAATTAATAAGGCAATTAATCACAAGGAAATCCTTCCCCTCTCACAGATCACTCAAATCAAAGGTTTATTTATGTCTTATAAATATGAAGCAAATAGATAATATTGTGTACCTACCCAGAACAAGACAACAAGGAAAACATGGGGCACTTTCCAAGTACCAAATGATTGTTGGTGCTTCATAAGACAATAAACCTTCATAAAAAAAGCTAGTTGATATGAATTTGCAGTAATGCAACAATTTATAACAACAAATAATATTTTATAACAGCCACAACATTTATGCCTTGAAATTGCTTGAAAAAGACAAGAAAAAGTAACTTTGATTAGGTAAATTGATAATAAATTGTCACAAGCAAAGTTGGCAATGTTTAGATAGATTTTAATGTCACTTTTGCAGAGAATTTGCTTCAGTTAGATGGCTGTAGCAATCTTTTGTAACAGCAGCAAATTCTAATTGTCAAAAGTGCAAGAAAACACCATACAAAGTTAGCACTTACCAAGAAGATTGACTAGCAATTATCACAATTGAGTTTTGAATGGTTTTAGCACAAGTTATGTAGGCAATTGTATCATATCAATGTACGTTTGTATGGCTGTAGAAATGTTTTTCTACAGCAGCAAGTTAGCTTGGGAGTTAGTCTAGTTTAGGGTTAGCAAATGTTAGTAAAATCTTCAAGGATAAGAGTATGAGTGTTTGTTTGATCAATCAACACTTATAGATGGTAGTCTAGTGTCTTTATAGGTTAAATGGAGTCACTAATGGAAGAATCAAATCTTAGAGGAAATATAGCAATGATAATAATATGTCAAAGGTATGGAGAATATAAGAAAGGTGTTGGTATCCCAAGGCCTCAAAAATCCACCTCCGAGAGAAAATTGCTAGAAAGTAACAAGGGTTAGGCCCTAACGATTTCTCCTTTCCTTAAACAAATTGTAATAAAATATGCAATTGGACATGGAAGTAGGGTTACTAGAGTGCTACACTGGTAGGGCTCTAGTATCTACTTCAATATAGGTGCCTTTCAAGAAATTTTAGCACATGGAAGACTATAGGGAAAAAGATAATAACATATGTCTTTCCCCTAGGTTTTCAAGCAAGAAATTTCATAATCTTAGACATGAAACAAGTAAAATTAACCATAAGTATTCATTCACAATAAAGCAATGCATATTTTCCACTTACTTCACCAAGAATAATCAAGCAATAACCCTAGTTGAAGATCCTCCACGTGAAAATTGCCAAAGTACACCAATAAATGCCTCCTCCAAGAAGTGTGCACCACTAATTTTAGACAAGAAACCTTAAAGAAGTCTGAATTTCATACCATCACTAGTGTGATGAGTGAATCATGAAAAAATACAAGAGTTTTATCTCTTATTTATACAATATCAATGACCTTTAATTATCTTTTAGGTCATAAAAGGCCGACATGGCCAGTTTACATCAAAAATCTAATTTTTACATAAAATCAATAATGAAAACCCTAATTTCACTTTAGGGATGATGCCATGCCCCTCTAGGGTGACGTTAGACCCCCATATTGGAACTCTAGGCCTCAAATGCAAAACATTGGGCCTCCAGAGGCCTCAAATGCTGCCACATGTGCCAACTAGCACCAAACCATCCTCATAAATGTCAAACCCTAACTAGATGACGTCAAGGGTCAGCATGGTGATGTCAGGGGCCTTCAAGGTCCGATGTAATGGTGGAATGGAAAGACCCCCTGGGTCTAGACCTGTTAGAGTGTCTCAGGGAAAACATCCTTCTTTCTTCATGGTGTCATCCTCTAGTGTCTCTATGCCCCTGGTTGGGGTCACACCATCCATCTAGTGGGATTTTATCCCCATGGAGGTCTGAGCTAATCATATCCCCATATGTACCTTTCCACTGGTCATGGTCCTACAGAAACAACAAGTACACCCTCCATGGGCTCATAATTCACAGGGATCATAGCAATGTCAATCACATCCAATAATCAAATTACCCAAACATGTGCATCAAACCCCCCTTTACCCAGAAAAATGCTCAAAGAAGTTATGCAGTTTAACAAGTCAGGTTTGGAGAGGGTCTCAAGATGTCCTATTAGGCTAATTCTCCTCAAGTTTGTGGTGTTTCCCAGGTGAAGACCAATCCAGGTCATGTAAATGTGTGAAATGGTGCAGGGGGAATGTTGGGGCAGAGGGTGCAGAGATAACGGGGAAATGTAGATCTTTCCTATGGGTGCCTTTGTAGAGGGTGAGTTGCACCTTATCATGGATGTCATTGTTTCCTAGCCCATTCAATGCCTTTTATTCTTTGTCTTATTGATTTTTATTTTCTAGAGAATAGTTGGGGGACCCTGTCCTGGCGTGGTGACCAGTGGTGACAGCGTTACCCACAAGCACTTCACGAAAATGAGAAGGTTGGCTCATGATGAGACCCCCTTTCTCTTGGCTATACCACCAAGATCCACTACCTTGGTTTGGTGACCAGAAATTGCTTGAAATTGACAAGAAAAAGTAACTTTGACTAGGTAAATTGATAATAAATTGTCACAAGCAAAGTTGGCAATGTTTAGTTAGCTTTTAATGTCACTTTTGTAGAGAATTTGCTGTAGTTAGATGGTTGTAGCAATCTTTTGTAACAACAACAAATTCTAATGGTTAAAAGTGCAAGAAAACACTATACAAAGTTAGAACTTACCAAGTGGATTGACTAGCAATTATCACAATTGAGATTTGAATGGTTTTAGCGCAAGTTATGTAGGAAAATATATCATATCAATGTATGTTTGTATGGTTGTAGCAATGTTTTGCTACAACAGAAAGTTAGCTTGGGAGTTAGTCTAGTTTAGGGTTAGCAAATGTTAGTAAAAGCTTCAAGGATAAGAGTATGAGTGTTTGTTTGATAAATCAACACTTATAGATGGTAGTCTAGTGCCTTTCTAGGTTAAATGGAGTCACTAATGGAAACATCAAATCTTAGAGGAAAGATACCTATGATAATAATATGTCAAAGGGATGGAGAAGATAAGAAAGGTGTTGGTATCCCAAGGCCTAAAAAATCCACCTCCGAGAGAAAATTGCTAGAAAGTAACAAGGGTTAGGCCCTAACGATTTCTCCTTTCCTTAAACAGATTGTAATAAAATATGGAATTGGGCATGGAAGTAGGGTTACTAGAGTGCTACAATGGTAGGGATATAGTATCTACTTCAATATAGGTGCCTTTCAAGAAATTTTATCACATGGAATACTATAGGGAAAAAGATAATAACATATGTCTTTCCCCTAGGGTTTCACGCAAGCAATTTCATAATCTTAGACATGAAACAAGTAAAATTAACCATAATAATTCATTCACAATAAAGAAATGCACATTTTCCACTTACGTCACCAAGAATAATCAAGCAATAACCCTAGTTGAAGATCATCCACATGAAAATTGCCAAAGTATACCAATAAATGCCTCCTCCAAGAAGTGTGCACCACTAATTTCAGCCAAGAAACCTTAAAGAAGGCCGAATTTCAGACCATCACTTGTGTGATGAGTGAATCATGAAAAAATACAAGAGTTTTATCTCTTATTTATACAATATCAATGACCTTTAATTATCTTTTAGGTCATAAAAGGCTGACATGGCCAATTTACATCAAAAATCCAATTTTTACATAAAATCAATAATTAAAATCCTAATTTCACTTTAGGGATGACGCCATGCCCCTCTAGGGTGACGTTAGACCCCTATCTTGGAATTTTATGCCTCAAATGCAAAACGTTGGGCCTCCATAGGCCTCAAATGATGCCACGTGTGCCAACTAGCACCAAACCGTCCTCATAAATGCCAAACCCTAACTAGATGACGTCAAGGCTCAGCATGGTGATGTCAGGGACCTTCAAGGGCCAATGTAATGGTGGAAGGGCAAGACCCCCCTAGGTCTAGGCCTCACAAAGCTAGTGATATTGGATGATCTTGCACGACTACAAGTAGGAAACTCCCTAGTTTCCCTCACAATAAATGTTAGAAGAAGATGGAGTTACCCCTCATTTGAACCACTCCCCTTGAACTTTTTGTAGCCAAGAGGAAAGAACAACAGAGAACGAGGCGATTGGACTAGAAGAAATACTAGGAGAAGAAAGAAGAGAAGTGACGAGTGAAGAACAAGATGAAGTTAGTGCTACTTCGCTAGGAAGAGTATCAGTACCAAGATCCCTGACACCCAACAATCAGTTTGAAGGACATAGTTTGATATTGAGGATGGATAATCAAGATAGTACCCTGAGGTTACTCATGTTCAATGGGACATGTATATATGATGTAGATAAATATTGGTTCACATGTGAGGCAATATGGTCTATGAAGAGGATCACAGATGAGGCATTGAAGATTACACAACTAGAGACCACATTCAGGGATAGAGCCCTGACGTGGTATATGAAGTACAAGTCCACTACACCAGGGGGACAAATGAGCTCCTTGACAGAGATTAAGGGAGATTTTCTTAAGTAATTACAAAATCTTAAGTTATAATCTCAATGCATTACAAATATTAAGGAGATTAAGAAAAAACCGGTAGAAATCATGTGGGATTATGAGCAATGGTTCAAAATTTTGTTGGATAGGATTATGTTCTAAATCTAGGACATGTAACATAGAGAATGGTTCATTGCATGGTTGCTTCTCCATATATGAGTCTGACTTACCTAACATAATGTGACTACTCAGGAATAAGTAGTGTAGATTGTGATGTTCCTAGAAGCTACACTAGGAGGAGGAGAGACATCAGTAGGTTTGGCATAGGTACAGTCTCAGTTGACTAACTTGACGATGAAATTACAAGATATGAAAAAGGAAAAATTCATGCGTGAGCATGTATGGTGCACAACGTGCAAGTTAGAGGGGCACCTTAGAGATGAATTTCCTACACTTGGAAACTGTATGGAAGTGGGTGCACCAAATCCATTTCCATATGAACCTCAGACGAAGTGATGCAAAATTTGTAGGCAATGGGGTCATATACCACACCACTTCCCAACACTAGAGAAATATCAGAAGATGCATCATACTCCATTATGTGAATTATGCAAGTCCATGGGACACAATGTGAACAACTTTCGGTCACTCCAGTTTATGCAAGACCATACCCATGATGTATTATGGGTTCAATACAAAGAAAGGGTGGTGACCATGGAAATGCTAAGAGAGGTGGATATCATGGAGGTCCCAGAGGTGGATATGGACATGATCACAGATGAGGATATGGAGGAGGGAGAGGTATACCTCCCACTTGTATTAACTATGGCGAGATTGACTATGAGTCGATATTTTGTACCAAATCATGCGCCCTTTGTGGGTACTGCTACAACCCCAAGCATGTTACACTAGATTCTCCCATCTTGTTGAAGAAGTGGGAAGAGAAGAAGGCATATTGCAACCTGGTAATTGTAGATCCACGAGGGAATTAGAAAATGGATGATGAAGTTGATGTGTGGTGATAACCCGAGGTGGAGAAAAGACGGGGATGGATTTTGATCTTGGTGGAAGATTAGGTAAAAGGATGGAGGGGAAGATAATAAATGCGACACAACCCCCTCCTAAGTTTGATGTTTCTTAGCAGAAGCAATTTCTTCATGACACGCGGAGGGCCATAGAGGAAGAAAGAGTGTGAGAAGAGCTATAGCGTGTGATACAAAGGTCGTTTGATGAGGCCCAGATCCATGAGGAAGTACAACAAGAAACATAGAGGTCACTAGAAGAGGCTCATGCCTGTGAATAATTTCAACGCGCCACACATAAGTCGTTGGAGGAAGCTAAAGTACACGAGGAAATACAATGCGAAACACATAGATCGCTCAAAGAAGCATGCAGACGAGAGGAGTTGAGATGCACCGAATAGAGGGAAATAGAGGAAGATGTACATGAATATTTGAAGCACATGGGGCGAGAAGAAGCATTGAGCAACTTGGGTCGACAAATAGAAACTGAGGACCAAGTAAGTAATTTATTTCATTGTTGTTTAAGATTGTTAAGAAATCTCGATGTTGTGCAAAAGTTGATGCAAATGTTAGCGACCTATTTGGGGGAAGAAGGGACAAATAAATATATATCACCCCCCCCCCTACCAGAAAGGGATGTGTGTCAGGTCAATAAGAAGAAGCACGCAAGAAGATATTTCAAGATGACAAATGAATTAAAAATCTATGAGATGGATGGGGTCATGTTGGTTTTGGGTTCCAATGTGAACATCTTGCCGAAGAAGTCATGGGAATTGATTGGTAAACTGAACTTGGTTTGGTTTCCCATCTAGCTTCGGTTGGAAAATCAGTACAAAATCTTCCTTATAGGAGGATTGGAGCAAGTCGAAGTGAACATAGAGGGGGTAAATATGAAGGATGATTTTGAAGAGATAGAGATGATGCATGATGTTGATCCATACCCTACCGTACTTGGCATTGATTGGGCCTTCAACAAAATTGTTTTTGTTGAATATGAAGAAGTGACATAGGTCATTTGAGATCGAAACCTTGTGCATGATTGTACCTTTGAATCCTAATGAATGGAATATATACAACGAGTCAATATATGAGGATGCACAAAGCTCTATTATTGAAAACATCTACAAGATCTTAGGGTGGAGGGAAGATTATGTCAATCCCATAACGAATGGAGAACTGAGTTGGATGAGCATGAATTTGTATGAAGTTGATTCAGAAGATGCCATGGAGAGGTGGTAGAACAATATTTATGAAGTATCAACAAGGATATGCATGTGTATTACCACTGATGTGCGTGAAGAATAATTTGGGTCCTACCGGTTCAATGGGTCGGATCCAGTGGATGTGTTTATTTCCTAGATGCAGCACATTCCCAAACATCATTGGGTTAGTTCCCTCAATATAATGTTAATAGGAATACCCACACAATGGTGGGATATACATCGAGAACATTTTTGAGAATGGGAATCTATGGATGTTCCACTAAGAGAAAGATTCAGGCCAAGGGTGGATATCCATTAGTATATGTGTTCTTGCAAAAGGCATTGGGTAGCCAAGCAGTGGCACAAGGCACAAATCCAATATTTCAAGGCCCATTGTGTGCTACCAAGAAAGAATTATGTCCCCTCAGTTCCTCTTTTTTCTACTAGGAAGGTAAGGGAGTCATGTGCGTCAAGGATGAAGATGACTACTCAATATGTTTTAATCGAAAGAATGTCCACCCATTCAATCCCCCTCAACTGCATTGAGAAAACATGCGAGTTGCGCATGAGTAAGGAAGTAGTTTCTAATCAATGGATTCAACCACATATAGATGGGTCGATTCCATCTCCTCCATGGCGAAAACTAAGTGGTTGGGTATGTGTGAAGAAGCACCATGACCTGGCAGGGGTCGCTGTAGTCAATTAACCAAGGCTAAACTAATTCATGAGTGAGCAAGAATCATGTGTAGATCCCTAGAAGAATAATACTCACGCATGTATGTATCCATCCACATCATCATCACCCTAAAATATTTGTAGGTGGAAAATATTTTTGATAATAACAGTCGATATGGAAGGTAGTTACACCATGTCAATTTCATCTAATTTCAGAAAGATGGAGTCATTAAGGCAGGTGAAAAAAAGGACGATCTACCCAATTTAGAATAGATAAGGATTTACTTATGAAGGATGGAGAAAATGTCTACATTAAGGCTACACCAACTTATCTATTTCCAACAGGACGAATTCGATGACTAGGTTGGAAGGTGGTACCGACCAGTGCATGGAAGGGACTGGACAATAACTCCACACTCCATGAACAATAAGCACCACTATTTTTCCATTATCTTGGGGACGAGTTTTGTGTTCTGGCTCATTACTTCTCCCCCTTTTCTGAGAGTGTTCTTCCATTCCTATCTTAGAAATTTGTTAGAGAACAAAAGTGCAAAACCTCGTTAGCTATCTAGTGGCCAAATCCACTTCTGCAGTTGAATTCCTTACTAGTTCCAGGTGTTCATACTTTCAGAAAAAAAAAATCACCATATATGGAATGGAGTCCTCAAGTAAGGCCCAAGAACGAACAAAGTCTAAGGTAATGAAGGAGCAGTCAGTTCTAGATTCATTACTGCCATGTAGAGTACAGTTTCAGGGGTTGATGTTTCGGAACACTACTACATATGGGCGGTGTTGGCATAGGGGAAAACCCAGGGTTCAATGCTCAAGAGCGCACCAACAAAGCCCTAACTACTGACCCTTTCAGCAACACCTGTGAAGAAGATGAAGTCTCACCTGAGGTAGAAGCAGGGGTGGTTGCAAGACTCAGGTGTTTGCAACCTTAGTTGGGACACAGATCTGTGATTATATTTCTTATAGCACACTTAGCATCAGTTATTCCTTAGCATCCATTCATTAATATACTTCGCAGAAGGCATAGAGAATCGCAGTTAATACTTATACTAAGAATGATTCAGTACTTATCCACATAAATATAGGTTAGATTCAATAGATCAAGCACTGAGCATCTCATATATCAGATCTAATGTTCATTCATTCATCAACAACAGAGAGCATAACTAGATCTACATAATCACATCAAGCACTTAGCCAAGAAAGAGATAAATACATAAGAGCGAAGCACAAAACACTATACACACAGTTACTGTGGTTCACCCCCACCCTGGGCCTACATCCACAAAGTCTTCTTTATATTATCTTGGTCAAGCAGTTACAACACAGAGCTTTAATGACCCTTACTTTGCACAGGACAGAAGATCTGCGCAGCTTGCTATATCCTTATTCCTTTCTCTTCAGCATCATACTATAACAACCTGCACTTAGCTCTCCGATCTCATGCACGGAGCACTCTAAGATACATCCGATCACATAGATCCAATTATTAGCACTAAGATTTCATTCATACATCACATAGATGTACTACATTACTATCTCTCCTTTATCTTACTATCTACATTGCCTATTTATAGATTACAAAATGGGCCTGAACGTGGGTAAACCTGCGGGCCAACATCCCTTTCCCATTACATCAACCCAAAACCCTAAAATGGACCCCAAAATAGGTCTTTCTTCCTTATTTTCCGCTTCGCATTGTGCTCCTTCTTTGGCAAGTTGTCATAGTCCCAAAAGTGGTCAAGTATGTCTAGGTACTCCTAAACTTGTTCAAGGGCCAACAGGCCCCCAACACTCACCTGTGACTCATCTTGATTCACTCAGGTCTGATCAATTCCACTTTGAACGCCTTGAGCTTGGATCAAGTGGCTTCGATCTGCTGCAGTGAGACAGCCTCTTGTTTAGTAAATCTCGGTATTATTGTGTCATTGAGCGGTCCTTCCAAGTGTTGTTCTGCAGTGATGACACCTTGTTCAAGTTCATCTCCCTGATTTTCAAGTTCAACGAACAGTTGGCATGCCTTCTCTTGGAGTGGTTGCAGTCGTTGAGAGACGTCCATTACTTTACTTTGCGGCGTGTGTACTCATTGTTGGGCTATACGTTGCTTTGAGAACCTCTTCATTATTTCGACTAGGGTCACAGACTTCAACTGCACTTGTAGCACATCTGCATGCTTATTTGCTTCGTGGAGTTGTGCCTCCAATGTCTGCAATTCTGGATTCTCTGCAAGGGTTTCATAAGTTTGGGTGCTTCTGGTGCTTAGTTGCCTACATTTCGAAGCCAAAGTTTTTAATCGGTCGATTGCGCTTCGAGTAGTGGCCTCTCTTAGATCTCTTATCTCTTGGGGTGTCTCGGGCACGATGCGGAGCTCCAGATCTGTGATGCGTTGTTGAAGTTGTTGGATTACTGGTTCCAGTTGGGTCACCTGTTGTGGAAGACGATATTCCATCTTCACTTCTATGATCGTCACAGAGCGTTGTGCCTTATGAACTCTTTCTTGTGTTTCAAGTTGCTCTTCTAGAAACTAGTCCTTGCTCTGCTGTAACTGGGATTTTTCCTCCTCCCATTTTTCTTGTAAGTCAAGCTACTCATGTTCTGCCTTTCTCTGTTGCTCTTCATGTGTGCTCTGTGCTTGCACCAAATCCTGGGTGGCTTTCTCTATGTCTTCTTCAGCTCGTCAAAGGTGAGCTTCAAATTTCTCAACGATCTGGCGTAACTGTGTGGGCTCATCGCATGTTCCTGATATTTCCATTGTTAACGATGTCATAGAAACTGCTTGGTTGGACTGAAGTTCCTGTTGCACTTCTTTGAATTCACCCATGATATGGTGGAATAGTTCCTCCTGCTTTGCTTCTTTCTTTTCCGCGAGCTCTAATGAGACATCATTCAGTGTGGAAATTAAGAAGTTAAAATCATTCGGGGTAAGGGTAGTCTTAAGCGTGGTCCGGGTGGCCTTAGTTTTCTTTCTAGATGAGGGTCTTGGTGGGGTAATATTCCTTTTCTTGGAGGGATCTGCCTCGTCCCTAGGTGGGGTAACCTCGCCTTTTCTCTGTTCAACTTCTATGCCCCCTAATTCTTCATCATCACCTCCCTTCGCAGGTGAGAATGAAGCAATATTCGTGGATGTACTATGGATATCTTGAACTTCCACATCCTTCTTAGTCTTGCACGGTCCTGGTGTATCCATCATAGATTCAGGGCTATCTACGTCGTACATCTCTGTGGGGTCTGTTGCAACAAGGAGGTCTACCGACCATTCCTTGGTAATCTCCTCCAGGTCATCTTATGTCAGCTTGTAATATGATTGGAGTTGTTGTTTATGCTCGTCTACATGCATTGTGATGTAGGTGAAGTGATGATCTGCGTTGAATTTCATCAAAGGTCAAAACCTATGAAGAGTGTTGGGTGTAATGCGCAGTGTAGACTGAATGGAATTCCTCAACTGAATGTAGTACGCATGGAAGACGGCATTGGACTGCCACTATTTTTTCATGTCACTGGAGTACCATAGCGTACAAAACTTCGCGGCCAGGGGTTTGAAGGGTTTGATCTCCGGAAACATGGCTCCCTCGGGCAGTTCCCATGCAATGAAGGCAATGAGTATGAACAACTAGCTAAAGTGGAACTCATACCCTTGGTCCTGTGCTTGTCTACAGTTAAGCTCTAGCTGATTTATAAGGTATTTTTCCCAGTTCATTTGTAGTCCCTCTGTGCACTTCCCTGCAAGGTAAACTACAAACCCGGTCCCCTGTGTAGGTCTGTTTTTTCGGACTAACTTGCCTACGATTAGTTGGAAACCAAAGCGTATTGTTGCATTCTCAATGGAGGCTACCTTGTAACCTCGCGTTCCTTTCTCCAGATCACCATATGTGTCTTTTATTCATTGAGCGAGAGCATGATCTATGGTCTTTCCAAGGTAAAAGTCCTGCGGGTCAGGGCCCTGCATGCTTAGCCTAGTGATCTGATTGATCAGAATCGGATCCACGATGATGCGTCGGTACAACCATAGGTATCCTTCATGGTAGAAGGACATCAATAGTCAAACATAGGCATTTACTTCCTGATGTCTCCTGAAATGTGGAATCTTCATTACGTTGAGGAGGGTTGACTGCACAAGGTTATGGGTCCATTGTTGCAGTACAATCTTGGGGTTCTTTACTTTTGTAATAGTAAAATACTTGTGTGGGGCTAGCATACTGTATACCTTGTGATATCCAAGGTTAAAATCACTGAATTTCAGCATGGTGATCTTTTCCTGGTCAGCATGAACTACATGCACCCCTTTCGGGAGGTACGCAGTGACTACAACATAGTCGAAGTCTCTGGGTACAGAGTCTCGATTCACTGGTCCTCTTAGTGGTGGGATATATTTAGGCAGGATGATTGGGATCATTTTCACAGTGGAGAAGTTGTTTTCACAGTGGGATCATTTTCACAGTGGAGGGGGAAGCTGGCAGTATGCCCGAGGACGATGTATGTACACCTGTAAACATTCCACGTTCTGACATGACTCTCTCAGCCATTAAATCAATTACAACTTCTTCAACAATTTTCTCAATAGCGTTGAGCTCGTTCGACATACAAACTTGGGTCAGTTGGCTCAGGTGCAAAAGGAATTCAAATACGATAGTGAATAGTAAGGAAATGATCTCATGGTAAGTAAATCTTAGGGTTCGCGCTCAAATTCTCAGTTAGAAAAATTTATTCTCAGTGTGTGGCGCGACAGGTTAAGTAGGCAATCTCAGTAACGGTTTTCTTGCAACGGACATGGGGCCTTCATTAATTTTGTTCTATCAGTTCTGGTGTTATCCAACGGTCTAGTGGTAACCCATAACTTCTTTTCGATCTGTTCGGAGCGACGGTCGAACGGGTATATCGGTTCCAACGGCTATATTGCTTCATTGTGGCAAAGTATTATATGTCGTTGTTCTGATATCTCGGCGAAGATCCAATTCTACAATTCTTCTTGCTGTGAAGTGTCCTCTAGAACCTCTTGTAACCTTACAGTATTAGCCCCTTTCTTTCTTAACTTCCTAGCCTTCTTCCCAGTGAGTTTCGCCTCAGTAATACTTTTACCATTCTGATGTTTATCTTATGTGGTCTTAGTTACTTCGCGTTGTGGAAAATATTTCTTAGGGTTCCTTGATAATACTTCTTCTGTATCAAAAATAGGTAACTCAATCTTCTGTGAATCCTCAAGTGTTCTCTTAGCTTTGACATCAAAGGTACTAATATTAAATATCTGTGATCTTCTCTTTTGTTCTTCAATCAAGTGCACGATCCTTCTGGTCATAAAGTCTTTTAACTCTTGTTTCTTCTGTTCCAAAACTTTATCTTCTTATCTTCATCTGGCATGTTCTCTATCAATCCAGGGTTTTCCTATGAGCACGGTAAACGGGGTGTTGTCTTCAACAAATTTAATGATCTCAAAGTCTTCCTCTGTTGAGGTTCCATTGACATTCATAGGTATCTGGGCGAGCCTTCCACATAGGTTTACTAGCTTTCCTCTGAAGAAACTTGTTCCTCCTAGGGAAGGGATCATGGCAGGCTTCCCTATAGCTTCCCAAGTTCTTTCTGGCATAATGTTCACTTGCACTTCTTCATCAAGAGTACAATCAATGTCAAATTCCCCTATTATTGCTTCGATTTTCTCCTTTTCTTTGAAGATCTCTGATAGCCTAACATGTTGGTGTTCATTCAAGGTATCTTTCATATGTAGCAATATCTTTTCTAATTCTTTCTGAGTTTCTGCTATAATCTTTGTCTCTTGATCTCCCTCGAGGTTTGCTTGTTCCATATTCAGCTTCTCAAGCCTCGCAATCATTCTAGGGCAATCCAATACTTCATGGTCCATATCCTTACAACAAAGGAAACTAGGTATTCTCCCAAGGCATTCTTTAGCAAGATGTCCCAGTCATCTGCAACTATAACAGAGGGTTAATCCTCTCGTCCGTTTAGATGTTCCCCAACTCCTTCTGTACTGTGCACCAGGATCATGGTGGCTATCCTGCAAAAAACTTTTTCTAGGATCCT
>ML783476.1:906981-935944 GCA_009831015.1 Picea engelmannii | reverse complement strand
TTTTTTTTTTTTAACTTAAAGCCAACGTCTCAATATCGATGATAGTTCGTCGGAAACAAATTTTCTATTTTACCACACCCGTCGCAATAGAGACAAAAGTTCGTCGCAATTTGCCACGAATTTTGGACACACATACAGCATCTGCGTCGTAAGTTTGGTCTTGAGATATATTTTCGTCGATATTGCCACAGATTTTCTTCACAAGTGGTGACACTTTTGCATCACACATTCAGCATCTGCGTCATAAGTTATTGGCTTGGCATAAATTTTCGTCGCAATTGCGATGAATTTTCATCGTAATTGCCACACTTATTCGTTGTTATTGCGACGTAATTTTGTCGTAATTGCGACGATTCATAGGGTTAACCGATCTTGAAGGTGGTGACACATGGAGCTCTTATTTCATCGATGTTTCCATGCACACCTGGATCGTGGATATAGCGACAAAATTATTCCGACGAAAAAAAATCTCGTCTTTCGTGGAAATTGTGACGGATAAGTGTGGCAATATCAACGAAAAACCATCGCAAATTTGGTCATATGTACTAGTGGAAAGTCCCACGTCTAAAATGTATCGATTATAACGAAAGGGACCCCAATTAGTTCTTTGAACTACATCTTGATAAATATACATTTTTCGTCCAAAGAGAAAATGTTACCAAAAAAAGTGGTTACTCAAGAATGGGTGAAGCCTCTATGGAATCGGGCATTCTCACATTGCTCAAATGCCAACATTTTGGTCGTTCCCTAGTAGTTCAAGCATGTGTCCACTTCCTTTTACTTAAATGCCAACATTTTGGTCTCGCCCTAGCAGTTCAGGTATGTGTCCACTTCCTTTTCACTAGAGTGCATGGGAGTTACCTATGGTTAGACCAGCCTTACCTTATTGATCATAACACAATGCATAGGGTTTCAGTCCTTCCCACTTCTGGTGAATATCTAATGGATACCCTCAAAGTGGAAGACAAATATTAGGATGAATTCTACTCTCGATTTGACACACACAGGGGGGAAGCCCAGGGTTGTAATACCCAAAATTAATGATATGACAGTACAATTTGTAATATAGTTATTGGATTGAAATATCATCTAAAAATGTGGAAATGATGAATTCTCTCTCAGAGTGGTCCTCACTGTAGAGAAATGTGTTAGAGGAACTCAGATGTCCTGGGATTAGTACTTTCTAGATGATTTTATCACTGACTTCCTAGATGATAAATATTGGGGCAAAGAGTTTCATTATAGGTGGGGCATCCTTCTATTCGATATGATATTGTGGAAACCACCGCCTGGACATGAAACAAATACAAAGGGTGCCCCCTTGATTGTCGCCTCATGGTTCCTGACCCTCCAACACTCCAAAAACCATGAAGTCCAAACAGATGACATGAAATCCTTCCAAAAGTGGTTCATAGGATTAATCATTGCCTCCAATGAGAGGTTCTACATTTCCAAAGTGACTTATTGGCATATATGCTAATTATATTGATTTTAAATGTGATTTCTATAATGTTTTGATTTCTCCCCGCACAACCAATGATAAGACAGAATCCAAGATCCTCTTCTACATTATGAAAAAGGACATCCTAGACAGTGTCATAGTGTGTTTGGATGACTAACAACCTCCAATAGCTAAGGTCCAAGACCAGTTCGAGGTGAGAACCAAGATGTCATGGGAACAAAGGTGGGTTGTGGATAATGTTCAACATTGAGACAAGGTTGTTTCATCGAAGATACAAAATTTGGGTTCCAAGGACCATGGGTCACCTCATTTAGAGGAGTGCATGTAGAGCGATGGCGGGTCTAAAGCAGAGAATAAGGGAGTCAGGAAACAAAAACGGTTTTCCAAAACTCAGGTCCCACCCCCTATTGACCTTGACCCCAACATGGAGCAGGACCTTCCACCCCCACCACTTGCGACTCCCATTAATGAAGAGGTTACAACACCTTCTAATCGATTGAAGGTTCGACCTAATCAAGGTTTAGGAAAACACTGACAATTGAATATCATGAAGTAGTTATAGGGTGGTTCTCCAATGCCATAGGATAGCCAACAAGTAGCCAAATTGATGAAGGAGATTCATGCTCAGTTATCTAGAAAGACATTTTTTTAGAATGATATGGTGGGGAAGTTCGACTCACTGTGTCAACAACTAGCTTTAGACACACCACGGGGATTTCCACCACATTACCACAACTCTATTTCAACTCTAGGAATGAGCCAAAGAAGAAATATAAGTGTCATATTGCTCTCCATGGTCCCCTTTGATATGAATAAGATAGATCTTGACCTTTCACAGGTCCCTACTTTTGAGCTACAATGTTTTGTCACTACCATGCTCTACGAACTCAGGGAGAGAAACCAATCTCTCACTCGAGAGCATGCCTAAATACACCCTCATTTTTAACGGGAATTGTCCAATTATGCAGACACCAGGTCCAAGTTGCAACAAGAATCAAGCATGTGAAAAGAAATTGAAGCTTACTAGAAAGACCTCCAGACCTTGCATCTTGTTGAAGTTATTGTGCATACAAACCCTAATGTCGAATATGAATCCACTCTAGCTAGTCACACTGAAATATTCACTACCCTAGAACAATATTATAGATGATTTTTTAATCATAAGCAAGTACAACTAGAGATCCTGACACCACAAAAACTCAAAGTGGTGTTGGCAGCCAACAATTCTGTCGATTTTTATCACAATTAAAATCACCAAAAAGAGATTATATCTTTATGTAGCTTCCACCTCCTTACATTTATAAATTCTTATGTTTTTACGCTTCGAGGCAATAATTAGGATAAACTTATCTTATGAGTTTTTTGTTGAAATTTTCGTTTGTTTTGTCTTAAAATTCATGACTGTAAGCATGAATTTAAATATAAAACTTGGTTTGGGTAATGATTTTGTAGTTATAGTTTATACCTAAGAAATTTCACTTTGAAGGCATCCATATGTTGCTAAGCTTCAAGTTTAATAAACTCATTGATTAATTCACTATCACAATTTTTATGTATTATGGATATCATGACTTAATTGGTTCTATGGTTGATCGTTGGTTTTAATTTGTGAAATGTATGAATGCACAAACATTGGATTAACATTCGATATGGGTTTCATGCTCTCAACAGTCATATCAACATTCATGTCGCTTGGTACAAGCCTGATGTACCCATGACTTTACCTCACCCTGTTGTCCTGTGCATCAATGAAACCATTCATTATTCGAATTTGTGTTTGATACTGGTGGAGGGTTTGATATTCATTATGGGTAGTGGTTCATAGTTCTGTGCGCCCTCTAGTTTTTTTGTTTTCCCAGACTCATTTTATCAAGCTATGACAGTCTCCAAACTTTACAGTTTTCGGTCCATTTTAGTTTGCACAGACCTCTCATTACTACTCGTTTATTGGAAGCCCAAGTCTCCCCCCTGTGATATCTTTTTTACCCCTTTCATGGTGGCCATGGCACCTGTGGTTAGAATCGAACCAAACGGTTGTCAAGATATTCTTTCCCACGATGATGCCATCGATGATTTGAAGGCTCATGGTTGGGATATCTTCCTTAGTAAATTCGATGGTTACAACCTTACGGTCGCATAGGCCTTTGCACAAAAATTTGATGGGTTTAGGGCCAAGGTCGTGGATGTGCAATTGGAAGTCACAGAAGACTCTTTCTCCCAAGAAATAGGACTCCGGAAGGAAGGTGAAAAGTGGTTTAAAAATGCCAAAATGGAGGATGTTCCATGGAACCTGATCATGGTCTCTCACGGGTCTACATGCTACCCTGAAGGAAATTGATGATTGTGATGTTGATTACATGGAGAAAAAATCTTGGATCATACGTTCTATTAATCAGTAGTTTCTTTCTTTTATGTTGAAAAAACTTTGTTATTATTTTTACAAACCAACTCATACAGGAGTGGTTTCTAGTTTCACTATTTTTGCAATACTATCTATTTTTTGGGGATTGCACTCCATCTTGCAAGATAAGAGTATGTGAATCCTAAGCTAGTTTAAATATTGGTCACTCTTAGTAGTGAGGACATATTTGGTTGGGATACATTATGGACGTATGATTTTGAAAATTGATATGGAGAAGTTGTTCATCATTTGGCTTTAGACCTATGTGACGCTTACTCCATTATGTTTTCTGCCTCCATCTTATGAAATGTTATTACGTTTGATGCAGCTTTAGTCTGGTTATCATATGGTATTTCATATTATTAAGTACTTTAATTGTGTATGTAATTTATTGTTCCTTATTACATCTGTGATCAATGTGTCATTTAATTATTGTTGATTTATGCTATATATTGAATGATGGATTACATGAATAATTTGTATTGAGTTTCCTTTGTTTATAAGTGTTCATTATTATAAGATCACCAGATCTATATATTTATCATTTTGTTTTTATATTCTCGCTCCAATGCATCTTTGAGTTTGTTTTGGGAGTATTAGCTCTGTTCTGTTACAGGTTTTCATCATACGCAGGATAGTTAGGAGCTTGAATTGCATAGGGAGATAAATTCAGTTTAGTCGATTAGTTACAGGGTACTTTACTTGTTATTTAGTTAAGTTATTTATTAATGAAATAAGAACAACCTAAATTATCTTTGAACGTTTGTCTATTCTTATTTCAATTATATTTGTTTAGCATTCATTAGTTTTAGACTTTTAAATATTCAACAGAAAAAGGAAAATGTATGTGCTTTCTTTATCTCTTTTATAAACACTTTCAAAAACATCCATTTCGCAAGATATCTAGTAAATATTGTAAATTGTACATATATTGTTTATAATCATATGCACATATTCATGTTTCTATTTCGACACTTGTAAATTATTAAAATTATATTATTAGTATCATAGCTTTATAGATTAGTTTATTTTCTTTTATTATTTTTAGGACTTTAGTTGGCCAATGGAGCCATTAAACCCGTCAGGTCATTTCATTCCAAATGGCTTAGGTTATTTAGACTATCATCAGTTCGTATTTCACCTGTTGACGGTGTGTCAATTTCACCCATCAACAAATGGCGCTAGAAGGATGGCTAGACTAACAAGATGGCCTTGCAGGAGTCTTTATTTCGAATATATTTAATTCCCCTTGGCTCCCTAAATCACTGTGTTGGAACATACTGTCCACTTCTCATTACCTGATATTCCCAACGAGACAGTATCTCGCTTGTCCAAACTCACCTTTGATGGTGGGGGGGATGTATCTGCTAAAGACCACATTAAAAAGTTTTGGTGTAGTTGCATCAAGCATGATATTTCTGATTTAAAGGTTTTATGCAGATTGTTTGCTTTTACTTTTAGGGGTCGGATTAAACATTGGTTTGATTATTTTCGAACATATCACATTTTTTATTGGTTTCAATTTGTAGAGGAATTTTTAGATGCTTTTGAAATCCATGATTACAATCAATTGTGTGAAGAATTTCATAATTTTCTAATCAATGACAATTCATCTCTAGAAGGATTTTCAACAATAATCCATCATGTTCTCTATAAATTTAATCTTGATGACATGTCATTTGTACTAAATATCCTCTATGATGCTTGCATCCCTTTCATCCAGTCATATTCAATCATGAATGATGAATTAGTTACAAATCTTATCACTCAATTGCGATAAGAATTTTGTTCGCAGGATGAGAGGAATCCATCCGAAAATTCTAAACAAGAAAGGGAGGTAGAATCTATTGAAAATTTCTTATGGACAATCAAATTGGTTTTTCCTCTGAATCATTGTATTTTCAGTCCTCGACCATTATGGAAGAAGATTTGATGTTGGGTCAAGGTGAATGTCCATATTCTTCTAACTCTTTCTCTAATCAGTATTTAAATTAAGTTATTGAAGAACACTTAGGTGATGAAAACGATCTTAAGCATTCTAACATTCCAATGAAACTGGTTAGAGATGTAGATCTGCAATTGGAAGAAGAAACCTTAAACCTTCATCCTCAAATCGTACCTTATCAATAGGAAATATTAGATGTTTGTCATGAAATTTTTGAATTATCTATCATACATGAGGCAAATTTAGACGATCATATTATGTTGAAGGATTTATCACCAAAACAAAGTGTAATTTTTAAGGAAAGTGAAGAGGAATGTCTTGAGAATACCATTGTTAAATATCATAGCTCAAGAAATTATTTTCATGTGCTTATTTCTGATTCCTTTTACTCCTTATATCTTGATCTCTTCTTAGATTCTGGTGGACTTGATACTTTACCCACAGTATCTTACTCTTTTCCATCACAATCAAATCTTTTCAATATGCCAAAAATTGGTGAGATTAATTCCAAACGTAACATTTATGAAGTCGGATTTGACGCTCTTTCACTTTTGTCACTCACATGGAAAAAGGACATCTTGCAAGGTGATTTTACACGATTTATTTTTGAAACAGATAGTGCACTCATTCTTATGGAGATCAAATATTCTACATTGCATATTCGTTCTTTGATTATTTCCAATTTTAATATTTATGCTTCACATTTTGAAATGATCAAACTCATCAAAGGAAGCATTCAAACCAATAATCTAATTGATGTCATGAATCCTCTTATGATGTGTTCCCCATTGATATATCCATTTCATCAAAGTCATAGTTTGCATCCTAATTTTTATGATAGGATCTTAGAATGGCTTGAAGATTCATATCTAAAAAATCTTCATAATAAAGATAAAATTGTGCTTACTTTGTTTTTACCTAAATATCTAGGAAGTAAGCATGACATATTTCTTTTAGATCCTCCATGTGAAGGAATTGATGAACACTTGGAGAATTGTCAAGAGGATGGGGCACTTTGGCCTCAGCTGATGGTTATGTCAGGTCCTCATAATCCTGACAAGTTTTCCAAACTTACTTACACTCGTCCATGCCATTATGACCCATGTCGCGACAAGATTGCAGAATGGTTGGAGGATTCATACATCAAGAAGTTTCAAAAGAATGGTAAGGTTGTGCTTGCTTTGTTTTTAAATGAATATATAGGAGGTAAGCATAACATATTTCTTTTGTATCTGCAAATACTACATTCTTTTGTTCTGATTTTTTACTTTCTACGCCTTGCAGGATTAAAGATGCCCTTGTGGCTACACTGGAAATACGATTTTACTTAGCATTTTGATCTATTTAGTAGTTAGAGTAGGTTTAGGAGTAGGTTTCCTTTAGTTTTATTTCTCATTGTTTCTCTTTGTAATAATGTAGTTATGAACACAAGTGGGTGCACCAAGAGAACCATAATATGATTGTTGTCAGAGAAGTCCACTTTGACCCTTTTCTTTCAGCTTTTCGTTGAACATTTCTTTTCAAAAATGCAGTATCATCATGAAAATTTTAAATGAAAAGTAAAGAGATAAGTAAATTTGAACTGTCAATTCAACCCTAACCCAAGGTGCCATGAGTAGGACTACACTCATATTAATAAGGATTTTTCTTTCTTTTTTCTTTTAGTCTCTCTCAAGAGATATTTCACTTGATGATTTCAGGTCCACCCTCTTGTAAATATTTTTAATTTTCTTTTTTTTGGTTCTTTTCATTTTGCTTGATTTTGATTTTTTTCTGAATAATTATGTTTGAATCACCATTTCATTTGTTGAAGGGAATCAGAACTCTTATTCTTTAGTAGCAGTTGATAACTTTTCAAGCACCTGAGAAGTAAGTGCTAAAACTCAGATCAACAGAGGGAAGTTTTTGTTCAAACAGTGTTCCTGGTTTCTCATTAAAATCACAGGAAAACACGATTATCCTTAACAAACTTCTAACATCGCCCCTGTTTTAATGAGAACAACTCAGTGTGCTTCCCCATCCTAGAGACGATTTCTTAACATAAATCTAACTGTCCAAATCATGATGGAAGTCATCAAAACAGAAAAATAATTTGTAAATGATCAAACTTTTCATTCCAAACTATGAGATTTTCAGTATCACCCCGCTCTCTTGAATATCATGAAGTTTCTACAAATTTATAAACAAATTCTAGAGATTTGGAAGCATTGTAATGTGTGGGAAGTGTTTGAAAACCCGTCGGGACACTGAACAGGTCTGCTGGTAGCGGGTAAATGCACTCATGATACCAAGGCAACTTCGTCGAGGTACTGAATAGGCCCGCTGGCAGCGAAGCAATGACGGGTTTAAGAAGATTCTCAGGTATGTATTTTGATATGATCAAGAATGAAGATGTTTTTATCATGAATGGACGACTCTTGGACAGGATAGAGGTACTAGAGTGGGTTAAATGACATCCCTATCGAGGCTATGGACGCCTACTGGTAGCAGTGGCCCTGTCAATGGTATCGAAGTTATCTGTATAAACATTGCTACACCCGTAATCTAAATTAGACACCAAATTACATTTTTGAACAGAAATACATCTGATGTTGAACTGCTTTATTTTATGAGTTATGATTGGAGTTCTTGATCTGTTGTTGATTGTTTCTAAAAACTTATTTCATCTGACCCCCTGACATAAATTTTTTGGTGATACGGAGATAACTGCTTTGCCAAATATGTCATCATTGTTGGTAGCCAACAATTCCGTCAATTTTTATCACAATTAAAATCACCACAAAGAGATTATATATTTCGGTAGCTGCCACCTCCTTACATTTATAAATGCTTATGTTTTTACGCTTCGAGGCGATAATTGGGATAAACTTATCTTATGAGTTTTTTGTTGAAATTTTTGTTTGTTTTGTCTTAAAATTCATGACTGTAAGCATGAATTTAAATATAAAACTTGGTTTGGGTAATGATTTTGTAGTTATAGTTTCTACCTAATAAATTTCACTTTGAAGGCATCCATATGTTGCTAAGCTTCAAGTTTTATAAACTCGTTGATTAATTCACTATCACAATTTTTATGTATTATGGCTATCATGACTTAATTGGTTCTATGGTTGATAGTTGGTTTTAATTTGTGAAATGTATGAATGCACAAACATTGGATTAAAATTCGATATGGGTTTCATGCTCTCAACAGTCATATCAACATTCATGTCACTTGGTACAGGTCTGATGTACCCACGACTTTACCTCACCTTGGTGTCATGTGCATTAATGAAACCATTCATTATTCGATTTGGCGTTTGATATTGGTGGAGGGTTTGATATTCATTATGGGTAGCGGTTCATAGTTCTGCACACCCTTTGGTTTTTCATTTTCCCAGACTCATTTTATCAAGCTATGACAGTCCTTCATAGTTTTCGGGCCATTTTAGTTTGCACATACGTCTCTCTGCTACTCGTTTATTGGAAGCCCAAGTCTCCCCCCTGTTATATATTTTGTGTCCTTTTCATGGTGGTCATGGCCCCTATGGTTTGAATCAAACCGAATGGTTTTCAAGCTCTTCTTTCCCACGATGATGCCATCGATGATTTGAAGGCTCGTGGTTGGGATATCTTCCTCAGTAAATTCAATGGTTACAACCTTGTGGTCACACATGCCTTTGCACAAACATTTGATGGGTTTAGGGCCAAGGTCGGGGATGTGAAACTGGAGGTCACAGAAGACTCTGTCTCCCAAGCTACAGGACTCTCGCAGGCAGGTGAAAAGTGGTTTAAAAATGCCAAAATGGAGGATGTTCCATGGAACCTATTCATGGTCTCTCGCGAGTCTACCTGCTGCCCTAAAGGAAATTGATGATTATGATGTTGATTAAAAGGAGAAAAAATCTTGGATCATACGTTCTATTAATCATTAGTTTCTTTCTTTTATGTTGAAAAAACTTTGTTATTATTTTTACAAACCAACTCGTACAGGAGTGGTTTCTAGTTTCACTATTTTTGTAATACTATCTATTTTTGGGGGATTACACTCTATCTTGCAAGATAAGAGTATGTGAATCCTAAGCTAGTTTAAATATTGGTCACTCTTAGTAGTGAGGACATCTTTGGCTAGGATACATTATGGACATATGATTTTGAAAATTGATATGGAGAAGTTGTTCATCATTTGGCTTTAGACCTGTGTGACGCTTACCCCATTATGTTTTTTGCCTCCATATTATGAAATGTTATTACATTTGATGCAGATTTAGTCTGGTTATCATATGGTATTTCATATTATTAAGTAATTTAATTATGTCTGTAATTTGTTGTTCCTTATTACATATGTGATCAATCTTCCATTTAATTATTGTTGATTTATGCTAGATATTGAATGATGGATTACATGAATGCTTTATATTGAGTTTCCTCTGTTTATAAGTGTTCATTATTATAAGATCACCAGATCTGTATATTTATCATTTTGTTGTTATATTCTCACTCCAATGCATCTTTGAGTTTGTTCTGGGAGTATTAGCTCTGTTCTGTTACAGGTTTCCCTCATACGCAGGATAGTTAGGAGCTTGAATTACACAGGGAGATAAATTCAGTTTAGTCGATTAGTTACAGGTTAGTTTACCTATTATTTAGTTAAGTTATTTATTAATGAAATAAGAACAGCCTGAATTAGCTTTGACTATTTGTCTATTCTTATTTCAATTATACTTGTTTAGTATTCATTAGTTTTAAAATTTTAAATGTTCAACAGAAAACAGAAAAATTTATGTGATTTCTTTATCTCTTTTATAAACACTTTCAAAAACATCCATTTTGCAAGATATCCAGTAAATCTTGTAAATTGTACATATATTGTTTATAATCATATGCACATATTCATGTTTCTATTTAGACACTTGTAAATTATTAAAATTATATTATTAGTATCATAGCTTGATAGATTAGTTTCTTTTCTTTTATTATTTTGAGGACTTTAGTTGGCCAACGGAGCCATTAAACCCGTCAGGTCATTTCATTCCAAACGACTTGGGTTATTTAGACAACCCTGGTCCGGATTTGACCTTCCAGTTGATGGTGTGTCAATTTCGCTTGTCAACAAGTGGTTATCGAGCACATTCATCTCTTGGAATCTCAGAATACAACACTCTGTGTGCATATTCGACAATTAATGTTGGAGGATCCATCAAGGGTGGTTGAACATAGCTTCACCTTGTAGAACCATTTGTAAATTCCCCTAGAATTGACTTCTATTAATGATAGAGTTCACGCGACTGAGGCCGAGGTTGCATAACAAAAGAGTGTATTGAATTCTCTACGTCTTGGTGAGCATCGGGCTGCGATGGAAGCTATTGCATCCAAAACTAAGGAGATTGTTGCCATCCAGGCTTAGCAGCAAATCATCTCAGAGCTAATCACTTGTGCAGTCGATAAGGCATTAATATTTTATACCCATTTGACATACACATAGGTTACTTTTTCCCCCTTGGTCAAGAATATGGAAACAATGGACTTGACAAACCCTTAGGTCACAACATCCGATGCAAATGCGGTTGTTCAAATCACCCAAGAACTTCATGGAAACCTTAATGAGTTTGATAGTCAATTCAAGGAGTGTATTCAAGAACTCATGAAGATGGTTTCATATGTTGCATCAGTCACTCCATGAGGCACTTGGCTCGAGGACGAGACAAATAATAGTGGTGGGAGATTGTTGGAACCCAAATTTTTGGGTAAAGATCGTGCATGTGCACGAATGAAGTTATGCACACCTATTCCAATTTTGCGAACACTCAAGCAACTACATGGTGGGTGACAAGAGGCATGTGCATCGGTTCAATTTTTGCTAATGCACTCCAGTTCAAGTTTTTCCAATGCACATCAATCCGATCTTTATGATGCACACCAAAAATTAAGAAGAAATTGCATGCACGTTGGAATTAAGAAAAGAATATTCAAGAAATATTCTCGAATGATTACTTCAGAAAGATTGAGAGATCATGGAGCTATAAAGAGATGAGCTTGCAAAGTAGATAATATTTCCACGATTCCAAAGAGGTTATGTGTAATTCATGCAGGTGACAAAAGAGTGTGGGACTTGCAGTTAGAGGAGTAAGTGGGGAAAAAATGAAAGTAGCAGAGCACAAGAGCTAAGAAGTAAGTAAAAGGGAGCAATGATGACAAAAAGAAGGTTGTTTTTGTTGTTGTCAGTCATTTTATCTATCCTACTGGTTAGTTGGTGTGGGTTTTTTTCAATGTCCTTGAGCTTTTCTATAATCCTATGTTTTGTAATGTCTGTGGTTGTGAGTCTAAGTCTTTAATATTTGCAGAGTCTAAAAGAAAGTGCATGGCGCTATGTAATGCCATAATGGGAGAATGTATAAGAGACTATGGATTTGTTGTTGTCAATTGATGAATGCTTAATGTATGTGTGAATCATTGACTGAAGATAATAAAGTTGTAATGATTCTTGTCTTATGATGTGTTGATCAAAATGAATGTGTGTGTGTTGTTGTTACATATTGTTAGTCGTTAAGTAGTTTGTAATTAATTGTATGAATGCCAACCCGAATGGATTCGTTTGTAATTAGTCATTCATCACCAACACAAGACCAAATGGTCTCTGTGATTCTCATGGAGTCTCAGGTGAGACCTTCTTTAGTATTTGGCTGAGGATTGATATGCCAAACCCTGGGGTTTTTATTGGCTAAATCTTGACAAACCCTGGGTCTTCAACCCCCCAGTGTTAAGAAGGATGCGCACAATCATAGTAAATATCCAACACTCTTTTTCATGGTTGCAAGGATCTTGTCCATCCTCCATATTCCTTATTCAATAATTTATTTAAAATTTTGGTATTTAAGTGTGTCTAATATAGAATTGGATCTACAAAAGTGTTTATACAAATATATTTATTAGATACATTCACTTCCAAAATCTATAGAATATTTCTTATACATTCTAGAACTATCCACATTATCAATTTATTTTTCAAATCAAGGCTATAGGTCTTTTTCTCCCCAATAAATCCTTAGGTGTATTTTCCCATGGATTATCTTTCTAATGACTATACCTATGCTCCATATTGAATTCAGAACTGAAATTTAAAGCTCTCTATAGTTACCATTTTTGCCCAATTTCTCTAGTTTTCTTGTGAGAGCAATCAAGCTCAGATACTAACTTCTTCCAAATGTAGAATGAAATGTGGAAAGAATATTGAATAAAGTTTATAGGATGAATGCCAATTTTAGCATAATTCCTCCAATAAAATTTCATATTGGTCCATACAACCCTGGTGTTGAAACCATAAGCTCTGATACCATTATGTAACATACCTAGTTCACCATAATGCATGCTAAGGTAGAATTTTAAATAATTTTAAATAAAAAATTAAATTTATGAAATTGTAGCTATGAGTGAAAGCTATTTAAATTCAATTCATCTCCCATAAAATAATTAAAACACATTTCAGTGGAAGTAAACCATACAATTAACCAATAAATCATACATAGGTAAAACAAGTAATATTTTGATCCTCATAAACAACTAAAGGAATACTTATCTTTCTAATAATTATCAACCAATTGGAATGAGGAACATTCCACCCAACCATAGTCTCTCTATAATATAGGCCACCCCCAAGTTGAGGCTATAAATTCACAAGGGCTATTAGGGTCCTACATTAACCTCCCTACTTTAGGTTATCTAGGATTTAGTCAATTAATGTATGTTGCCATCTTCTTTGAATAAGGCCATTTAGATAGTAGTGGATAGTTGTTTAATGTAAATGGGTCCTCTTTATGAAATAAAGCCCACTAGGTAGTTGGTACTCATTAATGATGGGACCACAAGTAATTAGGGTTTTTCCACTGAGAATATATTTAATGAGATAGGAGGCTATGAAATGTTTTGTTGAGTATTCCTGCATTTGGAGCTTTGCTTAGTGAAAGGTCACCACCTTAAGAGGTGAGTGAACATTGATTTACTTATTCTAATTATCATAGTACAAGGGTATATTTCACATATTTCATCTTATTCATCTCTTTTATTTGGTTTTATGCATTGATAATGTTTGTATACTTCATTTGTGTTTCAATTCTAAGGGTTAAGGAACACTACAAGTGGTATCAAAGTTCCTTCCTAAGATAGGCACTTCTCAATTTTAGCAAATTTATTTTTAGCATCTATACATAACATAGAGATATGTATTTCGATAGGTAAACCTATGGTTGAGGAAAAATACATGTAGAAAATACAAGTCACGTCACCTAGTTGGACACCCTTGTAACCTTTATCGATACTCATTTGATTAGTACCACATTAGACAACACCTGCATCTGGATTTGTCTTCCACATACCCTAGGTTATATTAGAATCCCTTTAGGTGCACTTGAAACCAAACCAACATAAACTTGTTGCCATAATGTTGCTATAGTACACCAAGAACAAAACTCAAGGAGATAACTTTCATGTACTCGAGAATTGGGTAGTACAACCAAAGGTGTGTTCTACCCTCCTTAGTTAGTGTCATGAAAGATTTGGATGAGCACTATTGTTCAAAAACCTTCGATATATCAGAGAGATATAGCATTAGAAACTCATTTGTCATCAAGACCATGCAAACCATAGCCTTTGTAGTCCTAATTTGTAAACTATTGTGGATATTCCACTGGAACAAATTATCACAACAGATCTTATAATATTATGAAATCTTAAACTATGAAGACTAATTTTTCTTAGATCCCAGATTCATTATTTACTAGATTTTCTTGAATTTATGAAAATAACTAAATACGAAAAAATAAAATAACAGGAAAAATATATACACCATGCACACAATTGAACACAATATGTATCCTAGGAAACCTGATACGAGAGAAAACCTAGCTAGAAGATAAGGAATATGCTTTGTTCTATTTTTCTTCAGTTATGGAAAGAAAGTACAAAGAAAGAGGCACTCACTATGGAGTTTCTTTTAACACTCTGGCCTAAATGGTTGTTACATAATCTCCTACCTCCTTCATTATGTTCTTAAAATACCACTCCTTGGATTTTTTTCTCAACTATGGAACAAATACAATACAAAAGAATGGAACCTTTTCTCCTCCTAGATGTTCGATATTTAACATAGCCTGATAACCCTCTAGATTTAGGGTTTGATTTCCTCAATCCTCAATTAATTATAAGGTTTGGACCTTCTATAATATTCTTGAAAGTCCACACATGTATAGACCCATATGTGTGAGTAATGGGGGCTGACATGGAAACCACTCGTACCATGGTGGTCAACAAGGTAGGGTCAACTTGTGAGAGGCATAAAATTTGCATTCAATATTTGATTAAGTCATTTTAATCATCGTTCAAAATGTCTTAGAGTGTATAACACTGTCAAGGGTGTGCGCAGAAGTTCTTGACACTTTAACCCAAAAAAAATCCATTTAATGCCTCAAAATGGTTCTACAAGTTTCCAGACCCTAATTTTCCAAACTGGGACTTGCCACTAAAATGGCCCTACAAGTTTATTCCTCCAATTGTTTCCACCCATAAAGTACCAAGAAGGATGAAAAATTGTATGATGATCCAATCCAGATCATAACTCCCCATTTAGGAAGGATTTTGGTCCCCAAAATTTTTACTAAATGAGGGTGGTGGGAAGTCAAAGTTTTTCTTCCCTAAGTGACTCATTTCTCATGTCTTAGCCCAAAATATGGAAACCTATTCATTTATATGCTTCCAATGGCTATCCTCACATTCGAAAATGGGTTCCAGGATGATAGAGATGGCCCTTCAAGCCCTACGGGCTTCTCCTTTTACTGTGTCATCGATCCGATGTGGCTACCATGTGGGATCCTCTACATCACTAGTACAATCGAATATGGCAGATGTGTGTGTTGTTGTGGTGGTGACATTCCCTCAGATAAAGAACAATCCAAAATGCAAACCAGGGTAATTCCTTAGTGAGAGACTTCTACACAACTAGGAATTGAACTTGCATAGATCAACGATTTTGGTTTACTCAGATGCATATTAATTGAAGGCTGATAATTGGTTAGACTCTTGTGTTTGGGATGTAGGTCATGCAAACCCAACACTCTCCCTATGAACATTTCTTTTTTATTGCCTCACTCCCAACAGATCTAGGGCTACGATGGAGCTCATATGATGGATGTGATCTCTGTAGGTTCACCAATTGGCAGGGTAATTTAAAGGGGCTCTCACATGGTGCGATTGATCCAATGGATGGGAATCGGGATGATCAATCATCCAGGTTCACTCGAAATCTTTAACCCATGCAACAATTAACAACGTGTCCATCCTCATCCAATTTCTCAATAAATGGGGTCCACAATAAGTTCTACGGCTCATACCTCTTCGATTTGACTCCATGGTAGACTAATGACCCAGTTTAACTCTCACTATCAGAAAACCTCACTTCCTACGGCCTTGTAATTCTTCCTGAATAGGTCTTTTTGAACTGAGGTCTCTAACGAATCTAACGGTCATCAAACTCTCGAATCCAATGGTCGAGGTTTCCTAGGGATCTTATATCCACTCAAGAGTTAATGTTGCTACATAGTTCTGACAAGGTTCCTCTCAGGTTGGACCCATAGTGAGATCTATAGTTCAGATATCATTGATCAGGCCTCATTGCAGATCTACGACTCTAATCCACTTGGACTTTTTCCTTTGGGATCTTCTTCATCGGGAGCACCTAGCACATGATCCTTTGAGATTTTTCTAAATGATGTATCCAAACAAGATTAGTAGGATGGTCAAGAAAAAAATCTATGATCCATATCCACTTGGTTTGGAATTTAGGTAAATCGATGTTTGCCTTCGATTATGGACATCTCCATCAGAAGTTTCACCCTGGAAAAGATTGTCGGTTCTTCCGAAAAATCATCTCTCCTAAAGGGCTTCCTTCAACACTCTGATCTTCAATGAACATTTGATATCAACCCTCCACATCAAATCTACGACTGAGATTTCTTTGGGGTTTTTAGGCGAGGAACTTGAATAGGGGTACATGGCACTTCCAAGTGACTATACTATTTTCCCTATATACACTATCTATAAAGAATTAACCCTGGGTTCCTCATATCCTTGTCCCATATCCTTGGTACCCAAGTGCCACCTCCTTGCATCCCCTAAAGTGATGATTTTCTCATCCTGGAAAATTTCCAATCAAAACGTAGGAAAAACATGGGGTTGCATGCCTCATTAACCAGGTACCCCATACATGCTCTCCACGGATGATCAACTGGTTTAGAAATGGTCTCAACAAACCAACAAGTTCATATTTAAAATTCATTTAGTATATTAAAGTTTCTTCCAAAAAAAAAAATCAAGAGTTAACATTCATTAACATACATTTACATAATACATTAAGAAACACTTATTTGTTTCAGATCAAACTCCAACATGCCAAGCAACTGAGGGTGAATTCCTTTCTGCCCAATCATAGGATATGTTGCACCTTTTCTTTCTATAGGAATCCACCTGCATGCTAGGTATTGATACCACCAGGGGACTCTCATAGATTGGCTTCTCAGGTTAAGGCTCTGAACATGAAAGTTACTCTCCTTCACCAATTGGCAACAACGAAAATCCCCTCTTCCCAATAAGTCCAGGGCCAACATGTGCTTACCAGGGACCTTCACAGCTAGATTTCCTCTACACAAGGGAGTCCCTTCACTACTACACAGTCCCTCAACTCCTTCCCCTTACTAGTAGAAATTTCTTTCTAGCAAGAACCAACTCATGAATCGTTTTTATCTAGTCTGGGTTTGGGTATTCCTTATTCCAAGTCGACCATGATTTCCTTGGGTAAGCTTCCTATTTTCCTCCCATGAAATTACCAGTTCTTCTTTTCTCTACTTTCACATGTGCTCTATCCACACTTTTTCATACCTTTTTCTACTTACGGTTGATGAGTTCCACTCCCAACCATACCCGCTCTTCTTTCTTTCCCCAAATCTGTAGCATTCCTTTACCTCGGGTTCCTCAACTGACTTCTATTAGAAGTAGCTTCAAGGGTAAAGCTCCCAAATTGAAGGGGAACCATAGTACTCTTGGTTGAAAGCTTCAGCGAACCCAGTCCTTCTATGTATGCATTTTTTAAGGCAGACATAATTGCCCCAACTACTAGGTCTCATCCCCATTAACTAGCTTTCTTGTGAATAGGTAAAAGAAGGGTACTTTAGGAATATTTTTTCATTCAAAGTTATTAATGTGGAGGATATATTTCTTCGGTAAATAAGGCAATTCCCATATCTCCCTCACCAATTTTCACTTGTGGTATCATGGCCAGTACCGCAAGGCTTCCCCTTTAGTCAGTTGGCTAGAAATTTTCATTAAACATAAAATACAATTATAGTGTTCATCAATTACAATCATTAGGTATTAATCATAATTACATACTTGGGAGAAATTAGGGTGTTACATCCCCCCCCTTAAAAAATGAAACATCGTCCTCAGTGTTTTACCATCGTATACACAACTTTATGCAGAAGACAAAAATGGCTATGTCATCCTCATGGCATCCTCAAGTTCCCATGTGGCCTCATCTGCTCCAAAACATTTTCATTAAACTTTGAGCTGCATGACGACTCAGTTCTGGAGAAATGTCTCTCTCCTATCCAAGATGTTTTGAGGCTCTAGATGAAATTCCCCCTCTGATTCCACCAGTAGCACAATCCAATCAATTACATGATTAGAATCATGAATATAATTCTTAAGTAAAAATACATGGAACATATTGTGAGCTTTAACAGTAGGAGGTAGAGAAAGTTGGCATTCCATCAGTCCAACTCTTTATAGGACTTCAAATGGTCCACAATAGTGGGGCACTAGCTTGGCGCAAGTTCCCATTCTTAGGGAGCTCCTCTAGGCTTCACCCTGATATACACATGATCTCCCACCTTGAACTCCTTATGAATTATTTTTCTATCAACATAGCTTTTATATTTGTCTTGGTCCACCTTCATATTTTGTTTAATTATTATTACTTCCTCCTCCATATCCTTCAATAATTATGGTCAAAGTGCGATCATGTCTATCGGATTATCCCAACTAATTGGAACTTTGAATTTTCTATCATATAGAGTCTCAAATGAGCTCATTTCTAGTGACTCTTGATAGCCATTATTGTAGGAAAATTATACCAAGGGTGGCTATTCTTCCCACTTCTTGGGATTATGCATAACATGCATCCTCATTACATCTTCTAGCACCCTATTTACCCACTCGGTATGTCCATCTATTTGAGGATGGTAATCTATGTTGAATGCTAATTTCATTCCAAATCCTGCAAATAGTATTTTCAAGAAATTTGACTTGAATTCAACATCCCGATTTGAGATAATGGTCTTAGGCATGTTGTGCAATCTAAAAATTTCCTTTATAAAACCATCAACAACATATATGGATTTATAAGTGGACTTAATTGGGATAAAATGAGATTCCTTTCTCATTTTGTCCACCACCACCATGATTTCATCATGTTGCTTGGTTGTCCTTGACAACCTTGTGATGAAGTCCATGGAGATAATCTCCCACTTCCACTCTAGAATTTGCATGAGTTGCAACAATCCTACTAGGTGTTTGTACTAAACATTAACTTGTTGGCACTCTGGGAACCTAGAAATCTACTATGCAATGTCCTTTTTCATTCTTGTCCAATAATACAATTGTCTCACTACGATTATGATCTTTTGATAATCGGGATGACCTACCTAAGGTATCCTACGAAATTCATCCATTATGAGGATTTTCATCTCGACTTAATCGGGTATATATGACCTATTATTGTACATCAACAACCCATCTATTGTGAGTTGGTATCCCTTGTACTTATTCCCTTTGGGTTCTTGATGCAAGCTTTCTTTCACTAGATTAAAGTGTTCATCACTTTGTAACATAAATCTAATTCTCTACTTAATATTAGATTCACACATGCTTGTTGTTGCTAAGTGTACAATGTGCACACTTCTGTTGAATGCATATTCCACTCGATTCCCTTCCCATTTATATTTTTTATTTTGAAATCGAACTCACTGATTAGTGCCATCCATTTGGCCTGTCTAGTGTTTAATCATGGCTGGTCAAATAGGTATTTTAGTGAAAATTGATATTTCATCAAGACAAACCTCCTTCCAAGCAAGTAATGCCTCCACATTTTTAAGGCATTCATAATGGCTTCAAGCTCCAAGTCATGAGTAATAATATGTTTCTCATGCTGATTTAATTTCCTTGATTCATAGAAAATCACATGTTCCTCTTGCATGAGAACTCTACCAAGTCCTTCCTTGCAAGAATTAGTATAGACTGGGCAATATTTTTCAGGGTGTGCAATCTTCAGGACAAGGGAATTAGTTAAGAGGTGTTTCAGTTGTTGAAAGATGGTCTCACACTCCATTGACCATACAAAATTTACCCTTTGTCTTTGTAATGAGGTGATGGGATGAATAATATTGCAAAATATCTTAATGAACCTCCTATACTATATAGCTAATCCTATAAATGAACTTACCTCATATACATTTCTAGGGGTTGGCCAATCCATGTTTGCCTTAATTTTTTTTAAGTCAACAACCACTCCCTCTTCTAAAATCATCTGACTCAAATATTGAATCTTCTATGAAAGAAGTCACACTTGCTATATTTAGCATACAATCGGTGATATATTAGCACTTGTAGCACCAATCTAACATGCTTTTCATGTTCTTCCTTGGTATTGGAATATACTAGGATATCATTGATGAACACAATAACAAACTTATCCAAATACTTATTGATAATGTTGTTCATCAAACACATAAAGGTGGTTGGTGTGTTGGTAAGCCCAAAAGGAACCACCACAAATTCATAGTGTCCATACCTCGTTCTAAAAGTTGTCTAGTGGATGTCTTCATCCTTAATTATAACTTGGTGATATCTAGATCTCAAGTCTATTTTAGAAAATAATATAGCTCCTTTGAGATGATCGAAAAGATCATCAATCTTGGTTAGTGGGTACTTTTTCTTGATGGTCATCTTGTTTAACTACTATTAGTTGATACACAGTTGCAAGGTACCATATTTCTTCTTTACAAACAATGTTGGTGCTCCCCATGGGGACACACTTAGCCTAATATATCCTGTATCCATCATTTCCTTTAATTTCACCTTTAACTCCACCAACTTTGGCATGCTCATCCTATAGGAAACGTTAGATGCTGGTATTTCTCCTGGTACAGGTCTATGGAAAAATATACATCTTGTTTAGAAGTAAGTTTGAGTACCTCCCCTGAAAATACATCTTTGGAATCATATAACACTGGGTGATCCTCAATATTCAAATTATTTTTAGTTGATGCATTTAACACTTGTATTTCATACAAGGGATACCCTTTTTGGCTAAATTACTTGAGTTGCAGTGTTGATATTTTCCTCACCGATACATGCTTTTGGATGTCCTGCAACACCCTTGTGTTGCCTTCACTATCTTCACATTCTAGGGTTTTGTCATAGCAGTCCAATTTTGCTTTGTGGAAACTAACCAATCAATTCCTATCAGTACATCATATGACTCCAAAGGTAGTATATTTAAGGTTGCTTGTGTATGTAGTCCATTCATTTCAAATGGGCATGCTTCAATCATTTCTTTCACCTTTCGCGTGGTTCTCATGGCTATCTAAACTAAACACAATTTTGCATGCTTCCTTCCCTGTAAATCACATGCTTCAACAACTTGGGGAAAAATATAGCTAATGTTAGAACTAAGGTCAATCAAAATTGAAATGGGTCGTTTGGAAACTATACCTTCTAGCTCCACCATTGAGGCTTGGTGGTCTTCCTATTGATTCTCAACAGCTGCATAAATTCGTGGCACATTCTTGGCCACATCATTAACAGTAGTAGCCTATTGAACATTGTAAACTCTCTTGTTGTCATGCTTCCTATGAGGAAGTTCCCCGATAATTGTGCTTCTACACAACCCCAACATTGTGGAGGTCCTTTCTTATGCTCTTCTACTTTCTCCCTTACTTGCTCTATTAGTTTGTTCCCACTTTGAGATGGAAATTTTTTCTAGTGCATAATTATATTCGAATGACCAGGCTAAGCACCTATTTTTGGATTTTTGTATTGAGATGGTTTAAATCCATTCCTTTGAAATCCAGAATTATCCTTCCTTTTATAATCCTTAAGAGGCTCATGCCTATGCTTGGATTGATCATAACAACGTTTGGCCTTTCTAATGGTGTCCTCTAGTGTCTTAGGACCATCAAATTCAATCCTATTATGATAGGACTATGATAATCCACTGAGGAAGCATTGTATCCTTTCTTTCTCATCATTGAGATAAGGGACATACCTTAACAACTCTAAGAACCTATTTGCATAAGCATCCATGGTAAGTCTCCCTAACTTATGTTCATGGAACTCTTTAATCTTACCATCGTAGTACTTCTCTGATAAATATACTTTACTGAAATATTTCTTGAACTGGTTCCAAGTTAGTTTACTTTCATTTAATCCTTTAAAATTATTGAGTTCTTCCCACCATATGGAGGCTCCCCCATTCCAATTAAAAATGGATGTATTTGCATTTGTGTTTTTTGAGTAATTATGTACTCGAAAATAATTCCTTAATCCTAGCATCTAGGCCTTGACCTCCTGATGTAGGAGCATCGTCAGCAAGCACATGTGGCAGGACAACTCAGCGCCTGGGAATCATTTCAGAATCTCAAACGTTGGGAGTTACTGTGAGTCTTTTGGGGAGCCAATGAATAACAGAAGAAGATCAAATGTCTAGAGGTGGAATGATCATGAGCGATCAAGGAGTTTCACTTTGAGTCTTGAATGTAACTGAACTTAGGTAGAAGTTAGAGTTTTTTTTTTTATGAGTAGACAAGTAGTCGGGGGGAACCCTAAGGACCCTCTAAGATAAATAGAGGTTTTGTACACCCAAATGAGGCTATTGCGAGTTAGTAGGAATTTTTTGAGTTTTGAGTCATTATTTTGATACTAGTTGTAGCCATTTACTTTTGAACGAATATGGTAGAGGAGAATTGACTCAAATGCATAGCATTGTTACTGTTTGTGATTCTTTGTTATTGTGTTTTCATAAATGAATGAATTTCGTTGTGAATGGATGAAACTGTGAATGTTAGTATAAGTTTCAATTGTTTCTCTTATGTTGAGTGAGTGCAAGGTGTGCACACAGAATGCAAGGAGTGTATGATGAGATTTGTTTCGATTCTAAAGTTCATAAGAGATAGCATGAAACTTTCCCTTTTCAAGGAGTGCAAAGCGACTGCTGCAAGGTGTGCACAGTCACCTGCAAGAACCAAGTCTTGTGTAAGAATTTGCTGCAAGGAATGCACATATTTGGAATTTGGCTAAGCGTCGAAGGGACTCCATAAGAGTCAAGGGACCAAAAGGTGAAATCCCAAATTGATCAAAACCATTGATCCAAGGAAATATCTAGGTCGTCGATCTAGCGCCATCACTATTTCGGATATCGGAAGAATAGAGGTAAGGAGACTCCCAAAGTCACGAAATGTGAAATCGCGAATCGATCTGAGCCATTAGATCATGGGGAGCCGTGACCCATCAATTTGACGCTCGCAAATATCAAGAATCGGGGATTGGGAGAATAGAGGTGAACCAACCTCCAAAGTCGTGAAATGCAAAATCGTGACTTCATCGTAGTCGTCGATCGAAGGAAGATCATGGACTATAGATCTAATCATATTGGGAGTTCCCGATACACAAAATCCCGACGCGCTTGAGAGTTGAGCCCTAGGTCATGATTGAAGGTCACATTGAGGGAAGATAAGGGAGGGGTTAGTACATGCTAGGCTCCTGTCAGGGTTTCGGAGGTTGAGAGAATCGGGGTGATTCACATGAAAAGACCCGATGCACGAAATTGTGAAACGCCTTTTGGGTTAGGCTCGTGGTCACAACCAGTGTTCACATGAGAGAAGCTTGTGTTTGGTGCTTTTTCGCACAGTGGAGTTTCATGAAAAGGACCTATGGACATTTCTTGAAGATTCCAGCAGGGAATTGAAGAGCTGCTCCAGCTCGAAGATTGAGAAGATCCAGACACCGGGAGGTCAGTAGACCCTGTTGAGGTAGGGGCACTACATCACCTCCTCTCCTTTCTTGATTTCTCCATCAAAGGTAGGCATATTTTTCTTCTTTATTTCCTCTTTCAAAGAACTCTGAGAGTGTCTCTTATTATTATTCTTCTTTTGGATGCTTGAACCAGTGTCACTACCAGACAACTCTTATGTAGTGGTCTTTCCTCTAGATGACTCTCTGGAAGAGTCTCCACTAGCTCTATTTTTCTTAGCACTCATATGCCTTTTCCTAGAGGAACTCCTCCCCACATTACTATGATTTGGACCATGCTTATGAATATATGATGGGATCTATAGCTACTCAAATTGTTGTCGTCCTACATTATTGGTAGTTGAACCTTGTTGCAAGTGCTTTTGGATCTCAGACAGACTCTACAAAAGTACTGCATTTAATTCTTCCTACTCAAATTGAGATTTCATGAGCCTTTCATTGTCTTCTTTCAGACTCCTCATTGTTTCTACCAAGTCTGGAGGGGTTTCCTTAGCTCTCCTACCATCAGATTCCTCATCTCAGAAATGTGAGGTCTGTTCCATGCTAAGTTGCACCATTCACTTATCTTTTCTTTTTTTTCTTAATATCTCCTGTGTGCTAAAACAATAAGCCTCCATTCGAAAATCACCATTCAAATTACATATGAAAATGAATCTTGGCCTCACTAAGGATTTAGTCTACCTTAATAGTCCCAAACCATGACTCTATTCATGTTGCCAATCCAGTTCAAAAATTGTTCTTAGCACACATTAGCATAATTAGATTATTCAACAGAAAAATACACAAACTTTTGTCATGCATGATAATATGAAATCCATTCATCTTTGTTGTCCCATTCAGGCATATGGTTTGAAATATGCTTTGATACCACTCTATTACACACCTGACTCTCTAAACATAGTTTTGGTGGTGGGATGTCAAATTTTTTCTTCCCTAAGTGACTCTTTTCTCGAGTATTAAACCAAAACATGGAAACTTGATCATTCTTATGCCTCCAATGGCTATCTTCACAGTTGAAAATAGGTTCTAGGCCGATAGATATGGCCCTCCAAGCCCTATGGCATTCTCCTTCTACCATGTCATTTGTCTGATGTGGCTACCAATTGGGATCTTTTGAATCACTTGTACAATAATATAGGGTATATGTGTGTGTTGGTGTGGTGGTGACATGCCCTCAGACATGACACAATCTAGAATGCAAGCCAGGGTCATTCCTTAGTGGGAAATTTCTATGCAACTAGAAATTGAACTTGCCTAGATTGATGGTTCTAGATTACTCGAATGCAGATTAATTGATGACTGGCAATCTGTCAAACTCTCCCATTTGGGATGAAATTCATGGAAACCCAACTCTCTCCCTCTAAATGTTTCTTTATGACTTCCTGTCGATCTCATCTAATGGATGGGATCTCCACGGGTTCACCAATTGGTAGGGTAATTTAAAGGGGCTCTCCAGTGGTTTGATTGATCCAATGGATGAGAATTAGGATGATCAATGGTCCAAGTTCACTCGAAATCTCTAACCCATGTAACGATTAATGTCTTTTCCAACCTCATCCAATTTCTCAATAAGTGGGGTCCATAGTAATATGCATGGTTCATATCTCTTCGGGTCAATTCCATGGAAGATCAATGGCCCACGATCACTCAGGCTCTCGGTATTGGAAAATACCACCTCCTATGGCCTTATGGTACTTCCTGAATAGGTATTTCCAAACTTAGGTCTTGGACAAATCCGATGGTCATCAGACTCTCTAATCTAATGGTTAGGTTTTCCTCGAGATCTCAAATCCACTTGATAGTTAATGGTGCTACATAGCTCCAACAGGGTTCCTCTCATGTTATACCCATGGAAATATCTATGGTTCAAATATCATCATTCGGGCCTCATTGCAGATCTACGACTCTATTCCACTCAAACTTTCACCTTCAGACTCTTCTCCATTCAGATCACCTACCAATGATCCTCAAGGATTTTTCCAAATGTTGTATCCTGACAAGCTTAGCAGGATGGTCCAAAACAAAATCTATGGTCCAGATCCACTCGATCTTGCCTCTTGGTAAATAAATGGCTCTCATTGGCTTGGGACATCTCTGTCAAAAGGTTTTCACTGACAAAGCTTATGGTTTCTTCCAAATGACCCTCTTCCTGAAGGGATTCCTCCTATGCTATGATCTCCAATGAATGGTCGAGATAAACCTTCCACATCAAATCTGCATATGATATTTCTTTGGGGTTTTTAGGTGAGGAAATTGAATAGGGGTTCAGGGCGCTTCCAAGTGAGTAAACTCTTTTCCCTCTCTACAATGTCTACACATAATTAACCCCAGGTTACTCATATATTTGGCCTACATCCTTGCTACCTAGGTGCCACCTCCTTGTATCCCCTGAAGTGATGATTTTCTCATCCTGCAAACTTCCCACTCAAAGACTTAGGAAAAACACGAGGTTACAGGCCTCATTAACTAGATACCCCATACATCCTCTCCACAAGTGATAAACCAATTTGGAAATGGTCTCAACAAACCAACAAGTTCATATTTATAATTCATTCAACATATCAAAGTTTCTTCCAAAAAAAATATGAAAGAGTTAACATTCATTAATAGACATTTATAGAATACATTCAAAAACACTTATTTGCTTCAGATAAAACTCCAACCTACCAACTGAATGAGGGTGAATTCCTTTCCACATAACCATAGGCTCTGCTGTACCTTTTATTTCTACAGTAAGCCACCCCCATGCTAGACCATGATACCACTAGGGGACTCTCACAGATTGGCTTCTCAAGTTAAGGGTATGAACATGAAGGTTACTCTCCTTCACCAATTGGTTGTAGCATAAATCCCCTCTTCCCACTAAGTCCAGGGCCACCACGAGCTTACCAAGCACCTTCCTAGCTATATTTACTCTACACAAGGGAGTCCCTTCACTACTACACAATCCCTCAACTCCCTCCCCTTACTAGTTTCAATTTCATTCCAGGAAGCACCAACTCGCCCTCTTTTCTCCAATCTGGGTTCGTGTATTCCCTGTTCCAAGACGAGCATGAATTCCTTGGGAAAGCTTCATATTTTCCTCACGGGAACTTCGTAGTTCTTCTCTTCTATGCTCACGAGTGTGCTCTATCTGAAATTTTTCATACTCTTCTCTACTCATGGTTGTTGAGTTCCTCTCCCTAACATACTCACTCTGATTTCTTTCCCCAAATATGGAGCATTCCTTTGCCTCGAGTTCCTCAACTTGCTTATGTTAGAAGTAGTGTCAGGGGTCAATATCCCAAATCAAAGGGGCACCACAATACTCTTGGCTGATAGATTCAGTTGACCCGGTCCTTCTCTATATGCACTTATGAAGGCAGTCATAAATGCCCCAACTACCAAGTCTCATCCCCATTAATGGACTTTCTTGTGAATAGGGAAAAGTAGGGTACTTCAGGTGAATTTGGTCATTCAAAGTTATTCAGGTGGAGGATGGAATTATTGGGTAAAAAATGAAATCTCCAACTCCCCCTCACCAATTCCCACTTGTGGTGTCATGGCCAACTTGAAAGGCTTCCCCTTCAGTCAGTTGGTTGGAAATTTTCATTAAACATAAAACACAATTACAATGTTCACCAATTACATTCATTAGGTCTTAATAATAATTACAGACTTGGGGTGAAATGGGGTTTTACACCCTATCTTGTAGTTTTGGACTTCCTCTACAAACCTATGTCTTCTGACAACTCTTCCTAATCATCTGGTGCTAATTTCTCTATGGTAGGTAGGACCTGCTCCACCTCTTGATCCAACATGGAAGGCTCATAGAGTTTCAAATTCTCTGCATTCACTACTGAGTAAATGTGCATGTATAGGGGTAGACTAAGTCTGTATTATCTCCCACCTTCTCCAATACCCCAAAGGACCATATTGTAGAGCCTTGATTTGCTTACTATGACACTTTAGTATTTCCTTGTCCAATTGTAACCAAACTCCATCTCCCACTTTGAATGAATTCTCAGTTATGTGTTGATCATGTCTAAATTTATACTTTTCTTGTGACTTCTTCAATGTCTCTTGTACTTGCAAATGAATTTGCCTAATATTTTCAATAAATTTCTCTTCTTTCAATGATTCTCTTTGTTGTCGGGAAAAATACCCTACGGACTAGCAAACTAGGGTCAGACTTGCATGTAGATTTTGACCGTAAAGAAATGACTTTCTAACCTACCACCCAAAACTTAAACCCCTCTTTCGCGATACATGCATGGAAAGGAACTACTAACCTTTTTACTGATGTTTGGTGTAGATCCTCCGTTGCGCTTTTCCCGCTTACTTGCACTGCTCCTTCCAAAGTTAACCTGCAATCAAGACAAAACACTACGCATGCATGCTACTTTCCTACTTGAGGGTTAGAAATTAAGCATAAATTACACAAATCATAGATAACTCATGCATTGGGATGGGAAAAGTATTCTTTTATTATTTTCAAAATGAATCAACTTACAATCAAAGTCGAGACCGGCCACCGCTCCTTGATCCTGATCCTGGGCTCCTCCTCTTCTTTTGTCCTCCAACTGCTTTGCATTAATTCTCCTTAGGCTTGAGGAAAGGCTAAAGGGTTGGGACAATGGATTCGTCAAATGGGCAGAGTTTCTTCGCTATAATTTTTCCTCCTCCAAATGGTACCCCTACCCCTTCTTTTATAGGCTAGAAGGAGCTAGGGTTTTGGACGAACTCTCGGCCATGCATGGCCGGGAGTTTCAGTTAACTGACCCATAGATTTTTGTCCCGTCGGAAACTTTCCCATTTTTGTGTTTTGTTAGGTAAACGCAGGCTGTAATAGTCCTGCCAGCGTTCACACGAGTGCAGTAGTGGATTAGGGCGCGTGTACCTTGACCCAAGAGGATTTTCAGAGAGGTTTTTCAGCAGATGTTTTGGCAATGAAGGGATATGAGTTGGCCTGATGCCAGGTAAGCATGTGTGGTGAAATTTAGGGTTATAACAGATGCCCCCTAATGTGTGAGGTCAGAAGAGCATCTGATGGCCGAAATACATT
>ML783476.1:843782-888145 GCA_009831015.1 Picea engelmannii | reverse complement strand
GGTTGTAGCCTCACAATGAGTTGGTGCTCATATGTATGATAATGTAAAGAATGTAGATAATACTTATCATATAAAGAAAAGGAGGTTTTTACCCTGTATGGGTTTCCTCGAGAACTATCTGTCTCTGTCTTTCTCATATATGTAACTGATGTTGAATGTGCCTTTGTTTATTTCACTGCATTATTGTGATCATCATTGAGTACCTTGTAAAGATTTTAAAAGAAGCATAATTGTTTAAGCATGGTAACAAATGATTCACCCCCCCCTCTCAGTTGACCAACAACAAATACTACAGTGGTCGAAGATCTATATCAATAATGGTTTCCTTTCCCATTAGATAGTGCTTCCACTTCTTAACAGCTTTAACTAGGGCATACAATTCCTTATTGTATGTAGGGTAGTTTAAAACTTCCCCATGAAACATCTTGGAATGATAACATATTGGCTTACCTCTTTGCATCAAAACTACTCCCATAACATACCCACTTGAATCTGTCTCCACTTTGAAGGGATTCTACAAGTTAGGCAATGCAGGAACTGATGCTTGATTGATATTTCATTTTATCCTGTCGAATCTTTCTATTGATTCTTTCCCACTTGGAAACTCTTACCACTCATTGTTATGGCATGGAGTAATGCCTCTACTACTAAAAAATATGTTGTGAACTTCTGTAGGTACTTTGTTTCTCCAAAAAATATCCCAACTTCAGTGACATTAGTAGGAACTATCCATTTTATGATAGCCACCATCTTTGCGGAATTTATCTTAATCTCCCCTCCACCGATCATATACCCCAAATACACCAATGACTACTAAGAAAACTCACATTTCTTGAGGTTATCCACCAGTTGGTGCCTTTTCAAATTCTCTAACATCTACATGATATGTGCCATGTGCTCCTCCCAAGTAGATCTATCAACCAATATATCATCCAAATACACTATAATAAATTAATCTAAATATGGGTGCATTACATCATTCATCAGTCTCATAATCATAGCTAGTGCATTACATAAAGAAAATGGCATGACCAACCATTCATACAAACCTTGCCTTATCTTGAAGGCAGTCTTCTAGGCATCTTCTTCTTTGACACATACCTGATGGTATCTTGATTTAAGATCCAACTTAATGAATTACTTGGCATGCTACAACTGGTCTAAAAAATCATCAATCCTAGGCACATGGTATTGATTCTTGAGTGAAATTTTGTTCAAAGCTCTATAGTCGATACACATTCACCAAGTCCCATCATTCTTGGGTACGATGATGATAGGTAACCCAAAAAGTGAGGTACTTAGTCAAATTACTCCCTGCTCTAGCAACTACTACAATTGTTTCTTCACTTCATTTTCTTACAAAATATATTATTTATATAACCCAATATTTGGTAATGGGGAGTCGAGAAACAACTATATCTCGTGCTCTATTTCCCTCTTAGGTGGCAGTCCTCTTGGATCTTGGAACACTCCTTTGTATTCCTGCAAAAACTCCTCCAAGTGTTGTTTCTAATTTTTAGTACAACCCTTCAAGGATTCCTTTAATCTTACCAATTAATCACATGATTGATTCTCTCGTAAGAAAAGAAAAACATACTTCTTACTTGAACTAATCAACTTTTTGACTTGGCTGGAGATTAGCAGTGAGATCTTCAATTTACCTTTATGTGTGTTGATGATGTTGAACTTCACATCCCTGATGAGGTGGTACTTTTCATCTCTTCACATGAATATCACATCCCTTATATACATGTAGGGGCTTCCAAACACTACACCAAACACGTCAAGGGTACCACATCTAACTCCACTTCATCAATAAAATATGCACTTCCAACAAATTAGGTATTACACTATTTCATGACCTTGATTTATGCATCCTTTTTCACCCACCCCAATGTGTATGGGATTTGGTGATCATGAACCTCCAACCCAAGCTTGCTAACTAGATCAGTTTCTATGAGATTGGCATGTGAACAAGAATAAAAAAGAGCATCTACCTCAGTCTTCTTGACCTAGATCTTGATATGGAAGAGATTTTTCATCTCCTTTTCTTCCTTCTGATGAAGGCTACTCAGATTCACATCCTTCTTCACTGAAGTGTAGGAAATTTTCTCATCCACATATAAGTTGCTCTCTACCTGATTACTTGAATATGTGGCTAGAAGGTTCTTCTTCTTGGCATCCTTCTTGGGATTCTTAGGGTTCATCTCTGGGTGTAGTTTCCAACACTTTTATTTAGTGTGACCATCAATATTGCAATGGTTACAATATTGGTTACTTGGATCCTTGCACTAATGTGAAGTGGATATAATATTCTTGTCTTTCCCTTTCCACTTATTCTTCCCCTCCTTGGAAACATCTTGGTGCTCTTTCTACTTGGAACCACTTGGATGTCCTTTCTTGTGGCCTATATTTTCTAGATATTTTGCTTGCACACATGCCTCATCACTTGTCTTGGGATTGAAGAGAATCATTTGATTTCACAAATAACTATGTATACCCCGTATCTACTTGAGGAGAACATTTGGGTTCTTAGGAGAGATTCCCAACATGATAGCCATCTTTCTGAATTTGGAGATGTACTCTTACACACTATGCCCTTGCCTTTGCCTGAAGTAATTTCATTGGTCCTATACATACCCGATATGGTAGAATTGGGACTTAGTGAGGGTTTTGAAATCCTCCCACTTATTTACTAGTGGATCACCCTCCATCCAAAGTGTCTCCATGTAGATTTTCCACCAAATTAATGCATGGCCCTCTAATTTCAGTCGAACAAACGAAATATTCTACTCATCTATATTGTGAACACTGAAATAGACCTCTAATTGATGCAACCAATGATTCAAATTTTATGTATCAATATCACGTTGGTATGCCTTGATATCCACTTTCACTTCCATTTTAAATAAAGACTGTGAAGGGGTAATGGCACTAGAACTTGGCTTCTCTTTCTCATGATATTTCCTTGACTCATTTTTTGGGTCTTCATTTTCTCGGAGTTTCCCTTTTGATTCGATCTCTGAGTTAGAGCCTCCAACCTCCTCGAATGATCTTAGATTTCTTGCTAGAGCCATCATGAGGAGGGACATATTGCGAGAGATATCAATGAATTTCTCTTTCATCCTCATAAATCTCTCTTCTACTAGATCTTAAGGGTTGTTTTTAATAGATTCATCCGCCATGGCTAGGGTTATATGACTATCTTCTTAAGTTAATTACTAAATCCTGCAACTTTCCACAAATATCTCAAAGAAAACTACTCTGATAGAAATATGATCTGTAAATTACCATGGATATTCCACTGGAGCAACTCGTCACAAAATCTTATAATATTATGAAATCTTAGACTATGCAAACTAATTTTCCTTAGATCTCGGATTAATTAATTACTAGATTTTATTGAATTTATGAAAATAATTGAATACGAAAATGAAAGAACAGGAAAAATATACACACCATCCACAATTAAACACAATATGTAACTTGGGAAACCCAATATAGGAGAAAACCTATCTAGAAGGTGAGGCCTATGCTCTGCTCTCTTTTTCTTCATTTATGGAAATCAAGTACAAAGAAAGAGGCACTCACTATGGAGTTTCCTTTGATATTGTGGCATGAACATCTTCTACAAAATCTCCTACCTCCTATGTTATGCTCTTAAAATACCACTCCTTGTATGCTCTGCTCAACTATGGAACAAGTACAATACAAAAGAATGGAACCCTTTCTCCTCCTAGTGGCCCGGTATTTAAAATAGCTTGATAGTCGTCCAGGGTTAGGGTTTGACTTCCTCAACCCTCAATTAGTGATAAAGTTTGGAACTTCTAGAATCCTCTTGAAATTACACACATGGCTAGCTCCATATGTGTGAGTAATGGGGGTTGAAGTGGAATCCACTCGTACCATGGTGGTCAACAAGGTAGGTCAACTTGCAGGAGGCATAAAATTTGCATACGAGCTTCAATTGAGGTGTTTTATGCACCATTTTAAAATTCTTGGAGTGTACAACACCATCTAGGGTCCGTGGACAAGATTTAGACATGATAACCCCCCAAAAATGTCGTTTAATTCCTCTAAATGGATTTGTAAGGTTCCAAATCTCAATTTTCCAAAATGGGACCTACCACTAAAATGGTCTTGCAAGTTGATTCCTCCAATTTTTTCCACCCAGAAAGTACCAAGTTATATGAAAAATTATATGATGATTCAATTTGGATCAAGTCTGGCAATAAAATTTCTACATCTTTGCATCTAGAAGGAATCTGGGAATTCTGTCAATACAATAATACTCAAGTGGGAGTAATACTCCCACCAACATTTAAAAAAAAAAAAGAGTTCAGGCCCTTCTAACACCATTATGGGAGACCTATTTCAAAATATTCCTTGCGTTGTATTTATCGTGTCGATATACCTTTCCAACAAATTTTCTTTTGGTGGACTCAAAATTACAATATCCATGATATATCTCAAAAACTCCTATCAAGTCACTTGTCGTATTGAGATAAGTCTAAGATAACACCTTGATAAGATCTTAAGTGGTCCCATGGACCATACTCACAACTAGGCAACCACATAGGAAAATAATAAAGGAGTGGAAACCAAAGATCTGCACCCTAAGCTCTATAATATCGATGACTCAATTTTCTATTCTCTCAACAAAGGTTGACCAACAAGAATCTAACATTGTCGAGATTACCCTACATGAAGCTTACATCAACAACATGCTAGGAAATATATGTACACATTTGGGTATCAAGTTGCTAGTACACCAGATGGAATCACCCAAGGGGGAATCCTCACTAAATGAAGAGAAACAACTTACACAATCTTTCCAGATAACTCTCGCACTACCTTTTAAGACTGCCATTCATGGCATTGCTATCCAAAAGTGACATGAACAAGTTTGATGGGTCCAATCCCTCGGGTTGGGTTATCCAAATGGAGCACTATTTCTCTCCCTATGGAATTAATGATGAACTACTAAAGCTTATAATGGTAGTTTTATATCTGGATCCTAAACATTGGTAGTAGTGGAAATGGTATAAAAAATCCCATGGAGGATACATTTCCTAGAGCCATTTTGTGAAGGCCATTTATGCTCATTTTGAATGGGACACTCAACTATTTGGGGTGGTTGAAAAAATTGTGCCAAATTCATATAGTCATATACATTTACAATGACCCTTAATGAGTTGGAAAACCATACAGATGGATTTTCTTATACTTTTTCTAAAGAATGTTTCATCAATGGTCTTAAGGAGGCAATTAGAGCACAAGTCATGATGCACCAGCCAACCACATGGTTGAAAGCTTATGAAAGAGATAAAGAAACTAAGATCGTGATCAATTCCCAAAACAAAATATATCCATTCACTACCCACTATGTCCCTCCTATGGAAACTACCCCTAGCTCCTCCACTTCTCATCCATTAAGAGTCCAAAATTTGTCCCAGGAAGAGATGGTAGAATGTCGATGCCTTAAACTTTTCTATAATTGTGATGAGTCGTATTTCAAAGGGCACAAGTCTAAAGAAAAGAAATGATTTTCAATGGATATATCCCCACAAGACCACTCTAAAGATAACCTAGTTGAATACACCCTTGAACTAGCATTGGATGACACAACCCCTCCCATGGAAGAAGAAACCACCTTGTAAGCTCCTTGAGAGGAACACCAAATTTCTCTCCATGCCTTATTAGGATTTTTGAAACCCCAAACTTTGAAGTTGATTGGTTACATCCAACACCACAAAGTGATTATTTTGTTTGATGGTAGTTGTACCCACAACTTTATTCATAGGACTGTGGTTGAAGAAACTTGTTTTTATGTTCATGCCATACCTAATTTTCAAATTATGATAGCAAATGGTAGCATGATGAAATGTGGTGGAAGATGTGAAATTATGAAACTCCAAATGGGAAAGTATCATCTAAAATCTCACATGTTTTCTATTGAAATGTGTCTTTGTGATGTAGTTCTTGGGGCATAATGGTTATGCACTTTGGGACCTATCACCATGGATTTCAAGGATTTATACATGATCTTCACCAAGGAATGGTATAAATATACCCCCAAGGGTCTTAAATTTGGTTCCCTTGAAATTATCACCTCTCATTGGGAGAAGTTATTGAACAAATGCCACTTAGACATCATTGTACAATTCAATGCCATACAAGTGATGGACACCCCCCATAGGAGATTCACCCTAATTTGCAACTAGTCCTAGATAAGCATAAAAAATTATTTGAAACACCTCAGGGTTTACCACCTTCACTTGGACAACATGACCATGGTATTCCATTGATTCCAGTTAGTCAACCACCCAATGTGCATCCTTATAGGCACCCTTTGTGCAAAATAGTGAAATAGAAAAGTTCATCTAGGAATCATTGGAAGGTAGTGCCATATGTTTTAGTACCTGCCCCTACCCATCATCATTGGTCATGATATTAAATAAGGAAGAAAATTATGGCATGTGTCATGTTTTTTAGGCTCTCAATAAGTTTACCATCAAGAATAAATTTCCCATCATAGTTATTGATGACCTCTTGAATGAACTTCATGGTGCCCAGTTTTTTACTAAACTAAACCTTCATCCTAGATGCCACCAAATACATATGAAAGAGGAAAACATCCCTAAGACATATCTCCACACACATGAAGGTCGTTATGAGATTTTAGTGGTGCTCTTTGGCCTTTGAAATGCTCATCCACCTTCAAGAGCCTCGTGAACAAAATAATTTGACCCTTCCTACATAATCTTGTGTTGGTATTCTTTGATGATACCTTAATATATAGAAAAACCTGGTATTCCCACATAAAGTATGTATATAGAGCCTTACAACTCCTATGGGGCCAACAATGATCCCTGAAATGCTCCAAATGTGATTTTGGGGTGTCAAAGGTTAAATACTTGGCTCACATTGTAAGTCCATATGGAATATGAGTAGATCCCAAGAAATTTGTGGCTATGCAAGATTGGTCCCATGCCAATATGTCAAAGAGCTTATATGGGTTCTTAGGATTTACAGGCTACTACATGAATTTTGTCATAAATTATGGTAAAAATTATTTTTCCCTTAAGTTAATGACTCAAAAATAATGCCTTTGTATGGATTGAGGAAGCCAAGCAAGCCTTCTTATCTTTAAATGATTCCATGTGCACTACTCTAGTGTTAGCAATGATATATTTTACTAAGACTTTTGTCCTAGAATGTGATGCATTGGGAAGAGGTATTAGAGAAATTTTGATGTAAGAAGGGCTCCCCTTGGCATTCACCAATAAATAATTGTGTGATTGCAATTTGGGTAAATCTATATATGAGAAATAGATGATGGCCATCCTTCTTGAAATTGAGACTTGGTGCCCATATCTCATAGGAAGGTGTTTCCAAATCAATATCGACTATCATAGTTTGAAGTATTTTATAGAATAAAGGTTCTCATCACTAGATCATCACAAGTTGGTTACTAAGATGCTAGGGTATGGTTATGAGAGTATATAATAATGATAAAGAAAATGTGGTGGTAGATGCTTTATCCAAACAATTTGAAGAGGATGGATCCCTCTTTGGTTATCTTTACCCATTCTTGATTGGATTGCAGAATCCTATCGAGAATGGCTGGAAAAAGACACTATAATTCAACTCATCCAAAGGATTTAGGAATATATGAACCCTCGTAAAGGGTATACATGGTAGAAAGATACATTGAGGTATAAAGGTGCATTATTTTGGTAAAGAATTCTTCCTTAAAACAAAGGGTCTTAGAGGAATTGTATGCATCACCTACAACAAGGCACTCTTGCTTTCATAAAACCTACAAAAGAGTTAAGTGCTTGTTATTTTGGGAGGGAATGAAAACACACATCCAATATCTTGTAGCAAACTTGTGACACTTTCCAATGAAACAAGGGCGATACAATAAAGTCACCAGGGGCATTGCAACCACTATTGATCCCAACACATATATGCACTGACATCTCTATGGAATTTATAGTGGGACTCCCAAGAGTTGGTAACAAATCAATGATCATAGTGATAGTCAATCATCTTTCCAAATATGTTCATTTTTGTGCCTTATCACACCCATTTACCAACTCTTCAATTTACCAAGTAGTCATGGATCATAATTTTTAGTTACATGGCATGCCCACTTCCATTGTCTCACATTTGTTTTTTACTCGAATTGGGAAATTTGAATTATATAAAGAATTCTCTAAGGGAACAAATTACATATAGAGGCAAAAAAAATCCCAAAGGGTAAGGAGTTCCAATAATGAGGGCAGACTATTTTGGGCTTGAGACTCACATTGAGTCACAAAAAATTTACAACCATTCCATTCAAAAATTCTAACAGGATAGATTATGTAGAAAACTCCTAAACAACACCAAAATTGGAAGTTCATGTAAACTAAAACTTAAGGGGGGAACCCGTTCTATCCATCCACATCCTCCATTTCCTTATCCTCATTCCACGGAATTGAAGCGTTGAGGTCAGGGAGAAACTATGGACTTGGGCTAGAATTCATCGATTTAGAAACCTGTTGGCCCGATTCCTTGTTATCCTCGAATTATCGGTTGGAGCCGAATTTCTTCCAATTGACTTTTGAGGGCGTCTACCTTGTCATGCAATGATTAGAAGGATTTCCTATGATTCACTGTTAGCTCTATCACTACAATCACTTTGGATGCAAGTGTTCCCACTCTTCCCTAGATGGAGAGAACCAATGAGTGCATGTCATCCAATTCTTGTTGAAGTTGAAGCAGCCTTTAATTCATTCCTTGCATTATGTTGGCCATGTTGAATGCACTACTCACTCTTTTTTTCCAACCTACAAAGATTTGATTGAAACAATACCAAATATTTGTTCCAAATTCTAATATGTAGTTGTGCATTACCTATTTTGGTTTGGAGTACTATCCTCTTTGCCAACAAAGCACAAAAATATGCATGTCCTTTCACATTCAAAGGAATTATGTCTAGGAGCATGAGAGATATATCCAAGGGGGATGGAAGGATATGACAAATGAGAGAAGAGATGGGAAAGGGCCATCAAGGGTATGAGAATATACACCCCTTGTGGCTGCAAAATGCGACTGAAGGAGGAGAATATTGCACACGGGGGAGACAGAAAGGAGGCAGTATAATATGATGAATGCAACAGATAGGGGGGATGAAATCCAGGAGGGAAGGGTCTCATCCTATTGAGAATGTACAAAGTTCCAAGCAAAGGGAAAAATGGGAGGGAACAAAGTGAATCCGCAACAAGGGATGAGAGAAGGGGGGACGGGTAAAAACAAGGGGAAGAGGACCATATGGGAGGGAAGGTAGGGCGCATTGATTGACTTGGGGGAGACCACGTGTCACAAAAGGAGGGTGCCAAGGAAAGAAGTGGGGCTCTCCATAACCAAAGGATAAAATAATAAGTCAAATCCATGCAAATGGGGATAAGGGGTAGGGATGGACCTTATATTTCCATCTATGATTAGAGATCCAACTTCTCCATTCACTCCTTTATTGGCTAGTTTGTCAGGGAGATAATTGAGGTCTCACTTAACATGCCATGGGAAGACTTTGGTTGAATTCTTTGATGATGTCACGTATGCATAGAACAATTGATATAAGACTTACATCGATGGGGAAGGAGGAGATCTTCAAGTGTTTGATTGTGTTCTTAGAGTCACCCACCACTAAAAGGATTCCAATGTTTTTAGATCTGGCTATGAGTAATCCTTGCAAGAGGGCATATGATTCAGCCTAGTTATTGGTGACCACTCCTATGTTACATGAATACATAGTCTCAATTTTTCCTCTAGGGTCGTATAGTATCCCTACCATACCTAATTACATACACTTCCATTGTCTCACATTGGAACCCTACATTCACTAGAAAATTTTGGAAAGAGTTGTTTAAAATTCAAGGTACCCAACTAAACATGAGCACTATGTATCATCCCAAAATATATGGTCAAATTAAAGTGGTCAACAAGTACTTAGAAACCTATTTTCCATGCTTTGCTTCTAAAAAATTGCACCAATGAGCACAATGGAATCCCCTTGCAAAATGGTGGCACATCACCACTTAGCATGGAGCTACCAAAATGACACCATATGAAGTTGTCTATGGCCCAAATCCCTTGTCAGTGACTTCCTATTTACCAGGAAGCTCCAAGGTTCATGCAGTGGATAACACACTTCACACTAGAGAATCCATTCTTTGCAAACTTAAGGATGATCTGATTATGGCTTAAAATATAAATAAACAAAACGATGACCAACATCGCTCATAACGTTCTTTTGTAGAAGGAGACTAGGTGTTTATTTTCCTTCAAGCCTATAAACAAACATCCCTCAAAGATAAAATACACCATAAACTAGTACCAAAGTTATGTGGACCCTATAAGATCATCCAACACATTGGATAAGTGGCCTACGGGCTAGCTCTTCTAGCCCACTCCAAGATTCATCCAGTCTTTCATGTGTCTTGTCTGAAGAAGGTAGTGCGATCAAATTGAAAAGTGAAAACTAGCTTACAAGAACTTGATGAAGAAGGATTCATTTGGTTCCAATCGAAAGCAATAGTGGATACCATAGATCATTAATTGTGCCAGTCCATGGTTTGAGAAATAATAATCTAGTGAAAATATATGTAGCTAGAAGATGCCACATGTGAATTAGTAGTGATTTCCTCATCTCTAGTCTTGAGGAAAACACTGCTTGGGGGGGGGAGGGGGGGGAGGTGGGGTGGGGGTGGGGGGTGTGTTAGGGTCCTACTTTAACCTTCTTGCTTTAGGCTACCTAGGAGTTAGTCAATTAATGTATGAAACCATCATAATTGAATAAGGTCCTTTAGATAGTAGTGGATAGTTATTTAATGTAAATGTGTCCTCTTTATTAAATAAGGTCCACTTGGTAGTTAATACTCATTAATGATGGAACCACAAGTAGATAGGGTTTTTCTACCAAGAATCTATTTAAAGAGTTATGAGACTACAAAATGTTTGGTCGATTATTTTTGTATTTGGACCTTTTCTTAGTGAAAGTTTTCCCCACCTTAAAAGGCAAGTCAAGATTGCTTTACTTATTCTGATTATCACAATAGAAGGGTATATTTCACATATTTTATCTTATTCATCTCTTGTGTCTAGTTTTTTGCATTCATAATATATGTATACCTAGTTTATGTTTCAAGTATAAGGGTTAAAGAACATTGCAAGGGAAAATTCTTATGTATTGGCTCTAGTTCTCTCACTCATCCCAATTCCCAGAATTCTCAAGACAATTTCCCACTACAACATTTCCAAATAAACCAACCCCTCTTCCCCTCGACTTGCACACCACCAAGAATGGGATCCACTTCAGTACTAAATAGTCCCTTAAGCTATTGTTGGTGGGTATTTGTCAAAAGGGTGAACAAAACCCCGTTAAGCTCAATAGTTTTGGATTGAGACACAAACAAATGGTTAAATTTTTCAACAATGAAACCCTTGATATACTTACATGCATCAAACCCTAGATCATATAAGAGATGAAAACCAAAGCATGCAGAAACATTTACTTAATATGATCAAAGGAATTGAAACAATGTGAATTTTCCATTTGCATAATGAAAAGACAAAGAATTAACACCTGATGGATGGGCTTGTTGAAGTCAAATGGGCTTCAAAGTCCTTCCTTGGGATGGGTCCTTTGCTTCCTTGGTGTCCTTATAACTCCAACCTTGGTTGATGAACAAGGTAAAGAAGATAGAAAGACGAGATCAAGAGGAAGGGGTCCTCAAGATTCTAATGGCATTTTGGTAGCATAACATTACTTGTGTGGATGGATGGAGTGACCTCAAGTACTTTATTTATAGTTATGTAGTGGATAACCCCCTTTGACATGGTCTTACTTATAGCAGTTAAATATAACTAGATCAAAGTTAAAAATATCAATTAGGGTTTAATATGGTCCACATGTAACTAACGTCCCATCAAGATAGTTTGGGCACATTGATGGGGGTTGAAAACAACCAAAATTAATGATTTTAAGGGGTAGCGCAACTTTTGGGGGTAACTCTACATTGTTTGTGTGCACATAATGGGGCCAATATTTGCACTGACCAATTTTGCTCAACTTTAATGGTTGACTAGGTTGATTCTAACAAGTTTGAGGTCATATGATGGTGGAAAGGAGCTGGAGATGAGGGTTATGCATGCCAATAAAATTGTATTTATGTATAATTGTTGAAAATGGTGCAAGTGAGAAATTTTGAGGTGATAACAACTATCCCACTTCCCTATAGTGCTTTAGCACAAGCTAGCTAAGGAATCCCTACTATTGGGAACAGGGGAAGTTTCAATTGTAATTAATAATCCCTTTTATCTCACAAAATCCCATAATCTTAGTCATATTTTCTCATAATTTCATGGCTGCAATTTCTTATAATTTCATAACAACAATACCATGAAAATTTAAACTTAGAGAGGGAAACCCCAAGGAATAATGAACATGAATTCCCTTCCATGCTACAAAACCATAAATGATATTTGCATGGCAACATAAAATCATGTGCCCTCATGGAAATCCCACATATCTCACTTTGGCAACAAATCTCAATATATAAGTACTTAGGTTAATCATAAAGAAAAGGTTAGAGAACCTAGGTAGCAATAAAATAATATTGTTTTCACTTAGCCCCCTAAGTCCCCTTTCTTTTCCCTCTCGTGGACTCATAGCTCCCTTTCATTTTACTTCTTTGTTTGCAACCTTTGTTGTATTTATATTATACTAAAATGTACGTATTTACAAAGTCTCATCTGTCTAACTTATAGTCATTTCATCATTACAGATACATTCATAATCTAGGGGTCAAAACAAGGGTATTACATTCCTCCCTTGAAAATTCTGGGTAGGAACCTATTTATTGTATGGTCGAGTTCTTCTTTTAAAACTACTTGGTGATTTTAAAATTGTAAACATATCGTTCACCTTTGACCTCTTTGGGTATCACCCCCCCCCTCTCCCTGAAAGTGAGCCATAATATCCTCCACCTGCTATTGTCATTCTATATTCTAACATATTAGTAACATCACATCATCTTGACTCATGATTTTATACATAACTGATGAGTGGTAGAACGAGGTACGAGACCCATAGATTGATCTATTGCATAATTGTTTGACCTTGAGAAAAAATATCCTCAGAGAAAAAGTAAAAGGGTCACTCCAAATGAGTGAGATAGAGCATAAGGTGATCATTCCTAGATATTCAATCATTCTAGATGGAAACAAGTTTAAGCACATAGAGGGTAAGCTAATGCTTAACCTATTGCATCATTTTTTGTGAGGTTATGTGCATGCATACAACATATCATTGTTATTTCATCTTGTATATAATTTTGTGAGTTGCGAGGTTCAACCCACAACTTGGTGTATATTCACTCCCATACAATATTTGAACACCTGTCTTAGTCATATCCATTATTTTGGATTGTTGTGAAAAAAAATAAAAATGAGCTAGAAGTCCCTTCTAATTTATCTTCCTCTTCCATTGTTAGAAGGCCATATCTTCTTTTGAACTCTAATGGTATCCCTCATAAATGTTGGTCTTAGCTTGTTCATGTTGGTGACTATGGTTATGTTTTACTTGCAGAGGATGGAATTGATGCTTATGTTAGTGTTGGATGATATTCCATACCTATATGCACATATCATGGTGGAACTATTCTCTTAATAGCATAAGTTGGGAGCCACAATGGGATTTGTTTTCATTCCCCATGCTTGTATTTGAAGAAAATTTCAAAGTTACGCTTGATAGTAGATATTGGTCAACTCTAGTAACCTATTTCTTTGAAGGATTGCACCCTATATTGAAGCATGTTCATTTGTATATATATATATATATATATATATATATAGAGAGAGAGAGAGAGAGAGAGAGAGAAAGAGATACAAGCACATAATTTTAATTTTGTTTGCATGTATAGCTACCTATAGTTTTGAAATAATGCATAGACATGCTTGAACTAGAATACAATCTATATGGTTGTTATTATGTTGATATGGATTAATGGATACCATCCTTTGTGGGGGTGATAACTAATTAGGATTGTGCTTCAAAGACTGTTTGTGCATATACAACATTATCATAGATATGTATGAGATTGGTTTTTATAATCATACATTATTGTTTGTAATATCACTGCTATATAGCGGGGTGGAAGGAGTAGGAGGGGTGTTATTCGGCCCCAGAGAAACAATGGAATATAGCTTCTCCTAGAGATTAGGACAAGATTATAACAATTAGGTAGAGGCTTATGCCTTGTTGCAAGGGACCATCGGGTTCAACAACTCAATATTCTAGCAGATTAAAAAAACACGATTCAATACTTCATACTAGGAACTTCTCTAAAAGATTCTCATTTATGTTCCATTTTAAGAAGGATCAAAGATGCACTACAAAACATTTCTCAGACAATTTTTTTCCATATATTCCGAGAAAATAACAGGTTAGATTATCACTATGAAAATGTTGCAATTGTCTTGCAAAAAGGGGTTCTACGAATTAATGGGTTATTTATTTTAATCTAATCTGTTAATGATGTATTTCAAATCCAAATTACAAGCTCAACACTATTTTCTAACATATCAAGCTTCTTATGTTCTTGATTATGGGTGGAGTTTCCACTCGAAACGTTGGACGTTTCAAAACTTTACACACAGTCTACATCCATAAAATTTCCTAGCATTATGACTAACTATGGAAACCTGCATACTCAAATCCAAATTAGTTAGATGCATTTGTGAGGAAATCTCATGCAAGCATGTTGTCATCATGAGGTAATTCCATGCAACATGATTTGAAAATTATGCTTCAAGATTCAGGGTCATTCCTCCTTCTAGTAACTAATGCAATGCTTCTCCTCTTTAATTCTCAACATATATTATAGAATCTACTCAATTCGACGTTGTATAGGTGAATCTGGAAAAGATTTAATGATGTACTTAGTAGTAGTAAGGAGCCTCATAATTTTGGCATGGTATCATATAGGCTTCTAATATTATAACTTCTCCGTGAACTTAGGCCACACCTTTTTGCTAATATAAATTTCCTAGTTTCTATTAAAAAAAAATATCATTGCTATATAGGTGTATATTGGAGATAGAGGTTCACTCTATTATTGTTATGTTTCCCTAGGCTATATCCTCCTAGATTGGTAAAAGTTTACATGCATTCCATTATTGAAGTCATATAGCTTGGTTACATGTATGGTTGATATCAAATCATGTGCATGCTTGTTTGAGGAATATTCATGAGCTTAGTTATAACTCTATTTAGGCCTACATGTTGCTCAGGTTTGACATTCCATGCATGTTCTTAGAACTAAGGAAATTAAATTTGTTGGTTTATTATTGTATTGGATAACCATACATGTTGATTTATGATGAGTCTCTACACCTGTAGAACGACACACAGATTATGTTATTTATGAACATATTGACAAATGTTGATATAGTTAGAGGTTTGATTATGTTTGAAGATTGTGGTAGATGGTTGATATAAGATACTTTCTAGTAGAGTTCTTCCCTTAACCTATTACTCTTCCCATCCATTTTCCTTGCCTTGTGCATAGATTGTGTCGCATTTTCACACCCTTGCTACATTTGTCTCATTACTTGCATGCATGCATAGTGTAGGTTGATGCATGGATTGAGTTAATAATTTGCATGAGTTGGTCATTGCATTGATTATGAGTCTGGAAATGAAATGACAAGCTAGGAAGAATGTTGTTTTGGCTCTCCCAATAGTTTAATTCAAGGTTGCATGTGTTGGTTGTTGCATTGATTATGAGTTTGGAAATGAAATGGCAAGCTAGGAAGAATGTTGTTTTGGCTCTCCCAATAGTTTAATTCAAGGTTACAACTTGAGAAATGAATGATACCCCTAAGTGGAGTCATATCCTTACCTAGAGTGAATATATTGTTTGCTTAAACAAGGCTACCTACATTGATGTTTATTCGATCGATGCACACCTTGTATGATTACGAGATATGGTGATTGGAGCCTAATTAATTGTTGACATACATGAACATGTTTATGTGTTTTTTGTTTGTTAAGTTTCTTTTGAACCTGCATGATATATATATATATATATATATATATATATATATATATATATATTATTTATGTTTGGTTGGAGATATAATTGGATATTTTCCTTTGTTGCTTATTTTGTTGTTATTTACATGCATTTGAAGAGAATTATATGATGATGGAAATTACTATTCAATGAAGCTATGAAACTTTGTCTTGTTGAGGTTAAAGAGGATGTGAACACTAGTTTATGGTTGGGTCCTTAGTTTGCCTAGGTACCTAAGCCCAAATTTGACCATTGTGACTTTCCAAATACCAACCATATAAAAACTAAGATTATTATTCTCAATTTATTAAATAAAATTCAAGAGGAAATTGTGTCCTTTCAGTTTCCATCCCACCCTCTATAAGAGGAGGAGGATACTTGAAGAAAAGGGAGGAGAAAAGAGTAGGTATTCTTGAGTTCGACACATAAGATTCAATTTAATTCTATTTTAAATTGTCAAGTAGACTAATTTATTCTTATAATGGGATGATGGCTTACGATTGAGGTGAAAGATAATGTTCCTTCTCTAGAAGGTATATTTGGTTATTTTTGTACATGGTTATACAATTTTTGGTCATGCTTTGAATACTAATACAACCATGTCTACATATTCCTTCTAGACAATCCATGTGTTGAGTCCCCAAATATTTCTCACCATTTTAGGCTTCACCTATTTTGATTTGTTTGTTGTAACCAGTAGCACATGGTTTTAGAAACATCCCACTTGTTGTGAGCCTAACTGGTTATCAAACATGTTCGGGTTATCTGAATATCCAATCATTATTTACATTAATAAATATTACCATTTATAGGAATGTCTATTATTTCTCCATGTGTTTTGTACTATGTTTCAACTTTCTTCCTTTTACTTTAAAAAGCTTGTTTCATTTTTAACCGAGTATGCTTCGTTGTGTTTTATAAAATTCCCTTAGATAGCTATTATTGATTTGGTGTATTTTATATAATTTTGTACATAATTTTATTTGCTATTATATTTAATTTCAACATTTACTTATTCATAATTGTAACTTAATTTGTAATTTTAGCATAACATTTTTAACTTGTACTTAATGTAAAATTTATTACTAACCTAAGGCTCATTTTAAAATTTACCCCACAAATATTAAGGAGATTTAGTACTCATAAGGTGGAAGAGCTCTACTACCTTATTTAATGGATCAATCTCCTTGTGAATAGTTGGTTCTAGGGCTTAAATCAATTCTCAGGTTACCATCCCCATTTTCCTCTTGACTAGCCCTATAAGAGGGTTTTTTTGTGTTGGTACTTGAATGCCGTTTTTAAGAATCAATAGAAAGAAGTGTTCCATTGACATTTTGAAGAGCCTCGATGGTTCATTGTCGCATATTTAAAGGTTAGTTCCTTCCATATTTTAAAGGATGAGTCAAGGTGGAATTTTGATCAATCTCAATGAGCTTCGTGAACAAGGGTTGTTGGCTAGTATAGATGAATACTTTTGAATGAGCCAAGGTAGATTTGTTCAAATGAAAGAAAATTGTGGTAAGGTATCCAAAGGGATCCTAGCTAGTGGAAGAAGAAGAAAATAAAGAAACAAAAAATAGCCCCCTCCTCAATAAGGATACATATGAGGATGGGTATGTGACAATTACTTATACAATGCATGCCAATCATATTTGACTCTATCAAACCCTAACCAACCTACTTGTCTTCATAAATACATTACATTATATATCATAAATGACGTATTCTACTCGAGCCTCAAAACCAGGTTTGCTTCCATGTTATGTGCAATTGCTTGGGGCTTCACATAACATAGCTAAGGTTATCCATGTGTCATGTTAATCCTTATTGCACATCATCCAAAAATGAAGGAGTCAACAATTTCAACTTAGATGGGAATGTATAGGTAAGTAGAATTGTAAGTAAAAAATTTCTCACACCACTTAAACAGTCATAAGAGGGTGTTGCAACACATCTAGGGACAATGCATGACTACCTCTTTGGCATGCTTTTCCTCCTAAAAAAAACTAGAAAAATCCTTTTGTCAAGGTTTGAGTGGACATGCATATCTAGCCACATGGCTCCCAAACCTCTTTAACCCATGACCTAATAATATATTTTGGGAGGGAATCTACCTACAAAATATTATAATAGAGATTGATGCCTCAAACTATCACGAACAACAACATATTCATTAATAGGAATCTCAACTCAAATTTTATTAGAAAGAATCTTGATACCTCATCGTAGACTTTTAGAACAAACTTGTGAGGGACTTCAATGACCCCATTGATGACGCTAGTATGAGCTTCAATAGAAAATCACTGCAACATTTGTAGAGTGATATCTAGTCATAGAGTGACCATTTGGCCCCTTTAAGCCTTATGACAACCAAACTAGGGCCTGCATGCCTGATCAAAATGGAAAAAGTTGTCAGATTTGTCCATAACATCAATTAGATGGTCAATAAATGCATCTAGGGAACTAAATATTGTAAAATCACATATGTAGACTCACTTAAGGAAAACCCTAACAAAGCTCCAAACCATGGACCACCATAGTTCAATGGTATAACTAAATTGTAAATTTTATAGAAAAAATAAGAGTTGTATATAAATGGTTGTGATAATCATGCGTTACTCTCATTATTAACATAGGTGTATGCTTGAATCTCAGGCTCAAGATACATATCAAGTGATATGAGAGGAATTGCAACACCTTGTTGTCCAAGAAAGTTTGTTTTGTACACTAAGAAGGGTGAATAAACCAACACCCGAAGAAAATATTCATTTTTGTGGATGTAGCCAGTACTAATAATGTGTTGCAAGGATCGATCTACATAAGTAAGATACATATTGTTGTAAGAAGTTCATTTTCAAACTATTAAAATATGATTTACATGTAATAATGTATAAAGAATGATATGGGACAAGACCAATGTTATAATTCTTGTGTGTAGATAAAAATGGCATGGGACCACCTAGAAATTAGGTGAAGCTAGAAGGAAAGTATGTGAACAACATGGTAAGGAAGAGCTTGGAACTAGCATGGTGCACTTTAAGGCCACAATGTTGAATCCTCGAGATCAAGTGGATATGAAAAAGACATGTCCAAGCATAAAATATATGCATGTTAGTGATCAAAAGAAAAGGGACAAAGTCTAGAGAGAAGAGAGTTGCTCAATATTGTTGAAAATTTGAAAATAAAAGTGCATTAAGGTTGGTGCTTTTCTAAGAGGGAGAGGAATGTAATATCATAGTTTTGACCCCTAGATTATAATATATTAAATCATGTAATGTCGTAATGGTGTGGTTATTTGGACATGTGTCAATCTAGGAGGGATGAGTTGTAATGACCCCATAATACAAAATATAAATATGCTTCGTAAGTATTCCTAGCTCAAAGCCTAAGGCAAAGGCACAACTATTGGATGGACATGAGTCCAAGTTGTGGGATTAGTTGTGATATGTTTGGATGTTATAAAATTGAAGCATACAAAATAATATAATAACCACCAAAAAGGTTTTTTGAGGAGAAACAAGGGGGATATTAGTGCATGAGATTGGAAGAGGAACGGGGCCCTCCGGGACCAAAAGACCATTAAAATAATGTTGACACATATCCACATGTAAGTACTATCCCATGCTTTGACCATATGTCCCAAGAAAAACCCATAATGTTATTGGGAAGGCACTTATTCCTTATGTATGGGAAAAATATATAAATTGTAAAATTTCTTGGAGAGATCCATTACTATTCCACTCTCTCTCATGAACTTATATGCTCTCAAGGGTGGTAGGTGTGGGGGGGATCCTCATTGATTCCCGAGGAAAAAAAATGTCCTATGCTTAGGGATTGGGGATTTCATCCAATAACCAGGAATAAGCATATGAATTACTCCAGGGGTTGATGTTAACGATGGCATCACAAATTTAATCACTAACATTAATGGGAGACTCTAACATACTTATCAAGATGATGCACAAGAAATTCCTTCTAGCTAATTAGAAACTCGCTTCTATCCTAGTTTGAGCTCAACATGAGGTCACAAAAATCCAAAAAACCTCCTTCTATCAAGTCTTACGGGGTTATAATCATCGAGCTGATTTGTTAGTCAATGAGGAAATACGATTAAAATTGGGGAAGCTTAGGGTTAATGGTCAATTAACCATTCAAGCCATACCTTAATCAACTCAAGCAAACTACCAATCTGCTCAACTCATTCCATTTCTCCTCAACTCATTCCAGTATAAGAGGAGATGCATGTCATGACTAATATTATTTTGTGGGATTGTCTACTCATGGTAAAATGAATGCATATTTAGGTTGTACCCTTGATAGTTGGTTTCTCGACATAAAATATACTTTCTAGAAGGACCTTCCCAGTATGTTCCTATTTCAACATCATGATTGTTGGATTTTGGTTTTGTTCTTACATAAATTAGTCTCAATGTAACTCTATCTTTGGCCTAGCTTATAGGGTAATTGACCAAGGTGCTTATTTTCTCTTTGTTTAAGTAATTCTAGTTTTTATTTTAGTAGGGTTCTCAATCTAGCCATCTTGGTGTACCTCCATTATCTCTCCTTTAATATGTTATTCTTTATTAGGATTTCTTACCACCCTACCCTCCTAGACTACCTTGTTTGATTGGGTTCTACAAGTTAGGTTTGATTCCCCCATGTGTAAGGTCAAATCATTGGCTCAATCAACCTTAAATGTTTCATGTCCCACTTGTGTCGAACAAAGGTGTGTTTCTAACTGTTGTAGTGGTAATTACCTTTCACTAAGCTCTTGGTTTAGTGGGTGTTAGTATTTTTTTTCTTCCTTACTTACAAAGTGGTTGTGGGGGCATTGAATTATCTGAAGTCTTTATTTTTAGTTTCTCGCATTCCTTTCTATCCCAAATGCAAGATAATAATTTCAACTATTACATGGATCCATAGGACACGTTTACTAATGATGACTCTTTGGATTGTTTATCAACTAAATCATTAGTAAATCTCTCGTAATCAACTACTTCACCTACCTACCTCTAGGAGAATTCCATCATGAATAAAATGCAAGGCATCATGCATGAAACCAATCACCATTCCCTCCCCCTTTCTGATCATTTTAAACCTACCTCATTCTCCATGTCTACCCATCTCACTCAAATTCAACTTGACATGTCTTTGATGAAGTTCCAAAACATAAATCTTGACAACCTCCATAATAATTAATCTTACATCTTCTACATTCTCACTTACTTTGGCCTTTTATTCCAAATTCATTACATTCAACTATAAGACCTAGACCTAATTCCATAAGTAGGTCATCCTCCTAATCCATGGGAGTCCATATCTATATATGATTCTCAATGTTATTTTGTAACATCGACGATCTCTTTTCCAACAGATCAAAGAACTTAAATAGTTGGTTCCAATCTTCGAATGTAACTTCCATGTACTTAATCATAGTCTTATATTACTGTCTTTCACCAAGATACACAATGCATGTACTAATTTAAAGGGATAAGTAAAAAATAAAGATGGAGAAGTGGATGATTATATGGGGGCAAACGAGGACACATCTACCCATTGATTTTTTGACATTGTCAGTTAATAGTTTGGTAGCCAATTTTATCACTTTTTCTCCATCTATGACTATGAAGGCTCAATATAGTGACTTATTGTATTAATTATATGAAGATGATAAGCTAATCACGAGAATTCCAATTTTCCTCTTCTCAGAAGTTTTGCTAGTTTATATACCTTTTGATCAACTTACCTAATGCATAATTGGATCATCATCAACTAACCATTACCAATTAGTTTTTGATGATATATTTTAACTGTCTTTAATTGTACATTCTTCCACTTATGTATATGAAGCATATCTATGCATAATAGAACTTTTGGACAAATGGGCATATTGTTTTTCGTGGGATCTTCGAACAAGATCAAAATTCTGTTAAGACAATCTTGTAGGTTGTACATTTCTCTCCATGGTAATATAATTTAGGTGTAGTCTAAACGTTCTACGTTTTTGACTTTCCAACAACTATCATCATAATTTGACAACACAATTGTTGGAAAAATTACAACTTTACATTGCTTAAATCATGTTTTTGAATGCATAAATCGACTCAATGCCCTCAAAATCCCCCAGGGCACTCGAAGTATGTAAACTCAACCACTGAAATTTACAATTTTCTAAATTTGTGACCGGATTTTGGACAAAACTTATCAGAAAAGTGCCCAAAAAAGAATACAAACGTAGAACGTTTAGACTACGTCATATAATTTATATTCTATTTAAAAAATAAGTATTTAGCAATTTTTTTGGGGAACCGATATTTATCTATGCATTTTTAAGTAACTACTTCCTTTCTTAATACAATATGAATACCTAAAGTTGTTAAAATGCACTTTTGAGAATTGTTTTTTACATATTCTATTATTACATTAGTAAAAAACAAAAAGTTATTTCTAAACAATTATTATTGGACATGAAAACTTCATTTCACTATTAATATGACATTTTGGATGATTTTAGGGGCTAAATTTCGCTCACGGGCTAATTTTCCATGGTTTTTCCAAAAACGAGATTCGTTATTTTAAAAATGATTCACCCAAATTCTATAGGATAAAATTATTTTACCTTAAAAATCGCCAAAATTTTATAAAAAAAATGTAAAATACTTAGAAATTTAAATATTTAAAAAAAAATATCACCAACATTTATAGTTGACATATGAAGGATTAGTAATATTCGCCAAAGTTTCTACATTTTAAAATAAATTTCAATCCTTAAAATCATCCCTGATGTACATCACATCAATACATAGTAGGTCACACATACAACCTCTTCTATCAAGATAATCTCAATTACAACTGTTATCCAAGTACTAAGCCAATCTCTTTATCAATAATAAAAAGTTCTTTAAGAACTTTTCATCTTCAACTTTACCCATTACCACTATTTCTTTTTAGAATGTACACTCCTTCCACCCTCAAGATCTTCTTCCACCCTCAAGATCTTCTTCCATTCATAACATTCACTACCCAAAGTCCTACCTCATAACTTATAACTTACGTTGAGTAGTGATTTACCAACAAGAAACAATTTTATCTAATACTCCAATAAATTATTCATACAACCTCCACCAATAAATAGATAAATAAATATGACACATCAATGAAAAGGTTTTAGTTGTCCTATCTACTTAATATGATGGACAAGTTGTGGGGACATTGACATAAATTTCCTACCTGCAATGAGTGAAAAGTAGAAATGGATTAAACTTTCCTATGACATTTGGGAGGCTTCAACACGCTTAATGATTCCCCTCTTTCTTGAGAGCGAAGGTAGAATTCTTAATTGGTCACATTTAGTTAAAAACAATGGAAATAATGCACCATGCGCGCTATTCGAGCACTACCTAGTTGTTACCTCAACATCCTTTGTTAAATGAATGATATAATGCTTATACTTGATCTACCTTTAGAAACTTTTGGCTATGAGGAATATTTCATCCACATAATCCTATATAATGTGGCCTTCCAATATAATGATGTCATGTTTTCTAAATTTAACAGTGAAAAGGAACAGAAAAGGAACATTGAAAGTAGTTTGCTTCATTGTGGATTTAAGTTTTTTAAATAGAATAGTATAATCTTTCGTCTCATTTTATTATTAATATAATTAATAAGTTTGATATAATGATGTTATGTTTTCTAAATTTAACAGTTAAGTTTTTTTTAATAGAATAGTATCATTTTTGTCTCATTTTATTATTAATATAATTAATAAGTTTGATATAATGATGTTATGTTTTCTAAATTTAACAGTGTAAAGGAATATTGAAAATAATTTGCTTTATTGTGGATTTAAGTTTTTTTTAATGAGATAGTATCATTTTTCATTTTATTATTAATATAGTTAATAATTTTGATATTAATTTAGTATATAGTTTCATTATGATTATGATTATGTTTTAGAGTTTTTTCTTTTATAAATATAATATGATATGATGTAAGAAATTGTTACTTTTACATATTTTTTATGATAGGATTTTATTTTACTATTGTTGTATATTTTCATGATAGAATTTTGTTCCATATTATAATTCTCCTTTTTATTTTTTTAATAAGTTGGATAGAGAATGAGTTATCAATGTTTGATTGTGGACAAAGTTATCATCTTAATGATGTTACAAATATTTAGTCTCAATCTATTTTTTAAGTCATTATTAGAGATCTTATTTTAGGTAGTAATGTTCAATGTCCCCTTGAATATTAGAGAGATAACTCTTTTTTAATGATCATTCTTTGGGTAAGTTTATTACTTTTGTCTAGAGATTAAGAAGATGACCACCACCATCTTTGCCTAATTTTGCATTTATGTTGATTTGAGCAAATGTTTCGTTAATAAAACTATGTTGGGGTGCGAGAACCATAGATAGACACAATTCTTGGATTATGAACATATTGGTTTTTGGTGCAAGGCTTGTTTTGAGCATGGGCTAGTGGCATTTTCTTGTCCAAAGCTAAAGGTCTCTTAAGTTAAAAAGCAAAAGGAAAAAAAAGCTACAAAGTAAAGCAGTTAAAGATGAATCATCACTCACTATCATCAATTAAGAATCAAGGGGTCCTTGATCTTATAGATCTTGCAGATGGCCCCACCCCATCCATTAAGGAGTGTGGTGTAGACACCTAGACAAAACATGACAAAGTAATCAATGCCTCTACCATCAGTTTCCTAGCTTGGCTACTCCTTTGGGAGTGTTAAAAGCATGCACAAGTCATGGTATTTGGGTAATAAAATGGAACTAATCACTTTGACCAAGTTGGTTGATGAAATGTAATCAACATTGCTAAAGTCTTCATTAGTGTCAAACGATATCCTAATTAAATTGAAAAAAAAGGAAAAAAGAAAGAAACAATTGTTGGTCAATTTGTATGATATTCAACTTGGAAAACTAAAAGAAGACTATATTTTCTTTTTAAATATTGTGATGCAACAAAATCAATATATACATTTTAAAGTGTCAAATTCATAGTTAAACATTATAATAAATCATATAATAGAGATACAACAAAGTAACTAATTTGACATAAAATTAAATAATATTAATAATCTAATTTAAAGTCACAATCTAATTAAACACCAAATATTAATGTATAAAATAACAAAAAAAAACCCTCCATATAAAAATATGACTCTTTAACATACATAAATGTATATACCCTACCCTATATACCCTACCTTACCTATCCAAAAAATTACACATCCTATAACAATCCAAATAAACCATACCATAAATGAAATTAAAAAATACTTATTATATTTCTGCATACCCTATATACCCTACCCTACCTATCCAGGAAATTACACATCCTATCACAATCCAAAGAAACCATACCATAAATGAAATTAAAAAATGCTTATTATATTTCTGCATCTTGTGTGCAGGTCAAGTTCCCTGCCCCACCTAAGTAATTTAACATCACCGACACCCCTACCTCAAGGATGACATGCTAAGTTCAATGGTTGCTGAAAGACATTACAGAGTCAACTCATGCCATCCGTGATCACTGACTCAACTAACTAACATCCCCATCGTCGGGTGGTCTAGGGTTGATTAGATTCCAACTCATAAGTATTAGATAAGATTTAGCAAGACAATCCATATGCATAGGCTAACAATTCGTTGGTGTTAGGTCTAGTCCAAGATGGACAAGAAAAGTAATGAAAGGCAAGTCTTATCAATGGCCAAGGCTCCACTGTCGCCATGAAATCCTCTGAAAATTCAAAAACGATTCCAACCCTGAGTATGCCATAGGCCCACGTGGGTCGATGACATTTCAAACTTCCAATTTCTTAAATATTTATCCATTGCTATCATGTCCGCATTTCCTCCTCGGTCCGAAAAGATTCCCCATACTCCCATTGGCGGCGGCCGCCTCTCTGAGTTGTGTAGCTGAATTTGTTAAGCATGTGGTCCCAAACGTTTGCCTTGAAATTGTAATTGTAAATGGGTTTTTGAATTTTATGTTATATAACGGGTTAAGCAAAAGAACTTTGTGGTTTCCCTATGTTTCCAGATTTTTGTTTTTGTATATTTTAAGCTATAGCATCATTGTTTGTGTTCTACGTTACCTACCAAAAAGGATTGTTATGATAATTGAGGGATTTTTCGATGTGGGTTTATGTTTTAGAGAAGATTTTTCTGTCACTGAATTGAGTCTGTAAACAACTGAAGATAAATCGGTTGGCCATTTGGTTTGGAAGAAGCAACTTATCAGGGATTTCAGACATGGAGGTGAGTCTTCTGCCAGCAGCAACTTGTATTGCCTGTGATTAGATTTTTAGTCCTTCAATGTTTGTTTTTAAGATTTAATCGACATACGGGGTTTATATTGCCTGTGAATAGATTTTTAGTCCTTCTATGTTTGTTTTTTAGATTCAATCCTCATACACTTTGTATATATGTATTTTTGTGAGTTTGTGAAGCTCAGGGTTCGCTCAAACCCAGCTCCATGCTTATTAAGCATCCATATCCTCACCATGGCTAGAGAGGTCTTCACTGATGACAAATTTTGAATCATTATGGTCTACCCATTAATGGCTCCTACTGATCATACTAACCCAGGAACTCAATCACCCTCCCCAAAAGGATCCAATAATGCTGCTCAAAAAGGAGAGAAAACAATAAAAACTCATTATCTCATCTCTGTGCCCCCTGAAATGATGGTAGGCCTTACCTTGTAATCCATTTTGATCTTTACTTGGATAGTTGATCCATTTTGCCAGCGTAGAAGATTTATGTATTCTATGAAAATCTTAAGAGCTAGAAGTTAAATCCGTATTAGGTTTGTCTCTCTCTTTGAACATATGGTTAAGTAATAGGATTTGTAGGTGTAAATGTTACAATTCGGAAGTTGGTTTTTTCATACCATGGTGGGTTAATATATTAGGAAACTAAAAATCCATGGATGAGGGAAAAAACTTTGTTTGAAAGTTTTCAATTTATCCATCAATTAATGATCATTATTAGGTTCACCCAATGGGCCTATCTCAAGTTCACCTGAAGTTCTTGTAGATTCAGGTGCATGAACTTAGTTACCTCTCATAGTTGTTTCTGCTAAACTAAATGTGATGGTTGTGCTGCACTAGATGATTATCTGCGAGCCTCTCAAGTTACAATGAGAAAGTGGGTATTTAATAAGCCTCAAGTTACATTTGAGCCCTTGAGATTTGCTGGAATTTACTTGGACTTGACAGCTTTGGAACTGTCAATATTTTTTTCCTTGAATCTTGACAGCTTTGGAACTGAATTTTTTTTTCCTTGAATCTTGACAGCTTTGGCACTGTCAATTTTTTTTTTCCTTAAATCTCTGCGAGAAATTTGTGAGCAGGCATTTCAAGTGAACACATCACCCATCCTCGAGGAACGCTTCACCCACTGCTTCTATCTTTCTGGTCTGGGTGGATGGTTGAAGTGCTCCTCCTGAAGGATGTGTGATGTGTTCACTCGATCATTGGTGAAAAAATTCTCATGCAGATTCAACCAAAAAAACGTTGGCATTATGTCCAACTGTGAAAGCCTGCATGCGAAGCTCTAGAACTGCCATTGAAGGTGCTTTTTATCAGGATAAATTTCAATGCGGCTTTGCATTGGATCTTGTTGAGATTTCTTTTTGAGCATGTATTCGACAGATGTTACCAAACTCAAGATCTAAAATTTCATGACCTACTTTGAATGAATCCAAATTCAAATTACTCTGTCAATTATATCATACTTCAAACAATTTATAGTAACCATCAATGTGGAGCATCCCTAGCCTCTAGGTCCTTTATTATAAGTCAATATTAAGGAATCCATTCTTAGGTCACAACCATCATTTTTGACATCTTGATTTGAAGTAGTTTTCCATGATAATGAAGACATGACTGAACATTCAGACCATGTAAGTTTTGCTATCACAGAGGCACATTTGAATTACATTTAGAGAGAGAACTGTAAATAATAAAGCCTGCATCTTGAGTTTATGAAATTTACCTAGTGTTTCCATTAAGCATATCAGCAGTTTCTAGCAAACTGTAAAGTGGACCAATAATGGTAAGCTTTTTCTTCTTATGCCTATTACAAGATATCCTTTTAGTGTTGCAGAATTGAGCATTCAAAAAATTCTTCACGGGGAATTCATTCATAGGGTTGTTACTGTTTTCATTGGATATTATAGAAGACTATATATATATTCAAAGACCTTTATTTGCATACTGAGGGGAACTGCATTTGAATACACGTATGCAGTTTTGCTGATTTGGCTGTAATTTTATTTGTGCAACTATATTTATGCTGACTTTGTTGATCTAAATAGATGTATGTGAAATTCTCATGTACCTTGATAGATTGTTAGCTGCTTAAAATGTTATTATTGTAAGTGAAGGTGCAAGGTAACTTTTAACAACACAGCTAGCCCCTGCCTTGAGGAGTTTACTGCTTTTGAAGATGATTTAGCCATGCATTTTTCTGCTAGGATAGGCATGTATATAAAAGATATAGATTCTCTTGATTGTGGAGTTCAGGTGGTTGCTTTACTCAGATATGCTTGGAGTGTGAGCCAACTTAACTACCACCTAGTCGAACCATGATATGTCTAATGTAATCATATTGTTTGATACTGTAATGTAAGATGCTTGTTTTTCTAAAGAAAAATGTTGTGATTGTAGACCTCAAACGCCTTGGCCTATGAAGCATAGCAGTATCAACTGCTATAAGGTTTGTAAAAGGAGAACACTATGACATGAATTGGATTCTTTTGTTTGTGAATTTTACACGAACCTTTGCCCGCTTTCTTGTACCTAAGAACTTGGCTTAGATCTCATCTTTGATTCCAAATTTTCAGCCTGTAGTTAATATAGATAGCAATTTGTTCATCCATACTTTTTGCCTTCCTATTCATTTCTCCTGAGTTTTGCTTCATCAAATGTTTTACATTTAGTCCCCACCTCAAAATACATTTGAGAGAGTACTTTACTCTTTGTGAAACCACTTTTATATCTGATGGGAGCATGCACAATGTGCACTCTGCCATGCAGGTACAAGCATGCACATCACATGCTCTCTTCATTTCACATGTTTAAAAGGCTTCTCTCATGTTGTGGCTTGCAGCAAGGACCAAATCCCAAGAAAACAAGTTCCCCAGACATGAATAGTGTGTATGTCACGAAGCCTAAGCATAGAAGGCCGTCTGGTAGGGAAGCTATTGATTACATGCACCATGAATCTCCATCTCATCATCAACATGCTGAATCTCCTGCTAGGAGATCAATTGGTGAATCACCATTTCATCGACACTCAATCCGCAGCGCTACTAATGGTGGTGCTCCTTTGAAGCCAAAGATTGCAGATTCACCGAGACAAGGGCTAAATGAAAACACTGAGAATGGGGGTTCTGAGCATGGTACTAGAGGGCGTCACCACCATGGACAGGGTCAGTCTCCATTGCATCGCAACTATCAAGGAAGGCAGGGGAACAAACTCCAAGCAACATCTCCTGCTCGAAAGAGGAATGTTTCAGAAGGAGGAGGAACTGTGTTTGCGCCATTGACACCTAGGCGATCTAAGATGGGAGCAAACACACGACCTGATGAAACTGTAAGTGATTGCACACTTGTTTGCACATAATGTGGATATATGAAGTGACAATGAATGGAATCGGTACATAACCATGAGTATTTGGACCACTACTCTTACAAAATACAACAGGAAGGTACACCGAAGAAAACCAATCATAGTTTTGTCTTTTGGAATGTCTATTTGTCTGTAAATTGTAAACAAAATATTGGCATTTACAAAATTCCCTAGTTTCATGACTTTGTGTTACCGAGTTTAAGAAACTGAAAGAAAGCACCATCGTTTTTTACTATGCTCAGGGTTTGGTTGCTGCACCTAGTGAGATGGAATTATTTTGTCGGTGCTTTGGTAAGCTGAATTTAGTGTTATTCGTGCATATCTCCCCATGCCTATATATTCCCTGAAATGTAAATTCCTCGTACTTAATACATCCTTGACAGTCCCAAGATTATGATTATCATTGGCTATGATTACAGGCATGTCCATCCCTGTCAGCTACTACTCTTATCTACTAACCCCGAAAAATGCTTAATACAGTAGATGAATCATCCACACAAGCACCAAAAGCCTTGGGAGAGATAGGTTGAAAGTTGCCTGCAACATACTGGTTGCAAAAAGTAGGCTGGCATTTGTATGCCATCCAATTAATTGCATTTTCTAGTTTCTCATACATGACTACCACTGAATAATATAAAAAAGGATCCATGTTGCTGTGTGGCTGAAGCCTGAAACTTCTACTTTCAAACCTCCAGCTTCCTTTTGCTGCATAAATTCTCTGGATTGCTTGTGCATGACCCAAGAGACTGATTATCTCATGTCAATAGTTATGCATGAGTAATTGTGGCCGGAGAGAGTGATTGTCTTATGTCAATCTTTATGCAGGAGGGATTGATCATTATTGAGATTTTGATTCATTTCTTAAGATAACATCCATTGAAACAAGACTGGTTGAGTGTGTCCAGTACTCAGCCAGTTTACTTTTTAGCTTTGAAATCAGTAGCATGTTTGTTTGGGTCAAATTCTGTCAAATCTGGTGAAATTCTTCTAGACTTTGTGGGTTTGACCAACACTCAAATTGATTGAATTCATTTGACCTTTATGAGTTTGGAAGATTCAACTAAAGTAGAATGAAAGAAAAATTGAGGTCTGTAATGTAAAAATGAATGAAATCCAAGAGTTGACCATAATATTAAAAATAATATAAAAAAGTGGACCATAAGAATAAAAAATAATATAATAATAAAACAAACCAGTGTAGATTCATCTTAACTGGGATCTTTTAAGCATCTTAACCCAGAAATTTGTGCCTCCATTGCTTTTTGATCCCTATAGGTGCTTAATATATCCAAGATGGATTTAAGCTGGTTTAATCAAGTTTTGTTCCAAGTTTTTCCTAATTTTCTTATAGGTCCAAGTCATACTCTTACTCTTCAGCTTTTGCCTTGTCGTTCCTGTGTCAGGTGACTATGATAATATCTCATACTAATACTGTGAATGCTTTCTTAAGAACCTAACTTTGGTTCATCCCTGTAATCTCAAATTTTCTGAACATGAACTTGAATATTATCAACATTGTATCACAGACTAAGGATTGCTGCTTTAACTCAGGATTCTGGAGCTATTCTTATAATAATAAACTGGCTACATTTTTTTCCTCGAGTTTTATAGATACGGATCTAAGATATCTTTTCCCTTGTTATTTGAGAAACAGATGTTCACAATAAAATAAAAGCTCGTTTTTCTTTGTCTGTTGTTAATATAGTGTGGTTTGTGTTTAGATGGTTGAGGCCACGAATATACATTAGAACTCCAGCACATTGTCTACAATTCTTCATCTTTTTTACATAATTGTTGAGATACATGTCTTTCAATAAGAGTTTTAGGATACATCTTTGCTTTCAATAAGAGTTTAAGGATACATCTTTGCAAGTTTGTAGTAATCCTAACATGCAATTTTCTGGTGAGGTAGATTTTTGTTCGAGGCAGCTTGGCAGCCTAATCCAAAAAACTTAATTACTTTCTTTGAAGTATTCAAGACTGCAAGTCTCCATGTTAGCTGGATTGCCAATATTTGGGTTCTTTTCTTATGGTGCAGCCTGACAGAAGTGCAGCTCTGCCCAAGTTTGGTGACTGGAATGAGAAGGATCCCACATCTGCAGACGATTTTACTTACATATTTAACAAAAGGCGAGAAGAGAAGCAAACAGGAGTTGGTATGGTCCCAGCAACACTGCAAGGAACACCATCTCATTTCAGCAGCCACAAGCAAGCAAATGTTTCACGGTGTAAATCATCGGTAAGCAATTTCGCACTAAGTTGGATAACCTGCATTGTTGTCTTGTAACACAATTTCGATCTATACTATTTCTTACACATGGTATGCATATATCAATTTACAAGGTGTGGTGTTGCATGGCGCCAAAGACATTGGAATGACAACAATATTATTGTCAACCCTACTGAAGAATGCTTGAATACAAGGACCCCTATTTTATCATGCTGTATTGCAATTGCTTTCAACAACTAACTCTGTCTAGTCCCGGACATCCACTGATCTTATTCTGCACCACAAGATTCATTGGCTTTGTTTTCAGTTGACTGCAGTTTACTGCCTTTGGACTGACATGTGAACCAAGTTGGCTATTCTAGTCTCTGTCAAAGAAGAGTAGCTATGGAATTGGCTATTAATATTATTGCAAAGGCTCTTCCACTGTCTTTGTAAAGTTAAAGCTGGTTTATAAACCTTGTAAGGCTTTTTTATGCAAAGCCTGCCATTCTAGTTGGGGAGTGCATGAGTTTTACTAATTCTATTCTTTGGAGTTCCTTCTTTGGAGTTCCAAGTGTGGTTTAAAAGTACAAGCAAATTCATACAGGAACCTGGTGCCATTCTTTTGATAAGAAGAAAGGGCATTCTCATTGATTTCTGTTCTATATTCTATAAGCACAGTTGAACTCTATCCACAACGACGACAGGGAGGGTCTAGCACGTATTGTGGCCACTTTAATGTAAGGGTTTCATTATTCATACACCCCTGTGATGTTGATAATAACAGTGTAAATGCCTAGTAAAGCATGACATTACTCAGTCGCTCAATCCAACAACCTGTTGGGTTCATGTATTATTGCATCCATTAAATTAATTACAGAATTGTGGCTATTGCAATCTTATAAGGAATCAATGGTACTTGCAATATAATATGATGTTTGACGTAATTATGTGTTTCTTTAAAAAATAACTCACCTTTTTCAAGGGATATGCAATCAAAATGCAGTGATTCATTTCGTTAATAAAATACTTTTAATGATAGAGAAGGGGCAGACTTCTGATTTAAATCCTGTAAAATTTAGGGTATTGTTGTTGGGTATGTGTTATATTCTTTGCATGTGTATGTGTGGGCGCGTCAGATATGACTACGTCTGATGATCCCTCGTACTAGTGCCCTGTTTGTGCCGTGTGCGCCAGGCGCTTTCCTAGGGGGTTCCTAGGAGGGGCAGGTATGCCCCCCTAGTTACGCATAGCGTTCAGGGCAGCGCCCCAAAATTTTTGTTTTGGGTGGTTTTTGCTATTTTTAGCAGTTTTGTAAATTAATCCCGGATTAAGGGATTAGGGTTTTGGTATCTACGGAATACCTAAAAAACATTGTATATATTGTATGATGAATGGTGAAATTCGATATAATGAGTATAAAAAAGGTTTTCCCGGTTGAAGGTTTCTGGTATAAAATCTCTATGTACTCTGTGTATGAGCCATTGATTAAATTTTGTTTTATTTAAGAATCTATATGCATTGCTTTACTTCACAGCTTTAAAACTTACAATTGTTTGATTTACAATTTTGAAGAGTGTGTTGTGGACTTTGTGTCAAATGATGGTATGCTAATTTGGTTATTTGTTTTTCATCTTGTCATGTTCCTTTGACTTTTGATAAAGTGATTGATGCACAAATTTGTCCACTTGGATCGTTTCTAGGCTGCATAACTATATTATCGGTATTTTAAATAGATACCCTACCAATAATTATTTACAATGAATTCACCGTTTTTTCCCAAAATTATTTGATGAAGATCTTAACAGCATTGGGTGCCAATACAACTATAAGGGTTACTGCTTCAAATGAGGTGTGGGTGCCAATACAACTATAAGGGTTACTGCTTCAAATGAGGTGTCGACAAGATCTCAAATTGGGTCATTTCATGGCCAGCACCGCCAACTTACCCTTCAACCAATGGACGATTGGATACAAACTTTGGAATTGGCTTGTCACAAATCTTCCAATAGGCGCATGGATTCTGTTAATAATCATCCAGATTGTTTTCTTTATAAGCCCTATTTATTTCTACTTATTCATCAATGTTTTATTCATGGGATTGGTTAAGTTTAGGACTTGGTTCCCAAGTCATTAGGACAATATGGATGGATTAGTGGTGGGATTTCATTATTGCCAAAATTGTTAATTGTTAAATATGTTTTGTAAAGAATTAGTCCCATGGGTTTAGCTTGATGGATGAATGGAGGAATTGTTATTCTTCTTGCTTAGGTTTCAATCCCGCTAGTGACATGTTTGTGTTTAGCTTGGATGGTTGAATGGAAGAATTGTCATTCTTCTTACCTAGGTTCCAATCCCGCTAGTGACATGTTTGGTCCAAAGTGGTTTGATCGAAAAGGTAGGAGCTTCGTTCCTATTTATAGGGATGTCTCAAGAGACCATGTTTGGAACTTGTTTTGGTTCATGTGTTTAGTGTCAACCACTAAATGAACCACTAAATGAGTAGGGTTGCTTGATGTTGCTATGTATATAAATTATGGAAATGTTGAACTCTTTAATCATAAATTATGGTATATTTATATTATGATATGAATGGTTAGGGATGGAATTAATTCATGGATGTGCCATGTAAAGTTTTGACCCTTGGGTTATATTCGATCAAATTATGTACATGTATTGACAAAGTTATTTTGTTAGGTGTTGAAATATATGGGGTCAAGTTGTGATGACTTTGTGATATACATATTGTAAATATCTTGTACAAGTTTCTAGTGTGGAGCCCAACGCCAAGGTTGGACTAGAGAACAACAAAAGTCTTAGTTAGACTTTGGTTTGAGTTTTGCATTGTCTCGTAGTCACCATGTGGTTATGTTACCATGGTGCACTTTAAGTTATGCTTAAACGATATTTACAAAAAACAAAACATAATATATAATGTAAAAGAGCAAGATGGTTGCTAAGCTATAAGTTCATGAGGAGAAGAAAATAGGTCCACGTGAAATAAAAATATTAAATAAGGATTCATTGTGTTAGCACATAAATTACCCACCTTTTACAATGTGTTGTATAGGAACTTACCACCACCTCTACCTCATGCGTTCAAACAAATGTATTTTTGTACTTGAAAGGTAACACAAGATCCATGCAAAACTAAAGTATATGAGCCACGATTTTGGTTTTGGAATTTTATTTGTTCATTATTTTTCCTATTCAATTACAATTCCAATGGTATTTTGTGTCCACCATCACTAGCAACTTACACAAGAAACCAATGATTTTGAGAGTGAGCGTATGATAAGCTAGAGGGTTGTCACTGTTGATGTTTGGGCAACATCGAAAAGACATTGTTCCATATATATATACAAGATATAAATATATATAATAAATAAGTAGTTATTTATTATCCAAGGGACAAATCCTTTCATGGATATCCCCATATATTCTCGATATATGGAACACTCATCATTGTAATAAAATATCAATCTTATATCATCTCATACAAAGAAATTCACGGAGATTATTGGGGTGCGTTTGTTTGCGGAAAACCCTCCTTGAGGACCGTGGATTATGCAGAGAGCTCTGCAGAGAAGGGCACATCCTCCAATAGTCACTCTCATTTCTGAGCTGTCCAGAGAGTGGAAACCCGTTGTTGGTGATGGTTGTCCGTGTCTCTCCAAGAGGAGTTGAAGAAGGCCTAAGAGGGCGAGAATAAGTCCAGGATGATTTCAATGGCGTGGGTAGTCAATATTTTGGCCTACCTGTCAAGATTGTCTGCCACTAGGAGTAGATGAATTCTCCCATTATGATGGGGAGCGTAATGTTGAAGTCGAAGAACTTGAAGCGTCCATCTACAAGAAACCAAATTGAGCAGGGCCAACGTTGATTCATAGTTTATTTCAAGGAGAGGCTTATCGATCTGCCTGCCAGAAAGAGCGGTTTTTGTTTGCATCGAGGAGGTGAAAACTGTAAAAGTGAGCCTATGGTTTTCTATTTGTTTGATCTTGTCCTTGTTGGTTTCCTTTCGAACACTGTTTTTTTTAAACAATCACAGATATACCGCGGTGTTCGAGTGAAGACTTCAAATTTATTACAAATCACGAGTTCATGTGAAGAGCGCTGAGTCGATGGTAACATTGGTGATGAATGAGCAGTTTCTCTGTGAGTGGGGGGTCTCCCACAAGAGGCTCATGGAGTCCATAAACAATTTCATATTTTCAGATTCGCCACGGGCAACAGTCAGACTCGAGTCTTGCCCATTCTCTTTGTTCTTGGATCGCCTAATGCTTTAAAAATAAAAACAAAAATTCGAAACCCAGAAAGCTCGGATCACGCTGAGCAAGTCTGATGTGTTATGTTATCTAATGGCGAACCTCTAGTCAAGATGATCCAGATTTTATGAGCAGAATGAAATGAATCCATATTATTATCAAAATATGCTTAACACAGAATAACATATATACAGTGAAATTGGTTTCTATTCAATAAGGAAATAAGCTGAAACTGTAAAATGTAGCGGAAAACAAGCTTGCTAGAATGGTGGCGGCTTATCTCTGAGAAGAGATGTGATGGTTCAGCTCATTCACAAGAAAATGATTACAATTAGGCTCTCGAGGCCTTTTTACAATAAACAGGAATGTCAAAAACCCTAGACATCAAAAAACCTAACCCTAGGAGATGAAGCGACAAAAGTCATGTGGGCCTCGTTTGGGTAAGTTAGTACATCAACTTCTCAGGGTCGTAACTTTTGCATACGATCTCCGTTTAAGGCGCACGATAGCCCATTGGAAAGGTCTACCTGAGGACTACACATGTTTCCACCAAAATATGCCTTTGATTATAGTTGGTTGTGGCGAGCCCTTAAAACGTTGTTTAGGGCCTCAAAATGACCCTGAAAGTCAGGGACCCAAAAACTAGGAAAAAACTGCCAAACTAGAAAACTGCCAAAATGAGCCAGTTGGAATAGGTGGGAGGCCATCGACATTCATCTGGATTAATCATCCCCCCTAGGAAGCAATGGTCTCCATTGCGTTGAGTGCCCCCATCAGATGAGGAAATTTCTGCTGAATTTGGCCACGAGTGAGCCACTTGCCTTAGTGCAGGAGCTGCCCTTCTTTGACAACTTGATAAAGATGGATCCTTTCCTGGTGAGTGCCCTTGACCTGTTTGTCCACAATCTGATCACTGGATTCCTGTTCTATGCAGTCGAGGTTGAGATCTGCTGGTGTCAATTGCTCTGCTACCTCTGAGGTGTCCAATAATGGTGGGAAATAAGGTCGAAGGAGATCCACGTTGAACATTGGGTGCAGGCCAAGGAAATGAGGAATGTTGAGCTCAAAAACATTATCATCCACAACCTTGGTGATGGTGTATGACCCATAACGTAGTGGGCGAACCTTCTAATGAGGTCTTGTAAGGCGTTTTTTCTGCAAGTGCAATCAAACTTTGTCGCCCACTTGAAACTTATGTGGCACCCGATGTTGATCATGGTGTTGCTTGTACTTGTCATTGGAATTCTGTAGGATATATTGAACCTGTTGGCGGATGTGCTAGATTCACTCAATGTACCGGATGGCTTTGTCAGCTTCAGTTGGAGCAGGAGATGAGTTGGCCAAGGTGACTGCAAGGGATAGTGCAACATCTATGGGACCCAATGGTTGGAATCCCAACCCCACCTGAAAGGGGCTGTGGCCGGTTGAGCTATGCATGATCTAGTTGTAGCTATGAGAGACATAGGGTAATCTCTCATCCCATGTGTGAGGGTGCTTGGAATTATACATGCATGGGATATGCATGATCATTCAATTTACGACCTCGATTCGACCATCTGTCTAGGGGTGGAAGGCCGTGGATTTGGTGAGATTGGTGTCCAACAATGACCAAAGGCTCGACCAGAATGTGTTGAGAAATCAATTGTCCTGATCTAAGACAATGGTTTGCGGGATTCCAAAATGTACCCAAACTCGTTCAAAGAAGAGATTGACAATGGTCACTGCTGTGATGCTCTTCTTGCAGGTGGTCAAAATCGCCATCTTAGAAAAGCAATCAACAACCAAAAAAACATAGTCATTTCCCTGCTTGGTGGATGGGAGGACCGACATATAGTCCATTGAGATGGATTCCCATGGCCTGTCAGGAGTAGGAAGAGGGGTGTACAGGTCCTGTTTCTTAATGGTCAGTTTGGCAATGGCACATGCAGTGAAAGACATGATATACTTGTTGACCTCCTATCGAAGTTTCGACCAATAGAAATGTTTCTGCAACATTGCCACTGTCTTTTCGATGACAAAGTGTCTTGCCACCCGACTGTAGTGGGATTCCCAGATCATCTTCGCTTGCTCACTTGATGGAACAAAGATATGGCTCAGACAACACATCAACCCATATTGGAGATGGAAATTAGCGACAACTGCGTTTTCTCCCAACATTTGGTAGGTGGTGGCAAAGTTCGGGTCTGTCTCATAGAGTTGGGGCCATCTAGAGGTCTCATGGCCGCACGAGTCTAGCACCGTGGTGAGTCCCACGACTGGCAGTCTCCTGAGGCAATCAACGACACGGTTGGTGCTTCCTGTTTTATACTTGATGTTGAGGTGGAATTTTTGCAAGTATGTGGACCACTTCTGATGGCGATCATTCTGCAATTTTCCTTGTGTTTGCATGAACTACATTGGCTTATGATCAGTGTGGATGACTGTCTCCTTCCCAAGAATGTAATGTCTCCATTGACAACAGGCTTGCACAATGGAGTACATTTCTTTGTCATAAGTAGGGTACTTACAGACAACATATGAAAACGTCTCACTATGATAGGCCACAGGGTGGCCATGCTGAATGAGAACGATGCCCACAACATAGTCAGAAGCATCTGTCTCGATCTCAAAGGGTTGTTGCAGGTCTGGTAGTGAAAGTATTGGGGCTGAGCACAAGCGTTGCTTCAAATCATCGAACACTTGTTGTTAGGACTGACCCCACACAAATTTCTCCTTACCACCACCCCTGGTTACTTGGCTGAGGGCCCATGCAATATGGGAGAATCCCAACATGAACTTGCGGTAGAAATTGGCAAGGCCCAAGAAGCTCCAAAGCTCAGTGAGTGTGATTGGGGATGGCCAGTCACAAATGACTTGGATCTTGGTTGGATCCACATGTACGCCATTTTGATCAACGATGTAGCCTAGGTAATGGACCCTATCCATGCCGAAGGAATATTTTTCCAAGTTGGCATATAGCTTGTGCTGTAGCAGGGTGAAAAAAATCTGTTGAATATGCTGCAAGTGTTCTTCCCAAGTCTTGTTGTAAATGAGAATGTCATCCAGATACACGATTACAAAAGTATTGGTGAATGGTCGTAGGATATCGTTCATCATCCTCATGAAAGTGGCTGGAGCATTTTTCAAACCAAAGGGCACGACCAACCATTCAAAAAGACCTTCCTTTGACTTGAAGGCAGTCTTCCATACATCTGTCTGCTCTATCAGGACCTGGTGATAGCCATACTTCATATCAATCTAACTGAAGTATTTTCCCCCCATGAGTTGATCAGGGAGGTCGTCAATTCGGGGAATCGGGTACCGGTTTCTGAATGTGATTTTATTGAGGCCCTGGTAATTAATGCATAGTCATCAGGTTCCATCTTTCTATTGTACCAACACGATTGGGCCACTGCAAGGTGATGAGATGGGACGGATGTGTCCCTTGTGGAGCAGTTCTTGGATCTGCCACTTGATCTCCTCATTCTCTAACAAAGAGTGGCGAAAAAATAGCCCATTGGGAAGCGGTGCGTTGGGGGTTAGATCGATGGGGTGCTTGACCTGAAAGTGAAGAGGTACCCTGGTAGGTGAGGAGAAGATATTCGAGTATTCTTCCACGACCTTATCCACTTGCTTCTGCTATGTGGAGAGGTCGGTCGTGGAGACCCTAAATGTTGCTGCGATATTTTTCTCATTCTGAGAGCGAATCACGAATAAGACAAACTTCCCCGTCTGAGAGATGACCTTCCTGCATTTCTTAGTAGAGATCAAGGAAATAACACTAGGTGGGATTGCCTCGGGTATCCTGTACAATTTCTTATTCAAAGTAATAATAAAACTACGAGGCCTAGACTCATATACAACATGACGGTTCCATAAATATGGTTGGTCCAAAAGAACATTACAAACTTCGAGAGGGGTAACATCACACAATACCTCGTCTTTGAAGGGCTTGATGGTGTATGAGAGGCGACATTGTTGGATGACGTAGATGTCACTTCCTTGGTGGAGTCATCCGATGTTGTAGGGCTGTGGGTGTGACGTTGTCGGCAAGGTGAGTCGCTTGAAAACCTTTTTTGAGATGAGATTCTTTTGGCTACCGCTATCAACGATGAACTGCAGCGAGGTACCCTTCACTCACATCTGTAAATGAAAGAGGCCCTCACCTTCCTTTGGCTTGTTTGGTTCACCGGACCGGAGCTTCGTGGTAGCAACAATAGAATTGGGGTCTGCATCAATGATCTGTCTCTCCCTTTCTAGTTTTGACTCAGAGTCAGAACCCGCATCTGATTCAAAGGCTTTCACCTCAGCCACCAGCGACTGTTTTGAGCAGAAATCAACAGTGTTATGCCAGGGGATGTTATGGAAGTCACACCATTTCCCGATATCTTTCTTTTTCTTTTTGGTGTCCTTCTTTTCTTGCGGTCTGGACTGGTTGTCCTGAGGTGGTCCATATTTGCTCTGTTCTTTGTTTTGTGGGTTGGGATACCCTTTCTTGGATTTTGCTGCGAGGAGTTCCCAGGCCCAAATTGCTGTGTATTTTGTTTGAGCTTCTGCTCGATTTTGATGGCATGTCGGTAGGCCATGCCCAAGGATGAGATGTCCAGAAACTCCATTTCGGCTTGGATGTATCTATGCATACCACCGCGATACTTGAGAACCAGATATCACTCAAAATATTTGATACCCAACTTGGTGTGCAAGGTATGGAAGATATTTGTGAACTCGGGAATTGCTTGGTCCTTTTCCTGTTGTTGGTTGTGGAGCCTGATTATTTTTCTGATTCACAGGTCTTGTGTTTTTCAGCCATGTTTATACCCCATGAAGACTTTACACCCCAAAAGTATGTACACTCTTCCACGCGGGGGAGTGCAGCCCCCTCTGCGGGGTCCGAGGGGGCTATCCCCCTGGCTGGGGGGTTCGGGGGCAACGTCCCCCGAAGGAAAAATTGCCTTGTAAATGTATATTGTAATTTCATTGTAAATCTGTACCATTCATTATAAGGTTGTAGATCTAACGGTAGAAATTATGTTAGGGTTTTTTTCCCTAGAAGACAACCCTCTGCTATGAGGGAAATGTATTGCGACTATGCAACATAGCGAATATTGTATTATGAGACGAGAGATTGTGAGAGAAAGAAGAGGAAGTTACAACATGTTTGCTATAGGTTGTATCCCTTCATATGATGGATAATAATAAAGGAAGGACCTGACAATTTCTCTGGTGGATGTAGCTCACACTGGGTGAACCACATAAATATGTGTCTCTATTGTATTGTGTATCCTCTGTGTTTTGTTTCCGCATTTGTTTTATTTTATTGCTCCATGGTCCTGTTTTTCTAACACCTGCTGCAATGTGGTCCATTTTGTATACAGGTAATCATAAATTCCAACATGGTAGTATTGTTCCTTAATAACATCCCTGAAGGACTCATAGGTGACCGTGTCTGTAAATAATGAGGGTTCCTCTGTTTCCTTTTGCTCACAGAAAGTTTCCCACCGATATTTGACATGGGGAACGACTTTGAGGAGCACAAAAGTAATCTTTTCTCTATTTAAGAAGTTATGGACAGAGAAATACCCTTCTAGCAGATTCAACCATTTTTCTACAACATCAGTGCCTATTTGACCTTCAAATATAGGAATATCGAAGTTGATTTGTACCTTGAAGGGGGTGGTGCCTCCGTTTGAGGAAGATCTGTTGCCTATTGGTAGACGCTGAAGGATTTGCGCAAAGCTATCCATCATCTCGTTCCTCTGTTTCGTGAGGGATTTCTCGAGAATTTTTTTGAAGGGATCTCCTGTCTCGTCGTCTTTCTTTTCTCCTGCCATGAGAGTTAGCTTGGGCATGCGAGAGATTTTTTCCTCAAGAGAAACAAGCTCGAGGCCTAATTCTTTGTACCCTGACTTCGTTGAGGACATGCATTACACCATCTTTCTTATTTCCTAGTGACTTTTTTTCTCCCACGTGTTGACCTCCATCTCTCTTATTTCCTAGTGCACTCATCTCTCATGAGCTTCCCTAACCCATCATTATTCCTATTTCCTCACTCACTCATTTCCTCCTCCCTAACATTTAGGGAACATTCTCTCATACATGTGCCATTGTTATCTTCTCATGCGCTAGGATTTCCACATGTGGGAGTTAACACTTCCTCTCACTTGCTTTTCTCACCCCCATGCACATAGTTTACTTTTTCTTACCTCTCCATGCACCATACTTTCCTTTTTGGCCTCTCTCATGCCTTGGTTTATTATTGGGAAGTGCACCTACATTATCTATATATTGGAGGTCTCTACATTGGTTTATGGTGGGATTTTTGCAACAACAACATACACATTCTTTCTCTCATTCTTTCTAGTCTAGCTACTCTATTCTTTGAGCAAGGATAATCATTGTATCGGTTTTGGGCTTGTCTATTGTGGCACAATCAACCTTTTGGCAAGCCTTCAATAAAGAAGTGTGGTGTTTTTGTCGAACTTTCCTTGTTGATATTATGTTCTTACTCTTGCAAATTGATTAGTATCTCATTACCATTTATTGTGATACTTATCTATCTTTTAAGTGGTTTCTTTCCTTATTTATTTCATCTCTCTCATGCTAACACTGCAAGATCCCTCCAAGCGACTTAAACATGCCTTTTCCTAATGGTTTGGCGGTGTGTTTGCACGATTTCCAAGGCATATTTGCTAATTTTTTGTGTGTTTTTTGCAGAAAATCAGCTAACAAACCAACAACCTGATACCTAGGGAGTCCCCCCTGAGGTTGGAACGCACCAACTCGAATGGAAAGGAGGTTTTCCCGTGACAATTTGGGGCATTCTCTCCTTGAATTATCCACTTTTCCATTGTCGATTTTTAATTATCAAATCTGATTGGAGGGTGAAAAAGTGTGCTAACATGTCCATGATGAGAACTCTTGTCTTAACCTCCATATGGTGTTGTGGTTGTGTGTTAAGCCCTAATGTTGGCTCATTACCCCTTAATTGGGGCATATTAGATTAGTAATGCTATTTTATTTATGTCAGCTTTAGGCCATTAGTTGTAATTTAGATTAGTAATGCTATTTTAATTATGTCGGCTTTAGGCCATTATTTGTAGTTATACCTCCTAGTCTCCTATATATACCAAGGAGACATTTTCATTTTGAATCATCTTGTGCTTGAACATTTCAGTGGGGTAAAAGGAGGTTTCCCCCTCGAAGAGGCTTATTATCTGAAATTATCTCTTTTTCAAGGCGTTGATTACTTTCCCTGAGGTTTTTCTATGCTATATTGATGTTTGGTTCTTAACATATGGTATTAGAACTCAAGGTCTTGGGGTTTCGCTGCTACATTTGAGACACCGTGAAATTTTCGCTATAACTTTTTTTCTACAACGTTTCAGAAGGAACCGCTTGGAGGTTATTTAGTAGACGGATCAAGGTACGTTGGGTTCAAAATTCAGCTCCTGAGGCCTTATACTTTCAAAGATACATCCTGTACAAGATAGGGTTATGGAATCATCCTGAAATGAGTCATTGTGGAATTTTCGCTATAAATTTTTTTATGTAATGTTTCAAACCCTGAACTCTAGAGGACATTTACAGAAATTAGTAAGGAATCTGAGGTAAAAAGTTTAGATTCTGGGTCATCTTAAATTTGTAGATACACCTTGCGTAAGATAGGGTATCTGACTAGTCCTATTGACTAGTCTCAAGAAGGTGTTCCAGGTAAAACAAGCATAACTTCTTGCTGGAGTATCCAAATTGAGTGGGACTGGTTGCATTGGATCGTGGACAGTTCGTAGTATGTTGGGTGTGAGTTTCAGAATTTGATATCAATTATTTTGTGCGGGGAATTCTATACAAGTGAGATCTCCTGGAAAGGAAAAAAATCGGCAAGTTGTGAGGAAGTTACCGTAAATTCCACTTGGCACATCCAATTTTGATCAGAACTGTGAAATTGCAGAGAAGAAATATCAGAGAAGTACCTAAAAGAAAGTTTCATACCCAGAAGGGCCGAAACTTGGGAGATATAACAGAATAAATATTGTATAGCAGAACCACCTCAAAATCAAGACTCAAAAGTGATATTTGGCCAACATGCCACCCAAAAAGGGACCTCCTACACCAAATAAGC